>JBBBDQ010000741.1:792500-925000 GCA_037127315.1 Ascarosepion bandense | reverse complement strand
ACGCCCACCACACCAAGTGGCTGGAGAACTGTCACCGTCCCTGCTGGTGTCCACACCATGAATTTTTCAATCACCCAATCCCTTACGCAAGTGGTGGGCTTCCCCACGCGTTTCTCTGACAACTCTAACGGAAGGGACGCACTGCTAGACCTCTGCTTCACTTCCATCCCAGACTCCTGCACTACCAGACAACTCTTCCCACTCGGAAACTCTGACCACACCGTAGTTTCCGTCAACATTTCATTCCACTCCCAAACCCGACCCAAGAAACCCAGACAATTAGAATATCATACTGCTACCAAAGAGCAGACTGGGATTCGTTCCGAGACTTCCTCTGTGACATCACATGGAACAACGTTTTTAGTCTTCCCATCGAAGAATGTGCATCCGAGGTCTCCTCCTGGGTTAAGGCTGGCATCGATGCCTTCATCCTTGCCAGGAAATTTCAGCTTAAATCTCATTCGTCTCCATGGTTCTCGCCCGTTTGCTCGGCCGCCATTGCCCACCGGAATCATTTCTTCCGACTTTATCGTAGCTACGCGTCGGACCAAAACAGGCGCCTTTTCGCTTCAGCTCGTAATAAGTGTAAAAAGATACTTAACGAAGCTAAGACGTTGTTTGCTGCCAGAATGAAGCAACGCATAGCATCCTCTAAGTTCGGCGCTAAAGACTACTGGCGACTCTATAAAAGAGTACTTAACAAGAGCAAGTCCACAATACCCCCACTAATCAACAAATTTGAGGTCCTCACCTCCCCAGCGGACAAGGCTGAATGCTTTGCCCGCAGATTCTCGGATAATTCGAGACTGGACTCGTCTGAAGTTTCTACACCCGAATTCCCACCTAGAACTGATGCTCAACTGAATGACGTCCATATTACACCCTCGCTTGTCTCTAAGATAATCTCAAAATTTGACCCTCACAAAGCGAGCGGAGGGGACGGAATCCCAATCATAGTCTTAAAGAAATGTGCCCCTGAACTTTCCTCTGTCCTTTCTAAGCTCTACATCTTCTGCCTATCTGCTTCCTGCTTTCCTGCCTGTTGGAAATCTTCCTCTATAGTTCCTAGATTTAAAAACACATGAGAACCCTCGAACCCTGCAAATTACCGCCATATCAGCCTTCTTCCAATCCTTGGCAAAGTGTTCAAAGCCATTATCAACGCCGAGGTGGTTCAGTATCTCACAGCACACAGGCTCCTCTCGGACAAGCAGTATGGTTTCTGCTTCACCAGGTCTACTGCTGATATGTTAACGACCATCACCGAGTACATATACCAGGCACTCGACAGGAATGGCGAAGCCCGAACTGTTGCCTTGGATATCTCTAAAGCGTTCGACAGAGTTTGGCATGCTGGCCTTCTATGCAAACTGCGGAGCTATGGTATAACTGAACATTTGTTTGAACTAATCCAGTCATTCCTCTCTAACCGCACAATGAAGGTGGTATTAAACGGACATGCCTCCCAGAACTACCATACGAACTCAGGTGGCCTCAAGGCTCTGTCCTAGATCCTACGCTATTTTTAATCTACATCAATGATCTCCCCGATGCCATAAGATCCCAAGTAGGTATGTACGCCGATGACACCACAGTTTACTCTCGCTTCGACCAAAAATCTGGTGTAGGCGACAAAGCTAACCTTGCAGCCGAGCTTGAAAAGGACCTCCAATCCGTAGTGGACTGGGGTAAGAAATGGCTCGTAAATTTTAATGCTTCTAAACCGAAGCTACTATCAATTAACCATCACAGACAATCGCACCTACCTCCCATTAGCATGGACCAGGCTTGCCTCCCAGAGAGTAAAACACTACGCCTCCTTGGTCTCACACTTTCAGCGGACCTCAAATGGAATGACTATATCGAATCCATTGCTAAATCCGATGCTATGAAAGTCGGTTCAGGGCCCGGAAGTTTTTTCCGTCTTAATCTATCCTGCACATATATAAATCTACCATCCGCCCGTGCATTGAATACTGCTGCCATATCTGGTCGGGTGCCCCTGCTATTCTCCTCGGGCTTCTCGATAAGGTTCAGAGGAGGGTCTGTAATGTGATCGATACCGACTTGGCAGACCGCCTGCAGTCTCTCTCTCTCTCTCTCTCTCACCGGCGCGACGTGGCTTCCCTGTGTCTCTTCTATAAATACTTTCACGGCTTCTGCTCCGATGAACTTAGATCACTGGTGCCCACTAGATATGAATTTGCACGAGATACTAGATTAGTAACTAGATCCCACCCTTTTACGGTGAAACCGATAAAATGCAACCTCACCTTCTACTCCAACAGTTTCTTTCCTCGCACTTTCCGACTGTGGAATTCCCTTCCACATGATTGCTTCCCCGACGGCTACAATCTTCAGGAGTTTAAATGTAAGGTCAACAGACACCTCCTAACACACTAACTCGCTCCCATTCAAACACTCTTCCCATCTACACAACCTCGGTATCCTTACCCATCTATCACCTTCCTTCTGACATTTCCTATGTCTAACCACTCCTTCTCCTTACCTTCCCCTATACCTTGCTTGGGGTGAAATGATTAAATATATATATATATATATATATATATATATATATATATATATATATATATATATATGAAATGGGATCAAATATGGATCGGAATTCCACTGTTGCTTAAGTCTCGCAGCACTTCTAATATATATATATATATATATATATATATATATATATATATATATATATATATATTGGCCAAAACAAAATATATTTGGGCTCAACCAAAGACACCTTTAAGACCGGGCGGTTTAATCACAGGTCAACATTTAAAATAGAAAAATTAAAAAACAATACAAAATTGGCTAGACACGTGTGAAAATTGAAACCAAAATATGTAAAAGACCCAGACATAGCGTGGAGCATTGTAAAAACAGCCAAGTCTTACAACGGTGGACAAATATGTAGACTGTGCCAAGAAGAAAAATTAGAAATTATGATATTCACAAATAAAGACGAACTGTTAAATGAAAGAACGGAAATTATGACTAAATGCATTCGCTCTAAGAAATACTCTTTTGGTCCATATAACCATGGATAAAATAGTCCATAATCAGTTTTAATTTAAAAATTGCGCGTTCATAAATTCCCTACCACGTGAATGTTCAAATAAAACACCGTTACAAGAGCGTTCTTTAAAAGAAAAACGGTAAATGGTAAAATTAAAAATCTCCTGAAGACACCACTCATGGTAGAAACCTGGGTATCTCGTTTAAAAATGGAATATATATATCTATAAATATAATGCATATATATATATATAAAAATGCAACAATATATATATATATATATATATATATATATATATATTGTTGCATTTTATTTATGCTCGTTTTAGACAACGCAGTGGCTACACTGGAAACAAATTATTCTTTTAGAATTCGGTTTTGAATAAAGATTGATAAAATATGCTTATCTTTTATTTATAAGTCTTAACAAATTGTCTTATTCACCTTCATATGTATATAGAAAATTATCCGGTCGTTTTTGTTGCTGGCTACTCCAACCACTCTTCCAAAATCAAATCTGGTATTATTATAGGTTTCTTTTTAAGAGCACCAAGAATATGCAGCCCCCAGTATTTATCGAAAGAGGAAAAATACATAGAAAGCACATTTAGAAACTTGCATTACCCGTATCAATTTATTCACAATGCAAAAAGAAAGGCACATAATATATACAACTCCAACAAAAGAAACACTGTTAACATATATATATATATATATATATATATATATATATATATATATATATATATTATTATTATTATTATTATTATTATTGTTATTATTTCATTTTTCATCGGATTTCGATTTCTGCTATGGTCACACTACCAACCAAGTCTGCGGGAAAACCTAAGGCAGGTCTTAGCGTGTTGTTATGGCTCCATTTCATGTTTTTTTCTATCATCCCCATCATCCCTAGCGTTACATAGACAAAGTTTTCCTTACTGTACTTAATAAGATAATTTTTTGTATATCTCTTAAGCTGGGGTTTCCAGGGATTCTTTCAATGTGTTGTTTTGTTCCATTTTTTTTTATCATTCCAAGTGCACCTACTATCACTGGCACAACTCTTGTTTTCAATTTCCACATTTTTTCTATTTCAATTCCCAGGTTTTTATATTTTGACAGTTTTTCAAATTCCTTGGTTGCTATGTTACTATCCGCGGGACAAGCCATATTATTATTATTATTATTATCATTATTATTATAATTATTATTATTATTATTATTATTATTATTATTAAAACGTAAAAAGACTACGACAAAATTGTACATTTTGTTTCGACACTGAAAGAACAATGTCTCATCAGGTAGTTAACAATGATGCTACCATTGTCCAGCATTTATAACCATACTAGCAGTATAGCCCGGCGTTGCTCGGGTGTAATGAAAGCTTTATAATTAATCCATGGTCCTGGAGCTCAGACTCAGCCTAAAGAATATTTGTGTGAAGTTTCGTGGGAATCGGATAAAAATTATAGATTTGTGTAAGCACATACAGACAGATAAACAGACACGCACACAAACATCTTGCCTTTTATATATATATATATATATATATATTATCGATTTTCTGCATTATTGTAAGAACTGCAATCTTGAAACTTCTGAATATCGTTTCTTATGTCTTTGTGTATGAGTGTATCAAATTTGATTAAAATCGGATCACTCCTTCTAGAACCCGATTTTTTCGATTATCGATTTTCGATATTTATGGGGGGTACCTCGACACAAAATCTAGCTAAGAACACTCGTTTCGGTGTCTATAGGAAACGGATACACACACACACACAGACACACACACACAGACAAAGTTCCATTTATAAATAAGTTTAGATCGGACAGATATTGGATGAGCGTTGTAGTGCACTTTATATAGTCTCAGAATGAGAAATCGTTGCATTCACTTACGCGCAAAATTGGGAAAGATATTAATCCATCTATTTTCCCTCTAATATCGGGAAAGATGTTTACAGGTCGGAGAAACTAAAATAAAACGAATAAAGAAATTTCAATACCTGGGAAGTGTTCTGACAGAAGATGGAAAGTTCGACATTAAGATCCAAGGACGCATTTCAAAAGTTAACCAGAGTACTGAGAGACAGGAAAATCTCATTGGAAACAAAGGAAAGAGTACTGTTATATCTGTCCTTTTGTACAGAAGTACATGTTGGACGATCTCACAATGGATAAAGGAGAGTCTTGAGGCAGCAGAAATGTGGTTTTACAGAAGGATGCTGAGGATATCATGAACTCAGCACGATGAAGTTTTGAAGAGGATGCAAACGAGAAGAAAACTAATACGTAACATGAGGAAGAGATAGATGAGGTTCAAGAAACACGTAATAAGGAAGGAGCGCCTAGAGAATTTAATACTCACAGGACGGATAGAATGAAAGAGAGACTGGAGAAAAACAGAGCAAGACATACTTTATAGGCTTGAGCAAATGGATTGCGGAGCGGGGTTTGGGCGAGATCAGTCAGTTAAGTGCCATGTGAAACACGCTTGGGCGATCATGTCTCGAAAGAAACATGACTGACTGTGTAGAAGATTATCCCGCAGTAGGTTGCCATTGCTTTCTGCGGTAGACTGGTTGCCAGCCAAGGCTACAGAACCCAATCTGTCCTGTTATTTAACCCATAACTGGAAGGAAGAGACGGATTAATACCTTTACCAAGGGTATTTGCGCGTAAGTGAATGCAATGAATTCAACTGGAATTCGAACTCGGCTCCCCGATTTCTCGTTCCGAGCCGATATCCACTGCATCACAACGCGCGAGATACCAAGAGGAAAAACATTCAGAGCGAAAAGAGACAGAGCCAAGTAGAAGTCCATTATCGTCGATGTCCACGGCACATCAAGAAGAAGAAGATTAATCCATCTGTTCTTCCTCCAGCTATCGGTTAATTAAAAAGACAGATTTTGTTCTTTAGCCTTAGTTGGAAACCAGTCTACCCCAACCGGAGGATAGAGAGATTTGCGTAGGGTTACCCCTACCTGTAAAAAAGACAAAGGTGAAGGACGAGAGGTCGTCAATGGCCGATGCTCAACTGAAAGCGATGGGTTTAGAAAAGACATATATTACGTAACAGTCCAGTACTCTTTTCTTTGTTTCTAATATATATATATATATATATATCTTAATACCCTTTTTAGCTTTTGTATTGCATAAAAACTATTTATAAGCACTAAAATACTGAATTTTCCTATTTATTATTTACGGAAAGTCTTAACACATAACATGAATGCATCCTGATAAAAAGAATACTGACTGTAGACAGGGCAAAATCATTAAACACATTCAGAATAACTTAATTTCCTACCACCCAAAGCTAAATTTTTATACATCACTTATAGAAATATGACCTCAATTTATCATAATAATCAATTATCGAAACATAACAGCTAATGAATGGATGAATAATATCGACGTAAAACTATTGTCAGTTACATACGACTGGGAACGACTCAACCGTATATAAATCGGATATGCCGTTACAATGATTATTTTTTATGCCGTATCTCTCCGGGAAGTCAGCGGTCATGGCTCTCCACATATTTCTTTTCTTTTTCATGTGTGAGTTGTCATGACTTCTACAGAATGATCGAGGAATGGTTTTGCATTTTATTCTCTGCCGCTTAAAATTCTGGAGTTTTTCTTGTCTTAGACTTGCGAGGAGGTAATGTGAATGCTATTCAAATGCTAGATGGAAAGGCAGGTGCGAATGCCCCAGACAAATCAAATGTTGAGTTAGTGGAGAATCTGCGAGCAAAGCACACGGTCTTGTCCGATGAAGATGTAAGGACCTCAAACTTATTGATTAAAGTGGGGACTGAGGGCTTGTTGTTATTTAACACATTTTTACAGAGCAGCCAGTAGTCTTTGAAGCCAAACTTGTGGAACGCTATACGCTGTTTCTTTCTGTCAGCAAACAACAGTTTAGCACCGTTTAGGATTCTCTTGCACTTATTACAAGCAGAGGCAAAAAGGCGGCTATTATGGTCAGACGCGTGGCACCGATAAAGCTATTATAAAGCTATTATAATAAAGGCCGTTGTGTGTGTGTGTGTGTGTGTGTGTGTGTGTGTGTGTGTGTGTGTGTGTGTGTGTGTGTCATTCAATAATGAAATAGAGCACTCTGGCTATTTGGCGTTTATAATGATAATATACGCGCTAAAAAGTCTACTTTCTTCTACCAAGCGCCCATAGCCCAGAAGTAGATTGCCGACTGACGCCAATTCGATCGGGTTTTAATCCTGAGTTAAAAAGCAATCGGAGCCTAACCGTACTGATGAGCTGTGATACAGCGAAACATATCTGTCTGCGGATGACTATATATATATATATATATATATATATATATATATATATATATATATATATGAAGGAGTTCGTTTTGACAAATGGAAAACCGTTTTCTTTCCTGTCATGCTCTTGGAGAGAGAAACAATAGCGAGGCAGCGTCGGCTCAGTTCATTAAAGAGACAATAGAGAAATCTATTTTAATTCAAAGTTTTATTTTCAACTTAAGTGAGAATTAATATATTTAGTTTGGTATTAATACCGTCATAGATTTTAATTTAATTTAATTTCCTTATAATTAATCTAACATTAAAATTTCTTAGAACAGTTGTTTCATGTCTTATTATTAGTCATATAATTTAATTATAATATATAATAATTCTCGTTCAGTAATCTATTTTCCTTCTCAATTTTCCTAACCAATTTATTTTGATATTAATATTATTCGTGACCCTTTAAGAGGGGTCATGTTAAGACCGTCATTTTATCTAACCTATTTCTTTCTTATATAATTCTTATATATTTTTATTGTTTTATTTTTATTTTTATTTTATTTTATTGTATCTCTTTTCGATACTGTCGCCAAAGTGGCAAACTTACTAATTCCGACAACAAGAATCTGCCACGCTTTTTCTTTTTCTTTTTTTCTTTTTTCCTGTTTTCGTTTCTTTCCCACACTCACTTCCGTTTTTTACCCAAACACAAACAAATAAATTTATTTTCCCAAAATGATTTGTTTTCGCTGATGAGACGAATGTTAAATTCACTGGTCGAAATGGCCATTCTATCTCGGAAAAATTGAATTTTTTATACGTAGTAAATATTAGCTCTGTAAATAAATAAATGTAATTACATTGATCTCTCTGGCTGGACTGGATCAGTTTTAATATTTCGTATTAATAGGAGCCGTTGGGATTTACCTCCAAAACGTTTCTTTCAAATTTATAACCAATATATATATATATATATATATATATATATATATATATATATATATATATATATATAATAATTTATTATTATTTGCAGTTATAAATTGATATTATTTCACTTATTATATACTAGCAGTATAGCTCGGCGTTGCTCTGGTGTAATGGAAGCTTTAAAACTAATCCATGGTCCTGGAGCTCAGACTCAGCCTAAAGAATATTTGTGTGAAGTTTGGTGACAATCGGATAAAAATTGTGGATTTGTATAAAGGACATACAGACAGATAAACAGACACGCATACAAACATCTTGCTTTAGAAAGGTAGACTTTGAAAAGCAGTAGCCACTCTAGCGTGAACGCATCGCTCATTCAGTAAAAATGAATTTGAGCACTCTAGCTATTGGCGCGTAATATGATATGCGCTAAAAAGACTGCCTTCTTCCACCGAGCGCCCCGTGGCCCAGGGGTAGAGTCGCTGACTGACGCCAAATCGGTCGGGTTTCGAGCCTGGATTGTGTAGCAATCGGAGTCTAACCGTACTGATGAGCTGTGATACAGCAAAACAGATCTATCTGCGGATGAATATATATATATATATATATTTATATATATATATATATATTATCGATTTTCTGCACTATTGTAACAACTGCAACCTTGAAACTTCTGAATATCGTTTCTTATGTCTTTGTGTATGAGTGTATCAAATTTGATTAAAATCGGACCACTCCTTCTAGAACCCGATTTTTTCGATATTTATTGGGGGTACCTCGACACAAAATCTAGCTAAGAACACTCGTAGACGCTTATAGTACAACTGTGTAAATTTTCAAGAAAATCGGTTTTGCCGTTTCGGAGTCTATAGGTAACGGACACACACACAGAGACAAAGTTCCATTTATAAATAAGTTTAGATTAGATTACTGGCTTATATGTAACCAGTAACACTCGTGGAGTAACCTGGCATAATAATTTAACATATGATATTCTAACATTTCTTAAATATATGATATTTTAATAGTTCATCTAAGTATTTAAATTAAAAAATACTTAACAGTATTTCATCACGATTATCACTTTCCATAATCACCGTCATTATTTCCTCCACATCGACGGACACAAAATTACTTCCAAGAGCTTAGGGTAGATGATCTAAACACTACGTTTAAGCTTCAGTTGCTTATTATCATGTCGAGGTTTCTGGCATGTACATTTTCTTCAATATAGCATCACAATCTTTCAAAAGCTTATGTAGCACCAGTCTCGGTTAAGTCATTCAACACATCTGTGAACACGAATATCGCTACTTTTGTCAGGAGAATGATTAATGCTTTTAATTCTCATTATAAGCATCTCCAATATTATTACGGAGACGTTTGAATTACCAACCCAAAAAAGAAAAAAGAAGAAAACGAATATGTAAAAGCGATGTAAACCAGTTGCCGAACACGGGTATGCTCTGCTTGAACTGAAAAACGGGCAGGATAGCAATATTTGGCAGAGGGTGGTAAATTCCAATAAAACCTCACTGCTTTCCATCGGAGAGGAACACGGAGAAGAGAGAAAGCGAGGCAGGAAAGCAGCAACTCTTTAGAGGGCGACGTTGACTCACGCATGCGTGCAACATGAGTCAGACATATTAGCGCACAAATTCTCGAATCATGAGATAAGAAATTCTCAGAGACACAGAGAACAGACAACTGTTGCAAGTTTACTTATTTCTATTTTCTGTATTTCTTCTCATGATTTATTTATTGTTTTAAGGGAAATGGTTTCATGGGATCTGGATTAATTTTTACGTAAATTTAGATTAATTTAAACATTGAAAATAGGTTCCGGCAAAACTATTGGGCTAGTGAAGTATTTGAAATTATGAAGTTATATTAATATACAAATTTCTAAGTAGGAATTATCTGCGTGTAAATTTAACAAAAGTAATTAATTTACCAAGTTAAAAGTGTTCAGTAGTATACTTTATCACTAGTTTCTACGAAACTTGCTACATTTTCGTAGGCATTGTGTAACAGAGGATACGGAACTTTAAGCAGCATGAACCTGAAAAAAAATGGTTAGGCAAATCTAATGAAATATCGAAAATGATAAAGTCATAATAATATAGAAATTTCTAAGCAGAAATTGTCTGTGTGTAAATTTAATAAAAGTAATTAATTTACCAAGTTAAAATTGTTTATGGTTTTATCAGTAGTGTCTACGGGCCTCGGAGTTGGAAAATAAATTGTTGCATTTTCGTAGGCATTGTGTAACAGAAGATACAGACCTTTAATCAGCATGAACCCCATAAGAAAGGTCTGGCAAAATTATTGAGCGAATCGAAAATCTGAAATTATGAAGTCATAATAATAATATACGAATTTCTAAGTAGGAATTGTCTGCGTGTAAATTTAACAAAAGTAATTAATTTCTTCTTCTTCTATGTGCTATGTCCATTCAGGACGTAGGCGATCATGGCCTTCCAGGTTCCCCTATCCCTGGTAGCTTTTAGCACCTTTCTCCTATTACCCCACCCAAACCCCGCTCTGCCATTCACCTGTTCAGGCCCGTTAAATAAGTTATCCGCTGCTTTCCTCTGTATCTTTTTCTTCTATCTGACCTGTGAGTATCAGATTCTCCAAGCCTTCATTCCTCATCACATGTCCCAGAAACTTAAGCTGTCCTTTCCTGATGCTCAGTATTAATTTGCTTTTCGTTTCCATCCTTTCCAAAACCTCATCATTGCTCACATGCTCGATCCATGATATTCGTAGCATCCTTCTGTAGAACCACATTTCAGTTGCTTCAAGTTTTTCCTTCATTTGTGATGAGATTGTCCAGCATTTACTGCCATATTGAAAAACAGACATTACATAGCAATCCAATACTCTCTTCTTTTTTCTAACGAAATTTTCCTGCCTCTTAATACTCTACTCAGCTTCTAGGATTCATCGTTGGCCATGCCTGTTTACCTTCGTATTTCAGTGTCACACTTTCCATCTTCTGTTAGAAACACTCCCCAGGTATCTAAATTTCTGTGCCTACTTGATTTTAGTATCCTCCACCTGTAGGTGGAATTTAGGGATCCTCTTTTTTGCTGATTATCATGCATTCGGTTTTCTTGTAGTTTATTTTTAATCTTATCTTTTCATTTTCTGGAACTACTCCCTGTAGGGGGTCTTGTAGTTTACTTTCTGTGCCTGCTATCAGCACTATATCACCTGCGTATCTTATATCGTTCAGACTACAGCCGCCTATGACGAATCCTGGCATGGCTTCGAGGGCCCTGTACAAGTTGAATAGATCCGGTGAAAAGACACATTCTTGTCTTACGCCACTTTCTATCTTTGTATATCTGCTGAATTCGTTTTTTTTATCCGTATGCAGGCGGTTTGCTGCCAGTAGAGATTCTTGATTACTCTGATGTCTTTACTAAATATGTCAAGGTTGCTGAGCATTTTTATCAATTCTTTGTGGCGTACTTTGTCGAACGCCTTGGCATAGTCTACCAAAACACAGGTAAACGTCTTTTTTTTTATTTGTATCTCCCTTTCTGATAGCATCCTAAGCATAAATATCGCATTCCTTGTTCCAGTGTCCTTGACGAAATCGCACTGTTCTTGTCCTATCTCCGGTTTGATTCTTCTTCGCGTTCTTTTATCAGTATTCGAACAATGAGTTTCGTTATGTGGCTCATCAAACAGATTGTTCAGTGGAGTTCGCATTCGATTGCGCCTGGCTTCTTAGGCAGAGCTATAAAAATTGATCTGCTTAGGTCATCTGGTATTACACCACTGTTAAAGATTTAATTTATTATTTCCGCAATTTTCTTTATGCCCAAGTTAAAATTGTTTAGCAATATGCTTTACTGACTAGTTTCTACGAAACTTGGGGATTAGAAAATCAGTTGTTGCGTTTTCGTAAGCATTGTTTAATACACGGGTTTTCAAACTGTGGTCCGCGGACCACAGGGGGTCCGCAAGGATAAGATAGGGGGTCCGTGGATTAACTCATCACGTGAAATTCAAAGTATAAATTTTCAATGTCTGGATATTTATTTTTACTTATTAATGTTATCAAATGACAAAAGCTTGCACTATCGCCCATTACATGTCAACGTTATTTATACAAAAAATATTTTACACATGCAAGAGCTTGATGTTCAAATTTACTTTTTTTCAGGGTTCAAGCATCACCCATAGATACATTTTTTAATAAAGGGGTCTATAAGTCAAAAAGTGTGAAAACCCCTAGTTTAATAGAGGATACGGATGTTTAATCAGTATGAACCCGATAAAAAGATCTGGCGAAACTACTGTGTCAATGAAATATCTGAAATGATAATTTCATAATCATATAGAAATTTCTAATCAGGAATTACCTGCATGTAAATTTATCAAAGGTTTGTCAGGTTGAAATTGTTTATGCTTTTATCAATCGTGTCTACGGATCTTGGGGATCGGAAAATGAGTTGTTGCGTTTTTGTAATCATCATGTAACAGAAGATCAGTCAGTCAGTCAATTAAGTGATACACGCTTGGGCAATCATGTCTCTAACTTGACTGACTAGGCAGAAGATTTTCCCGCTTTAGGTTGCCATTTATTTCTTCAAGAGACTGTTTGCCAACCAACGGTATATAACCCAATCTGTCCTGCTATTTAACCCATAACTAAGGAGAGAAGAGATTGATTAACACATTTTCCAAGTGAGTAAATGAATGCAACGAATTCAATTAGAATTCGAACTCGGCTCTCCTATTTCTTGCCCCGATATCCACTGCGCCATGACGCACATATATGTAACAGAAAATACACCGCTTTAAATCAACTAAAAGTGGCAGAAGGCTATTGAAAATATTGAGCCAATGAAATATGATAATGTCATGATAGCATACAAATTTCTACGGAATTGTTCTATCTTATTAGCATGTGTGCAATATACCTTGACAAGTCATTATAGTTGCACAGTAGTCTGTTGTCTTTTCAAATTAAAATCTTGGCTAAATATTTCGCTGAAATAAAGATTAAGGTTGTGACGTTGAACAGATAGATGACTTAACAAGAGATAGCCAGAGATTTCCAGAAATTGTGGCCAATCCACCCAAGAGACATTAATTACTAATGGAAGTGTTTTAAGCGCAAAGAAAATTGGAAAACCAGAAAAGTTTGACAAGGGAGATGAAACAAAGATTGTGAGAGTTTTGATAGTCAATTCCAAATTAACAGTCAGACAAGTGAGGAATGAATGCCGTTTTCGCAGTAAGGTTTCAATTGACATAGTACACATATTTAGTAAGCGGGTTTATAACAGCAGCAAAAATATCATTAATCAAAGAACATTGGAATAAAAGGTTGAAGGGTCAAAAGGAATTCCTACACGGGATGATGGGAAGTGACAAAAGATAATTTTTAGTGATGAATGCAAAATACAGTTACATTCCAATGCACTAGAATTTAAGAAGACCGGTGATAGAAAGCAACAATGCAAGATACACAACAAAGACGGTAAAATTTGGTGACTAGCACGTCATGGTATAGGTTTGCATAAGTGTTCCTAAAATAAAATTAGTAAAAGATGGTAGAAATATAAAAGCTAAAACTATATTAGTTTACTACAGTCTAGTTTTCTCCGAAACTAAGAAGATTGAGAAATATTTCAGCATGACTGTGCTCCTTGCTAGACATCAGTTAGTCAGTTAAGTGCTATACATGATACATGTTTGGGCGATCATGTCTCGAAAGAGACATGACTGACAAGGCAGAAGATTTCCCTGCAGTAGTTGCCATTACTTTCTGCAGTAAACTGGTTACCAACCAAAGTTATAGAACCCAACCTGTCCTGCTATTTAATCCATAGAAGAGATAGATCTATTATGGTTTATAAAATGGTGAGTATTCTAAAAATAGAAAAAGATAGACACGCTGACGCCAAGAATTCAAAATTGGGCAACAAAAGAAGGAACCGTTTCTTTTGGTAGAGTAGGAGTAAGTGTAGGAGTAAGAAGTAGGAATTAAGGATAGTAGTTTTGTGTAGGAGATTTGAAAAGAGAAGACTCTAGTCAGTTGACCACTAGAGTCCAGAAGGGATAGGCTCGTTTACTACTAGCGTCCCACATTGAAGAGAATTTAGCTAGTCTGCTCCTGTATCCACACAAAATTTAAAGGTTGTAACTAGATGTGAAAACCTAAAGTTTTATACCAAAAATAAACATCATTAATTCAAGTTTGTGTTATCTCCTAATTATACCAAAACGAAGCAACACAACAGGTTCATACCTTTCCTAAGGGTATTTGCCCGTAAGTGAATACCAAGAAACTTAACTGGAATTCGAACTCAACCCTCTTTCTCATTTCAAGTCGTTATTCATTGCGCCACAAAAAATTTTCTCGGGGATGAAGATATTCAAGTCCTGATCTCAATATAATTGAACCATCGTCGCAGGATCGCTGAAAAGAAGTACTCCAAATTGAAATTACTTGAAATTACTGCCAAGAAGAATGGGAACAAAATTACCAATGAGAACATCTGGTCCTTTGTTCAATTCAATAGCACATCAAATTGAGGCAATTATTCGCACCGAAGGCAACAGCACTAATTACTGACACCATCTGTTGACATCTTGCACATTCTGAAATAATAAAGATCTTTTTTTTTCTTTTCCTTTTTTTTTTTTTTTTTTTTCAAAAGAAAGAATCATTTTTAACTGAAAGTTGATCCACTATTTTGCATGGCCTTTGTTCGGCATCACTTTACTTAAGATGTTCTATGCTTCATCGTACAGTATTATCGTAAATGCAGTAATTTGTTTTCTGGACCTCAATGATCATAAAATGTACAGGAGAAAGCATATCGCTAATCACAAAAAGAAATCCAAAAGATAAACATAACAAAACGCGATGTACTGTTAAATTACATAAAAGAAAATAAAAATAAAAATGTTTAGAAATTCTTTGTTATCTACGTCTCTAAATTTTTCTTCTTTTTTCTTACTTTTCATCTACTTGTTAACCTCAACCGTCAAAAAAACTGACGGTAGTATTTAAATAAATTTACAATGGCGTTAGTCATATTTTATTTTTAGCATTTAACAATGAATTCCGCTTTTTAAACTATTAAAAGTTAAAATATGCAAAAAAAAAAAACAATTACTGAACCTGTATAGTCAAAATTAATAATAGTACAAGAAGGTACTATCCGCCATTTATGTGAAAATCAGTTAAGTATAACTGTAAGTATTTGTATGCTGAAGTAGAGCTTCCTTAAAAAATGAGTTATCTGAAATAGATCAAAAGTTATGGTATTTTGAAAGTCGACAACCTTGAAACAGGAGTTCCTGTTTGTTTTTATTATTATTATTATTATTATTATTATTATTATTATTATTATTATTATTATTATTATGTCATTTTTCATCATATTTCGATTTCTGCTATGGTCGCACTACCAACCAAGTCTGCGGGAAGACCTAAGGCAGGTCGTTGCGTGTTGTTATGGCTCCATTTCATGTTTTTTTCTATCTTCCCTATCATCCCTAGCGTTACATTTTTTTTTAATCGTATCACCACAAGCAAGGCGGTAACGCCACTGATGTGCAGGAGGCTACGTAAGAGTGAAAAGATTGGAAGAGAGAAAGCCAGAAACCACATCCTAAACAGGGAACAAGGGATGAGCCTCTACACCTGTTCAATAGACATGGGTGGAGTGCATAGACAAAGTTTTCCTTAGTGTGTGGGCTGTACTTAATAAGACAATTTTTTGTATATCTCTTAAGCTGGGGTTTCCAGGGATTCTTTCAATGTGTTGTTTTGTTCCATTTTTTACCATTCCAAGTGCACCTACTATCACTGGCACAACTCTTGTTTTCAATTTCCACATTTTTTCTATTTCAATTTCCAGGTCTTTATATTTTGACAGTTTTTCAAATTCCTTGGTTGCTATGTTACAATCCGCTGGACAAGCCATATCAATTAATAGACAAGTTTTCTCTTTCTGGTTTTTAACAATAATGTCTCGCTTATTTGCTTCAATTTTTCTGTCTGTGTAAATGCTGTAATCCCATGGAATGGTGATATCTTCTATTTCTGTAACCGGTACTGGGTGATGTTCATACCAGTGTTTGTTTACAGATTTTCCATAGTGTTTGCACATTGTCCAATGTAAATATTGACCCACTCTATCGTGGCGATTTTTATATTCATTTGGGGCAAGTACAGAACATCCTGAGATTAGATGGTCTATTGTTTCTTGGTGTTTATCACAAAACCTCCATTTTGGATCCATATTATTATGTATAATATTTGCCTGAAAGTTTCTCGTGAAGACTTTGCAATAATTAACCCTTCAGTCTCAGACTTTAATCCAGATGCACGTAACCATCGATGAGTATTAACTTTATCAACATTAAATTTATTGGAACGTTCTGGATATTGGTCATGCAGAGGTTTGTCTTGCCGGCGTTATTTCATCTGTTCAAGTTATTATTATTATGTCATTTTTCATCATATTTCGATTTCTGCTTTGGTCTCACTACCAACCAAGTCTGCGGGGAGACCTAAGGCAGGTAGTGGCGTGTTGTTATGGCTTCATTTCATGTTTTTCTATCTTCCCTATCATCCCCAGCATTACATAGATAAAGTTTTCCTTAGTGTGTGGGCTGTACTTAATAAGACAATTTTTTGTATATCTCTTAAGCTGGGGTTTCCAGGGATTCTTTCAATGTGTTGTTTTGTTCCATTTTTTATCATTCCAAGTGCACCTACTATCACTGGCACAACTCTTGTTTTCAATTTCCACATTTTTTCTATTTCAATTTCCAGGTCTTTATATTTTGACAGTTTTTCAAATTCCTTGATTGCTATGTTACAATCCGCTGGACAAGCCATATCAATTAATAGACAAGTTTTCTCCTTCTGGTTTTTAACAATATTATTATTATTATTATTATTATTATTATTATTATTATTTTGCGGCGGAAAGTACCTTCTAATTCTAAACGACTCAATTATTGCGGTTGTTTTTCTTATATTTTCTACGTGCAGACTAGAATTATTATCGATACAGCTCTTTTTTCTTCTTTTTTTCTTTCTTTTTTTTTTTTGTCTTCATGTCTTAGTAAGACTTCAGATGTTTAAGTTTTTAATAAAAAATATCTGGTTAATGCAATTCTAATGCAGTCTATATATTATACGGGACTTACTGGTTTTGTGCATGAAACTCCGAGTCGTGGTGCCGGTAAGTAATCATATCTATATTTATTAATATATACTTAATAACCCTGTCTTATTACATCGAGCTATATTTTATTAACACCAGCACCCTATGTGTGATATATATATATATATATATATATATATATATATATATATATATTGTTAAATATAAGAGACAGTGAATGTCTATTATGCTTAATCATGTCTAACCATGTATTCAAATGCATTACATTTGAATACATGGTTCTGTTGTCATTTCGCGTTATCATGCAGTGTGACGTCATAGAACCGCATTGCAAATTTGCGAACTGTGGTTGTTATTTTTGGTAACTATTGCCGTTGCCTAGCGAAGTTTTATGTCAACACAAAATAAAATCGTCGCTGATGGTGGATGTTATTGTTACTGTCTTAATAACCTCTCTGAAGATGGCTCATGTGAGCCGAAAGCTTAGAACCAAATTAATAAAAAATTATCCAAATGTTGGAGAATTTTTGTCTTTATTCTCAACTGAAATTAAAGCCAAAATACGATGTTTAGAACGGCTCATGATTAAACATAATAGACATTCATTGTCTCTTATATTTAACAGTATATGTTTAGAAAATTATTTGCTGCCTCGATACAATATATATATATATATATATATATATATATATATATATATATATATATATATGGGGCGTGCATATTTATAAAAGAAGAGTAGTCAGTAGTGGAGATAGAGCATTTGTAAAATAGACATAGTGGACATAAAAATGAACACTTCATATTGACTGTCAGTTTCACACGTGTGGCGATGTTCAGGGCATGAATCACTCTTCCTTTGTACAAGCTCTATATATAGGCCAGTAGACGGCTTTACGAATTGTGGGAAGCGGGAAATCAGCCTCTAATATACTCAGGTGCACAGTATATATATATATATATATATATATATATATATATATATATATATATATATATATAATGATGCCAAGTACGTAAATGGAGAGAATAATCCAAAAATATGTATTTAATGTAAAATATTAAGAGATAGATCTGTATAGAGCGCTCAGTGGATATTGTCTAGAGCAATATGATATATATAAAGGATACTCAACAAGCCACCTAAAGTGGTTATAAACTATAATTTATTTTGACGGGCGAACATACTCATCTCTTCAGACCACGATTTCATTTAGTTTAAATTTTCTCAGAAAATTAAAAAAATAAATGAAATATGAAAGGGAATTCATGTAATATAGCCCAGAATAGAAATCTTTAGTTTTATCTTGTAAGGGTCACGGAGGTTAGGGGAGAAAGAGTTCATGTATTAAGTGTGGTTTGATTGAACAGAATGAGTCAGCATAAGCCAAGCAACACACACACACTTGCACACATATACGTACACGCACACACACACACACACACACGTACAGATAGATAGATAGATAGATATAAGCACACATCCACCCATCTATACAAACAAATATCCTATGAATATATACACTCTCGTATTCACACACCCCACACACCACATATAAAACCATATATACACAAAATACAAACACATCTATATAAAATTATTACATACATAACTCAAAGTAAATATACACATATACAGACAGTCAGTCAGTTAAGTGCCATACGTGAAACACGCTTGGGCGATCATGTCTCGAAAGAGACATGACTGACTGGGAAGAAGATTATCCCGCAGTAGGTTGCCATTGCTTTCTGCGGTAGACTGGTTGCCAGCCAAGGCTATAGAACCCAATCTGTCCTGTTATTTAACCCATAACTGGCAGGAAGAGACGGATTAATACCTTTACCAGGGGTATTTGCGCGTAAGTGAATTCGAACTCGGCTCTCCGATTTCTTGTTCCGAGCCGATATCCACTGGACCACCACGCAGTTTCCTTAATAGGCAAAAATTACCATAGAATAATTAGCACAAAAATTGAAAGTGAATCTTCAAGTGTGATAGTGCGAGGTCATTTGAATTCCAGTACTAACACATATATGTATCCAGTACTTACTTACACACACACACACACACACACACACACACACACAAATTATACTTTAGAACATGATGTACAAACTACAATCTACTTCAAAATTGTACATTTTGTTTCGACGTTGAAAGAATAATATCCCATCAGGTATTTAATAATGATGGTAATAAACGTTATTTTTTAAAAGGAAATTTTAAAAAGACTCAGTTCGTTTTATTTTTTTAAATCTTTTCGTACGAGGTAAGAGGATATTAAAAAAAGAGGGGGAAAACAAAGATATATGGATGTGTACGAGGGGTTAAAAAATAGTCCGATGTCTTTTGATTTCCTCAGATTTTGTGAAGTAGGCCACGCTGAGAAGTTTTCAAAGAGTAAAATGGCCCACATTTGGTAAGCAGAACTGGCGCTGTGCGCTGTGGGATGCTTATGTTTTTCGGGACATGGTTTCCTCAGAGACATCTGCTTAAAATAACTGAAGCAGATAAGCACTGTGAAAATCGAATGTTACTCATCGGAGTGGATCTTTCAAGTTGTCAATGCGCCATAAAACCTAACATCACGCCGAATCGTTTACTTTGGCGGGCTTCTGACGAATTAAAATTGCTCTACGTTTCCTTCGAATAAAAATGGTTATTCATAAGCAAATGGGATTTCAATAATATAAATAATTCATTTTTCTTTCAGTCTACGGTTTCGCTTTAACTGGAAACAACTATTGCTTTTTAGTCTTTCGTGCCAACATCCAAAGAGTCTGAGCTCCAGGACCATGGATTAGTTATATATATTGTCATCCGCAGACAGATCTGTTTCGCCGTATCACAGCTCATCAGTACGGTTAGACTCCGATTACTTTTTTTACCTAGGATTGAAACCCGACCGAAATATATATATATTCTGAGATATTCAGAGATACCCAAACATAAAACCACGAATTTGTTCGCCTGAAGAGAGTCAATTTTAGACTTGAAACACGTGTAGGGCAAATCATGAACAACTAATACTTTATAACTTGTATAAATACCAAAACAATAAACATATATTTTAAAGAAAACGTTCACGGCTTCTCACACTTTTTATTTATATATATATATATATATATATATATATATATATATATATATATATATATAAAACCATCTCAATTTTTTCAAGGCAGGGGTACACACGTATATATATATATATATATATATATATATATATATATATTTCATTCGCAAACGTGTTATTACCATGAATAGTGTCTTCAGGCATGAGTGGTATATCTAAACTTATTTATAAGTGGAACTTTGTCTCTCTGTGTGTGTATGTCTGTGTGTCTGTGTGTGTGTGTCCGTTACCTATAGACTCCGAAACGGCTGAACCGATTTTCTTCAAAATTTTAACAGTTGTACCATAAGCGTCTGCGAGTATTCATAGCTAGGTTTTGTGTCGAGATACTCCCGATAAATATCGATAATCGAAAAAATCGAGTTATAGAAGGAGTGGTCCGATTTTAATCAAATTTGACACACTCATAGACAAAAACATAAGAAACGATATTCAGAAGTTTCAAGGTTTCAGTTCTTACAATAGTGCAGATAATCGATAATATATATATATATATATATATATATATATATATATATAAGGCAAGATGTTTGTGTGTGTGTCTGTTTATCTGCCTGTATGTCTGTATTTTTTCAGCCCCTTTATTGTTTTTGCTTCGGGTTTGGCTCTAAGTAGGTATGATTGTAATTCTTATTCTCAGTCATGATACCATTTACTCAGAGGACTTATTTAGCCTTCAAAATTCAGTTTACCACGGAAAAATCTTATTTGATATTGATACCAGGAAATCAAAATTTGACTTACATCCATTCATTTTTCTTTCAGTCTACGGTTTCGCTTTAACTGGAAACAACTATCGCTTGTTAGCCTTTCGTGCCTACGTACAAAGAGTCTGAGCCCCAGGACCATGGATTAGTTTTAAAACTTTCATTACACCCGAGCAACCCCGGGCTATACTGCTAGTATACATATATACAAACAAAGCAATAAAAACTGTCGCAGATAATTATAAAGTCGAAACAGTAGCAAACTTTTCTCGCTAGGTTAGTTACGACTTTTGTCCTTGTGCCACATCTCAGGAACGATTAGAAAATCATTATTGCTGCTTTTTATCGTTTTATCTATAAGTAAGTATATAGCTGCCTCACTTATTGTTTTGTGGGGTGGATGAGACCTAGTAACATCTGTTTATTTTAGTTTCAAGATTTAGTTATATTTCAGTTACGTTTTCTGGATTAATCACCTCCCCACTCATGATCATTAAATTTTATATATATATATATATATATATATATATATATATATATATATATATATATATTGTGTGTGTGTGTGTGTGTGTGTGTGTGTGTGTGTGTGTGTGAATACAAGCAAATTTTATGTCATGGTGTTTTTTGTATAGGCTCCCTGTGAATATGTGGTATTGTGGTATATGGAAGATTGAGTAGTAATGGATGAGTTCTTCTGGTAAATGAGTTAATTGTAATAAATAAATGGGTCATGAATCTGATTATCTATGCCTTGGATAGTCAATGTTGACCAGCCCTGCTCCAATTGTTCTTTTGGTCATGTGCCACAATTAATATATTTTACATTTATGAAAATGGAAAACAACATTTAAGCAATATATATATTATAATAATATATAGTATTATTATATATATATATATATATATATATATATATATATATATATATATATATATTCAAAGCAATAAAAGCTGGTACATGTGTAATGAGCTTGATCCTTACTTGGTGCTCCATACTTTTGGTCTTGTGCCATATCTAAACTATTTTAGTACACTATTATATTAATAGGAGTAGATAGGTTTGCCTATTGTCCTGTTCACACTTCTCCTTGGACTTTTGAAGAGTAATAGAGGTTTATATATTGTTTCCTGTTTAAGATTTTATTTCCGGTTCCCGTAGAAGTATTATCATTTTTATTTTACTGCCAGTAGCCTCTTGTATTTTAGTGGCATTTTCACCTTGCTTGGGGCGAATTGATTAATAAAAAAGAGTAGAAATATTAGCAAAATGAAAGGGTGATGAATATCACAGAATGACTAAAATTAACATTTCAATATGGTGCAATGATTAGCAAGCTTGTCTCGCGAAATCAATTACGACTGACTGGTGAATTCGATTCTCATACATTCGTTTTTGTGCCACACCCTAAGCTACGCTTAGAAAATCACCACATTATCATGTCAAAAGAGTTTCTGGTATACGTTATGCTATGCTAATCAGATATATGTCTCTCTGGCCTATATTTTGGAAGTAGTTATAAATAAAAATATATATATGTTGCACTTTTGCATTATAAAACCAGACACCACCGCTACCCCTAAAATGCAACAAGTTATTATGACATTTTCATAAAAATAGATATCTTCAGTTGTCTCAGATACACACGATATGTAAATATAAATAAATCCAATACAGAGAAGTACTACCAACGTCAATTGGTAAATACCAATGCCTGTGAAAACATTGACATGGATACCAGGTTCTGTCATGAATTTATTTTAGAAACTATAGTTTTAAGTTATTTGTATAGTAATCGACATTAATCTCTATGTTCATAATGCTTATATTTACACACACACAAATATATATATATATATATATATATATATATATATATATATATATATATATATATTAGTAGTAGTAGTAGTAGTAACAACTAATAGAATAACAACCCACAGTTCGTAGCATTTACATTTTTAAATGTGCTCAATACGTAGTAGACCAATACATATATTAATATTTTATTATTATAGGTATGTATAATAAAAACATTTTTCACCGCTACACAAGAGCTATCGTATTTCAGTACTGTCAATAGTACCTGTGGAGCAGTGAACATTGTTTTTATTATAAATGACTATAATAATAAAAATATTAATATATAAGTGTATATCATTATTATGTCATTTTCATCATATTTCGATTTCTGCTTTGGTCTCACTACCAACCAAGTCTGCGGGGAGACCTACTTATTTATTTAAGTAGATGTTCCGCTTATTTTAGTTGGTTGATTTTATTTAGTGGTATCTCACACTCTAGGTTTTATTTACTCCCTAAATCTACATAGACACCTATTTATTTATTTAAATTTTGTTGGGGTGTGGGAGTCGCTATTTTCCCATGGCTGGAACACTAACAGGTGCTACCACTTCAGGTCATGGTGGTCCTGGTAAAAAAAGCAATTAAGTACCTCAAAACCGCTAATCTTCCGATCAGAGAGCTTGCTGCCGGATGTAATTTATTGTCATACCGCGGACAGTCTGTTTATTTAAAACAGTGTTTTAGTTTGTCTACTGACTTGAACATTCGAGAAATCCTATTACGGATAATAGGCCCTCTTGCAGGATTCGAATCTATGTCTCCCTTTCGCAGGAGAAACCGTCGTTTGATCTGATTGAAGCAGAAGATACGAAGCATAATCAAGCAAGGTGTCCTGTAAAACGTCAGCACGGCACAAAACTACAATTTCCATACTTCAGAGTAGGGTCAGTGTTCTTCGGCGAATGAGTTTTTCTCCAAACATGTAATATATCGTTATTACCAAATAATTTTATTTTTTTCTACGGCAGGGCATCATGGATTCTTCCAAAATTGATCTTCCTTCTCAGTGTGATCTTTTGCAAATTCAAGTGTACCTTCACATAGCGAGGTTACAAATGAGGTGTTATTCTCTGAGACATTCTCCCAACTTTACCCTTTCAAGAACTCTACTCACTATTTGCCGGGAGACTTTTAACCTACAGCTGCAAATTCATCAGTTATTTGTTTAATCAGTACAGGTTTAAATTGTGCAATCCTGCCTTCTCGTCCTGGACATATATTTTCACGGCCTCTTTCATAGTTGTTCTCTCGTGTGCCATTCTCTAACACTGCTTATTAATGAAACGTACAATAAACTTAGGAAGATGATAAATACTAGCAATCTTGCCATAATTTAAGTACTCTAAGCTCTCCTTGATAATGACACACACATTTGACTTAGGTGATATTTAGCATCAATACTGTTATATATTTCGTCCCCTAAACTCTCCTTAATAATGACACATATTTGAATTAAATTGGCAAACTTGTCATACCTTTCACTATTTTGATGAGACTCCACGATGTAATTTTAAAAATATTTTAACTAAAAGAAAACCTGTGTGCTTACTTATATTGGCACAGTTGGCTATAAAGTATTATTTTCGATTTGATCCGAAATTAGCAGATCAATTTTCCCTACCCTCGTTCTAATAATCAAGTCAATTATGTGGTCTGTTATAAAAGAACGCCTTTTATTTTGATTCGTGGAGTAATTTTCATGTAGTATTTTAATGGCAACTGCTCTGATGAATTTTCTTTTTTTTTTTTTTTGTGGTGCAGTGGATATCGGCTCGGAACGAGAAATCGGGGAGCCGAGTTCGAATTCCAGCTGAATTCATTGCATTCACTTACGCGCAAATACCCTTGGGAAAGGTATTAATCCGTCTCTTCCCTCCAGTTATGGGTTAAATAACAGGACAGATTGGGTTTTATAGCCTTAGCTGGCAACCAGTCTACTGCAGAAAGCAATGGCAACCTACTGCGAGATAATCTTCTGCTCAGTCAGTCATGTCTCGAAAGAGACATGATCGCCCAAGCGTGTTTCACGTATGGCACTTAAGTGACTGATCCCGACCACATGTATTTACTCGTGATACTAGGCTGACATGAAAGTCCCACCCTTTTACTGTCGATATAGTTAAATGTAACTACTCTTCTACTCTAAAAGTTTCTTTTCTCGCACTTCCATTTGTTGAACTCCCTTCCATTTGCTTTCTTCTCTGATAGCTACAATCTCCAAAAGTTGAAATGCAGCGTCAATTGCCATCTTTTATCTTCTTGATTCCCATCCATCTCTTATCTTTCCTTCGACATCCCGGTACCTTTTTATTCTCTCGCTGTGATCCCCTGAGCACCAGTCGCCTTGCTTGGGGTGAAATGAATATGAAGAAAAAAGTTGTTACATTTACACCGCAAAGAATACTACATGAAATTAAACAATCGCTGATCTGAAGCTTAGAGATCTAAAGAATAGGTTTTATGTGGAAGATTTTTTTTTCCATCTGCGTAAACGCTTGTTGTATCGAATTTGCAGAGGAAAACGTGGTGTAAACATGCAACACCATTAATGGTCAATTTTGTTGTTGCTATTGTTGTTGGTTTTTAATTTTTTTAATACATTATTCAAAAGAGCCAATTGCTCACTATAGATTTAGAAATCACACTTTGTTTAGATTCCAAAAATTATTATGGAAGAAGTTAATTTGAATTCTACAAAGACTTCTTTTCTTTTTTTTTCTTTTTTTTTATTCCGAGCATATTCTGTCCGGGCTGCGATTTAAGACTTTGTCTTGGACTGAAACAGAATTTCCTGTGTTTTAGATACTCGTAAAATATCTTATTTCACATCGTCAGTGAATAATTTATTTTTGATTGAATCAGAATACGTATCATGACGACAGCAGTTGGGTCTTTTGCAACATATCAGCTTCAACGCCTGTGGTCTCCAGCTGACACTAGAATGTTTTCGTTAGTGATGAAATCGCTCCAATGCACATTGGGAAAGGTGCGGAGGTAGCTCGAGTGGAACCACACAAATAGGCGTAATATATATATATTTTAACAAAGTTGTGGAACTCGTAGGTTTTTTAACCTGCTGTTCATACATTTACTTTTATAAAGAG
Source organism: Ascarosepion bandense (assembly GCA_037127315.1). Taxonomy (NCBI): domain Eukaryota; kingdom Metazoa; phylum Mollusca; class Cephalopoda; order Sepiida; family Sepiidae; genus Ascarosepion; species Ascarosepion bandense. The sequence goes on along the minus strand of JBBBDQ010000741.1, from coordinate 898,760 downwards.
TGCTCGTTACAAACGTAAAGCGTTATATTGTAATAGTTGTTACAATGGTTTATAAATTCATAGTATCACTATCACATAAAAGAAGCATATTCACCACAAATAAACGGTTTTTTTTCACCAGATAATTTTCATTCCAACTTCTTCACCCGAAGAGAGGCAACCTAAATACAAGGTTAGCTTCGAAACGCGAAAAATTTTGTGTAGTGATACAATGAATTTATAAACCATTGTAACGACTATTAAATTACACTATATATATATATATATATATATATATATATATATATATATATATAAGGGGGCAGTTTACAAGCATACTTTTGGATATATGTATTTGGTTTATATTCGTGTGTAATAAGAGAGTAAAAAATGTTATGCATTATTTAATAGCGTTCTAATTTTAAATAATTTGAGTTGAAAGTACCTGAGAATTCCCTAGTTTATTAATTTTTATGCTAATACTGTTTCTCCCTCTTCATTTCTCTCTCTCTCTATATATATATGTATGTGTGCGTGCGCGTGCGCGTGTGTATGTGCATTCCTCTATTTCTACCCCCCCCAAAAAAAATATCGCCTGAAGAAGAACAGTATTATTCTGAAACATGAACATTTTTGTGTAGTGATTTGCTTGTATAAACCATTGTAATAACAAACTTACAATATATATATATATATATATATATATATATATATATATATATATATACTAGCAGTATAGCCCGGCGTTGCTCGGGTGTAATGAAAGCTATAAAACTAATCCATGATCCTGGAGCTCAGACTCAGCCTAAACAATATTTGTGAAGTTTGGTGAGAATCGGATAAAAATTGTGGATTTGTATAAAGGACATACAGACAGATAAACAGACACACACACAAACATCTTGCCTTATATATATATATATTATCAATTTTCTGCACTATTGTAAGAACTGTAACCTTGAAATTTCTGAATATCGTTTCTTATGTTTTTGTCTATGAGTGTATCAAATTTGATTAAAATCAGATCACTCCTTCTATAACCCGATTTTTTCGATTATCGATTATCGATATTTATCGGAGGTACCTCGACACAAAATCTAGCTAAGAACACTCGTAGACGCTTATAGTATAACTGAGCCAATTTTCAAGAAAATCGGTTCAGCCGTTTCGGAGTCTATAGGTAACGGACACACACACACAGACAACGTTTCATTTATATATATATATATATATATATGTGTGTGTGTGTGTGTGTGTGTGTGTGTGTGTGTGTGTGTGTGTGTGTGTGTGTGATAAAAATGACCAACCCGTAAAAGCGGAAAGGATAATCCAAGAAAATTTATCTAATTAATATAAAATATTAACTAGATAAAAATAGTGAACTCAATGGATATTATCCAGAGAATTATGAAATATAATGAACAAAACTCAACACAAAATTAAACTGTTATAAATACAGAATTTATTTCGACAGTTGTAATAATTACAGACTGTTTTGTCAAACCCGAAAAATGAAATGTTTCATTTAACTCAGAATATTAAAAAAAATAATTGCACAGGTAGTAAATAAGGTTAGGCGATGGGTAGAGGTTATACAGTTAAGCATTGTAAAACAGATACAGAAAATGTCACAAAATAATGAACCCATACACCAAATCACACATACACAAAAAATCTTAAAGGAAAAAATATATACAAACACAAAACAGGAGAATAGATATAATTATACACAAAATAAGCACACACTGACATATAATTATAAGAAACCATATATGCACACAATAGTATACACAAAACAATAACACAAAACTAAAAATAAAAATAACCAAACTAAAGAAGAGATACAAATAAAAATAGTCAAAATATATAAAAAATGGGTCTATACTTACAATCACAAATAATTAGCAATCACAAAATCTGTTAACAAGATAAAAATAATGATTAAAGATTCACAAGAAAAAATATTATACAAAAATAAGAAAAGAGATTCATAAAGAAAAAATCACAAAAAATCTTCCTAAAGAGTACAAAAAAACAAAGAAAAATTAAAAAAGAATTACAGACAAAAAACAAAAAACAAAAAAGTCAAGACAGTAGAAACAAAAATTAAATAGTCACAAGTGGTTAAATATCACAAAAAACAGTTTAAATATAAATAAAGAATAAAAAATATAGATAAAAATAATAAAATAAAAATAAAGTATCAGATTCACAATAGGGAAAGAACAACTGAATTTGCTAGAAAATTATTGATAAGGAAAAAGTTCTAATCCTACAAAAGGTAATTTAAATCTATTTTTGTGACGACATTTAAAATCACTTCCTTCCGTAGGTTTAAAAGCTGGTTATTACCACTAAATTTAATTGTTTTAATTTTTTCATCTTAGCATAGGTTACGTCTATTTCTAAAGCTAATGGGGGTTTGTGATTTTCCTATGATCTTCCATTTAATCTGTGGAGAGAGTCCTCTATTTTTTAATTCCCAGAAATATTTAGAAAGATCGTTCTGAGATTTAAAGTGAGGCTAGAGAAAGAATATTTAAGATTATAAAATCTGTTTCCAAGGTCAGTTAGAAATTCCAAAATATACTTTTCTTTCTTTATCATATTTCATAGGAAAATAGTTGCTTGATATATGACTTTCTCATACATACATATAACTTTAGTCATCTGTAATTCTATAGTCACAGGGGAATTTGTATTTATTTGTTTTTTGTTTTTTTTGTTGTTGTTTTTTTTAATCATATCACCCCAAGCAAGGTGAAAAACGCCACTGATGCGCAGGGGGCTACGTAAGAGTTAAAAAACTGGAAAAGAGAAAAACCGGAAACCACATCCTAAACAGGAAACAAGGGATAAGCCTCTTCACCTGTTCAATAGACGTGGGTGGAGTGTGAACCGGGCGATAGTTTAGTCTATTTTCCAAACCATTAACCATCACATTACCCACACATCCTAATCTAATTGGCTTCTGCTGCAGGCATCAACATATATTCTTTACCATGCTGTATTTGGTCAATGCAAATGCGCTATCAGAGTGATAGATCTCCCGCATGTTTTTATTTATACCCTTCTTTTCATAGAAAATGAGACATAGATTGTTCTAAGATGTTTTTTTTTTTAAATTTTGCTGGTTAGTATATAAGGGCTGTGATACTGTAGATATGGCAGCCACTGGGTTAATAACAAAGATATTAAGATTTTATCAATAAAGATGAAAATTATGCTATAATTACATTGATAATGACAGGGATACAAACTAGTAACAAGGATAATGTTAGTGGCCAGGGTCAGTCAGTTAAAGTGCCATACGTGATACACGCTTGGGCGATCATGTCTCGAAAGAGACATGACTGACTGGGCAGGAGATTATCCCGCAGTAGGTTGCCATTGCTTTCTGCGGTAGACTGGTTGCCGACCAAGGCTATAGAACCCAATCTGTCCTGCTATTTAACCTATAGCTGGAAGGAATAGGTGGATTAATACCTTTCCCACGGGTATTTGCGCGTAAGTGAATACAATGGATTCAACTGGCCAGGGTAGTGTCAATTTTATTATTATGATGATAATGGCATGAAGCTGTCTTTGAGGTTGAAAATAATTCCAAGCTGATTGGAATAGCTTGATACTTGTGGATATTACTGAACTTTACAATGATAATTTCAATTTTATAATTATGTGTTGATGATGATCATGAAGAAATGATGGGAGCAGAAATGATTGAGAATAAAATCAGGTTTGCTCTAGGCGCACGAAGATAAGATCTATCCCATTACTCTTTGCTATCACTCCTTGCCAACTGCAGCAGCAATGGCCCACCTGCCCTACATCATTACCTTATCACAGATTACAAGATTAAAATATCATCGAACCCTAAATTTTTATCTATTTATTTACTGGCATTGAGCAACAATCAAGATTTTGTTTTTATGTCCAGTTGAACAATACAACAAAGTAATTTTCTGATGATAAAAAAAATTAAAACATCTAAAAATAATCAGAAGAACGTGTTTAATATAAAGAATAACTAAAAATCGAATTTGCTCATTAAGGAAGTTGTAAATGGTCAAAAAACATCAAACTGTCACAGTAGTTAAACTCTGACCCAATCAATCAATGGTAGACATTATTATAAACATTATCTAGTGCTTTATTATCATGAGAATTAATGATGTTGTAGACATTACTGGTACAAGAACAACTAGTTTTTAATGGTAAAAATGACAAACCCGTAAAAACGAAGAGGATAATCCAAAAAAATGTTATCTAATTAATATAAAATAATCAATAGATAAAAAGTAGACAGCTCAATGGATCTATTAAACGTCTAATTTAGTGGGCTGTTAAAATTAAAATGTTTATCAATCAATTTCAGAAAAGATTTACCAATATTAATGTTAAACAACTGGCAAAAAGAGGGTTTGAACTATAAAACTTACCTTTTTCTATTTTTAGAATTATTAATACCAGTTTGATTAGGGGACTTTAGGTAGAATAATTCCTGTTTAAACCCACTTATTTTGAGATCGTTATTGTAAGGGGTTTTATTATTATTAAATATTTTGTTATTGGAGAATAATTTAGCTATCCTAATGTTAACAGTAGTGGAAATTTGCTTATCACTTAGTAAGGATGGTTCAAATTAATATTCTGAATTAAATGTAACATTTGATTTTTCGACTTTGACAAAGCAGTCAGTAATTTTTATATCTGGCGAAATATATTCTGGATTTATAAACGTTTAATTATGGATTGGGTTTTCTCAGATATATATATATATATATATATATATATATATATATATATATATATATATATACTATTTACATTGTTCGGACTATTGTCCTCATCTTTACTGCCATGTTTACGACTTTTCGGCCGTTGTACGCTCCGGCCTTCTTCAGGTGCTAGGAATTTGGAACCGAACCCTTTATTCGAAATTCCTAGCATATATATATATATATATATATATATATATATATGTGTGTGTGTGTGTGTGTGTGTGTGTGTGTGTGTGTGTGTGTGTGTGTGTGTGTTGAATAAATTGTCGTTTAAATATTTAACTACTAAAGAGTAAATTTATTCAGTAAAGTCACCATTGGCTTCAACCACTGCCTCTAGACGATTTCGGAATCTCCGACACACTAACATACTATAATCAAAGGAGTTGCAGTCTGGAGAGTTAGAAGGATAGATATAAGGGGTGATGTGGTCGTAAAAGTTGTCTGACAACCATGGCTATGTTCTTTTGCTTTTGTGGCATGGTGCAGAATCCTGTTGCCAAACACAGGATCTTCAAACAGCCACCCTCTTGATCTAAGACAGCACTACCTCGTCAAGACGCCTGATGTAGGCCTCTGCGTTGAATCTGAGGGTCTCACCAACAAATTCAGGAATTCTTTTCTTATCAGGGTGATCAGAGTGAGTTTTCCGAGCTGTTGTACCTTCGTAATCCTGATTAGATTCAACAACTCTTTCCGAATCTTCTGTGCTCTCCTCAGTGGGATACTCAAACATTCTGACATGTTTGTGTTTTGAGCTTCCGGTGAAAATGCTATGCAGAACAGCCTGTTGTTTTCAAATTTCTGGCTAAGTGAATTGTGTTCTGTGCTCTATTTCTCACAGACAGTGTCCAACTGGCCTTCCTCTACTGTGGAGTCGACAAAATAGAAAAGAAACAACGCGCATGCGCGAAATTAAAAATATAAAATGGCGACAATTTACCTATCATTCCCTGTCTATAAAGAGACTGAAATAGATAGATAGATAGATAGATAGATAGATAGATAGATAGATAGATAGATAGATAGATAATGAATGGAGATAGATAGATAGATAGATAGATAGATAGATAGATAGATAGATAGATAGATAGATAGATAGATAGATAGATAGATTCCTTTCCATTGAAAAGTTATAAATTCAATGACAAATAACCCGCTCCTGTCACGTATCGCATGCCATTGCCGTCCCATTTTATGAAGCATGTAACGAATAGCATCTTTTATCTTAAATCAAAGATGAATTCTTTCATACAACCTTGAGAGACAGCCAACAACTTTAGATAAACGTATAAAGCTATCGAATACACAGATAAAGAGTTTTGATTGTGTGTTTTCTATTGAAAGGGAACAAGAGACTACATACTCTAAACTCGCAAAACATTAAGGTATATATATAAGTAAAACATTTTGCCCCCTAACAAAGCATCGACCACCGGGAGACAGTTCTTTTATTAATTTCTTAATATGAACAAAACATACCCTCAAAAGTAAATAAATAAGCTTTAGATTAAATTTAAACAAATTTAATTCAGATTAGGTTTTATTATAATATATTTTATCTTTTATATCTGTTTTTATAATATATTTTATCTTTTATATCTGTTTTATCTTTTGGAAATCAACATGGGGGGACATAAACAAACTACACAATATACTACAACACCTGCACCCCAAAATCAAGTTCACGCTAGCATATAGTTATAAAGAATTACCGTTCCTAGACATACTCATAAAAAATGAAAACAATTACATCATCACAGACATTTACCACAAACCCACAGACACCCAACAATACCTCCACTTCAAGAGTCACCATCCAAAAAGCTGTTTAAAATCCATCCCCTATTCCCTAGCACGACGAATTTGCACGATAGTAACTGACAAAACCCTCCGTAAAATACCCCTAGAAGAACTACGAAAAATATTACAAATAAGAGGATACCTCACCTCACTAATAGACAAGGGTTTCCAACTAGCAGAAAAAATGCCATTAGAATCCCTCTGGAATCAAAAAAAAAAAAAGCAACAAGAAAAACACGAAAAAGAAGAAAACATTCTAGCATACGTTTCCACTCACAACAAAAACAATCCAGAATTATTCACGAAGATCAAAACCCACATGGAATTACTTAACAATAATGAAAAAATAAAAGAAATCTTAAAGGCAACCAAGATAATTAACAGCAAACGCCAGCCCCAAAATTTAAAAGACATCCTAACCTCATCGAAATTCGAACAACAACACACAACACAGGGGGTCACAAAATGCAACAGAAAAATATGTGGAGTATGCAACATAATAATAGAAGGAAAACACTTCCAGTTCGAAAACGCAACTACATTCGAAATAAAATCGGATCTGAGCTGCAGCTCGAAAAATATAGTTTACGCTCTAAAATACGACAAATGCACAAAGATATACGTGGGAGCGACACAATGCTTGAATAATAGAATTTCCCTTCATAGAATCAATATAAGGTTATCACATAACAGGAAATTATATATTTCCCAACATTTGCATGAATGTAATGATGGCAAATTCAAAGTTATACCTATATATCAAAACAAAGATTATGAAACATTAATAATGCAGGAAGAATGATTCATAAAAAATACAAGCCCTTGCTCAACAAAACAACATGAAAAACATACATCCACCGAAAAACATACAGACACACACATACATACACACACACATACACCCACCCACATACATACACACACACCAAATTTAAAAGATAACCCCAAACAATAAAAAAAGAACCAGATGATTCATAAAAAACAATTTTTAAACATAAAAACGAAATAAAAACGCTCACACACACACACACACACACACACACACACACACACACACACACACACACACACACACACACCAAATTCAAAACACCGTCAAAGCAATAAAGAACAACCAACTAACCGATGAAAAGGATGAGAGATAAGCAAAAGCGACTAGAAGATAATTTTAACATACTAAAAAGGTAACCCCAGACCAAAATCACTTCAAATTTTGGTAAGCACTTGATTCATTCATATGTTTATTTATTTATCTGTTTACCCATTTATACACGTGCTGATGTGAAAAAACACAGACCATTCAACGTGTCAACATTTGATTTATTTTATCTTATTTTATTTTATTTTACTGATTTTATTTATTTTCTTATTTTTTCTACTTACTTATTTATAAAACAACAAGTTGGACATCAGAAACAAAAAGGACTCGATAAGTAAAGCCACAAATTTATTCCCCTGAAGAGAGTCAATTTTAGACTCGAAACACGTGTAGCGTCACAAATGTCATTATGGACACTTAATGTATCATAACATGTATAATATCAAAAACAATAAATATACACTTTAATGAAAACGTTCACGGCTTCTCACGCACTTTTTATTCTCTCTCTCTCTCTCTCTCTCTATATATATATATATATATATATATATATATATAAAAGGTGCGATGGGTATATTGTCGCAAATTTATATTTTTAATTTTTTGCATGCACGTTGTTTGTTTTCAATTTTGTTGACAGCAGAGTATAGTAGGGTCAGTTGGGTATCGTATGTGAGATAAAGAGCACCATGGCGCAATTCACTTCGTTAGAAATTTAGAAACAGTACTACTTGGTATTCGCGCCGGAAGCTCTAATACGAATATTTCAGAGTGTTTGGGTGTAAATCTGAGCACAGTGCAGACGATTCAGAGAAAAGAGTTGAATGAGTCTAATGATGATTACGAAGAAAAACTCACTCTGATCGTTCTGAGAAGAAACTAATTTCTGAATTCGTTGGTGAGATCTAGGCTATGATTGACGACTATCTCTTCAAGTTAACCAGGCTCATTGCCAGTATCATAAGAGTGTCTGAATTTCTTATCAGGCTTTTAGTGCATGCATGAAGACATTCGGTATTTCTCATACAATATGAGAAAGAGCCAATTTTTATCCCAAGTCATGAATAGCAAGAGGAGAGACCGTTCTATGAAGCTTTTAAGTAAAATGAAGCATCCCTTCCAACTGAATATACTTTGGTTTTTCTCAGACAAGAAATATTTCTGCCAAGATAAGATGGTGAAAACACAGAACAATCGTTGGCTTACTGTGTCTCCAAAAGATATACCGAGAGTGATGAAAGCCAAGCATCATGGTGTTTGGATTGATCATGAGTGACTCTGACGTTTTGCCCTCATTCATCTTCCCGCAGGGCATCACACTCAACACGGAGGTCTACATCAAGTACTTTGAAGAGTTTGTGTTGCCCTGGTTCAAGAAAGTGACTGCTAGAAGTACCTATGTCTCGCAGCAGGACTCTGCACATGCCTCACAAGCAGAGGTGCTCAGACATGGTTTCCAGACAATTTCTACGAGTGCATCAACCCTTATATCTGGCTAGCTAACTCCCCAGACTGCAGCCCCATTGATTAGTATCTGTGGGGCGAGAGTCCAACAAAATTTGTAACACCAAAGATGAACTGAAGGCAAAGACTATGGCAGCAATGACCAACTGAAAGAAGAAGGGCGTCTAAAAATGATGCAGGGGATGCCGACGTTGTCTGGAATGGTGATTTTAATGAATAAATTTACTCCTTAGTATTTCAAGATATTTTTGTGTAACTTTGGTAAATATATCTGCTAAAATGAGATGTTAATGTTGTTTTAATTTTTGCACAATTTAGACGATCATTTATCTATCGCTATATATATATATATATATATATATATATATATATATATATATATATATATATATATAATCCTATTTCTAGATGACTGGTATTCGTTTTTATAGATTTAAAGATAAGAAGAATTTTTTCGAAAATTGAATAGAATGAGAAAAAAATTAATTTACTTTGTTGGCAAAAGTAAACAAATTGATTGAATCTGTGTAGGTGGACTGTAGACATAATATCGTCGCCCTGTTTTGATAATTGCTTAGTCCCATGTCAAACTAGAATGTAAGAATTTCCTGTCTTCGGCCAACTGCTGTTTTGGGTATTGATAAGTAAGCAATAGAGAGGTGAAGTCTCTCCTCCTCATCGGTAAAGGGCTGAAGGCCCAGTCGCAATGGATAATTGATAGTATTTTCATTTCGAGCTGATAAAACTTAGACAGAGGGGGAAAACTGAATTCCCAGTAGCTAACTTTACCACCCCGGTTTTGTGCCTTTTCACGAAATTAGCACAATTGGACCCGTGATTTTAAAGAAAATGGTCAGTCTGAAATCGGTAAGCTGCAAGCCAACCGACCAAGCCACGCTCCCGAGAAAATTACTACTACGTGTGGTAGTGAGATTCTAAAATACCAACAAGATAATCTGTGAATTACCTACATTTGAACCTGCTTGTAAACGTGTATATAAATATATATATATATTAATCTACATCCGTGTCGTCGTCGTGTTGAATTGACTATATTCCGTTCGCCGGTTCCCGGGGACCGGGGATCGTGTTATATCTGGTGGCAGTGACTCGATCGGTGTTATATTTGGTGCCCTGAATAGGCCAAGTGTTTTATCTGGTGGCCCTGACTAAAGGACTAACACCCAGTGGAAATCAGTGATTTTGTTTTGTTAACGAAATACCATCCTCTCGCAGGCCTGGACTGACGTGGCCATTTAATGACAGGCAATCCCACCTCTGCCGGTCCGAGATCAATCAAACACAACGTGGAGGGATTAGTCGAGGTTCAGGAAGGGTTGGCTCGGGTACGCCCGGTGATAGTGTTATATATATATATATATATATATATATATATATATATATATATATATATACATTGATTTTCTCAGAGCACCAGGCCAAAATTTTGGGTTACCCAGTGAGGATCGAACTCACTACTCAGTTGCAATAATTCAAGACAAGCCTGCTATCCATTACAACATATATACATGCATATGTTTTGTTTTATTTTTAATTTTGTCTTAAATTTGTTCTTATAATTTTAGATTATGTAAGAATTGTTAAAATATTTTGCATGTCCGAGAGCTTTCGACTATACGTTTAGCCATTATCAAGGATGATTTTATTTTTACCTTTAGCTGAATTTATGAATTGTTCTATGTATGTATCCAAAGTTATCGGAATGTTTTATTTTCATATAACTGCTCAACTTTGTGTCTGAAACGTAAACAAAATATTTTATTAAAAAATTAATGGAATTGTTATCTATCCACTATTTTTATTGCTTCAAACGCTACTTTTAGATGATAGACGATATTTGTTTCTGATCATATCGATAACAGTTTTGGGTGTGGTTGTAGTTATTTTGATATCGTTAAGATTGAATAAATTCTATTGGATTGTTGATGTTAAGCAGTTAGTAGGTAATGTTATATATCTTCTTATACCAAGTTTACTGTCATTGATATTATTGTTATTAATAACATTAAATTTTTTGTAGTTCTGTATTTGGTATTTGGTATACTTACCGTTGTGGATTCAGTAATAAGGATATTGGGATTTTTGTGTGTATTGTGTTTCCTATGTATGATTTTTCTTCGGGTAAATATTTGAGACTGATGATTTGAACTCCATAACTTTATTTATTAGGTATGAAATTACGTCAATTGGCATCCTCTGGAGTTTACTTTGAATTTCACAGTTAGCCTGATGAATATTTATCTGCGTTCTTAAGTTATTTTTTGTAATCTACTGTCAGGTCGGTCTAATTCATAGCCAAACTTGTGGCGGCACACTTTGACCTAAAAAAGTGTATTCCCTGATGGAAATAAAAAGATGCAAGATCGATTCCAGTTAGAAGAACAACTTTTTCTTTAGTGGGTCTTTCAATTTATTAGTTTGGTAGCCATTAATTTCATTAAGAATTAAAAAAATAAAAGCACAGAAATAACAACTGAAATATGCGCACCAACTAAAAATAACATTTACAGTAATATATATATAATCATCTCACCCTTTTACACCCAATGGTGTGTAGGACAATAACTTTTTGTTACTATTTCCGTATCAAACTGTTTTTTATGTGGCTGGCTCGATGTTGCTTAACTTCGGTGATCGAACGAGAACCGGTGTATAGATCTCTCTCTCTCTCTCTCTCTCTCTCTCTCTCTCTCTCTCTCTCTCTCTCTCTCTCTGTGTGTGTGTGTGTGTGTGTATATACGGCTATACCATATATATATATATATATATATATATATATATATACATACATACATATATATATATATATACGATATAGCCATATATATATATATATATATATATATATATATATATATTATATATATATATATATATATATATATATATATATATATATCGCAACTTCTACTCTAGGAGCTTCTTTTATCGCACTTCCCACCTGTGAAACGCCCTTCTATATACTTGCTTCCCTGATTGCTAAGATCTCCAAGAATTTAAATGCAATGTCAGTTGCTATCTCTTGTCTCCTTGACTCGTATCCTTTCCCTGACAGCCATTGTATCTTGTGTTTTTGTTTTTGTTTTTTTTTTTCCTGTCCACTCTACTCTCACACAGCTTCCTTCACACCAGGGTTCCCATTCTTCTCTAAGAAACAGGTCGCAGGGGTTGTCGGAGAATGAGTATTCTCCGACACCCCCTGTGACCTGTTACTCTTTCTCTTCACTCTTCTCTTATGTAACGCCCTGCGCAGATATGTAACATACTGCCTTGCTTGGTGTGAAATCTCATATATATATATATATATATATATATATATATATATATACAGAAAATCTAAGCAAGAGCCAATAAACCTACCTAGGTTTCACCTTACGGTTCTTAAGGAAAAATTGGCTAACAACAAAGATTTAAAGTAGCAAATATATAGGTTCTAAAGTTCAAAACAAAGAAGACACCAACACACAAGAAGCGGGGGTGGGGGAAACAATTACTTTATTATTAAAAAAAAATTTTTTTAAAGTAACAAATGGAAAAGAGAACAATTAATTGATAGGCTAATTCAGGAGGCAATTTTTCAAGACGATTTCAATTATAGCTTAATTAATACTAGTTTTGGCAGAGTTAGTTCTGTTACTATTGGTATTGTAATTACTATAGCTAATATATATATATATATATATATATATATATATATATATATATATATATATATATATTCTAATTTAGAAGGTCAGCCGATTACATTAAATTTATTTCAATCTTTCGGTATCTTCAGACGTTTTATATTAACTGATCATCCAACGCTTTTTCAAACGCATAAGAGGAACAGCCAGAACGCATAACCGGAATTTTGAAATAAGGAAGGGGCTGGTCAAGAATCGTAAGCATTTTATCCGGGTTTATACGATTCTAAAATATATTTTCTGAGGAGCTTACATCCGGACATTACTTCAGACGTTTCCTTTAGCAATCTTTTTCGTTCTTGAAATGACACTATGGCTAACTTCTCTTCTTGGCACAATCTGCAGACATCACCACTGTTGCAAGATCTGGTGTTTTTTTAGTATGGTCTAAGTTACAAAGGCATCTTTGCTATTTTTTCTTTTAATTCCCACACTTGGTTGACTAGTTTGGTACAATATATACTCGTATTTGAGTGGATAGTCTGTTTTTTCTATAATTAAACAGTACATTTATATATATCCACCGGCATAAATGTTCGAGAAATCTCGTTAGGAAAATTTCTAGTCAAATATTCTCTTTACTTGTAGAAAACACAGACTATCCACTCAAATACGAGTATCTGAAGGTCCTTTTTACTGTGTGTATGAAAAAGGATTATTGTGTTTTAGACTAAAATCTGTCTGATATTACCTACATGTTTATGTTTTTCTGAGAAATGTTGTTTAATTGTACTCTGATCAGAAAGGTGACATGTAAGTCTACGGGAGAGCGTGGTTGTAGTAAAACCAATATATGTACTGGGCTTATTATTCAGATATTGGAGGCCATGTACAGTAAATCCAAACAACCCACTTTTAATAAAATCACGTTTAAATCTGGTCATAACACATTACATTGCATTTGAATACAAGGTTCTGTTGTCATTTCGCGCTATCACGCGGTGTGACGTCATAGAACCGCATTGCAAATTTGCGAACAGCGTTTGTTATTTTTGGTAACTATTGCCGTTGCCTAGCGGAGTTTTATGTCAACACAAAATAAAAACGTCGCTGATGGTGGATGTTATTGTGTTACCGTGTTAATAACCTCTCTGAAGATGGCTCATGTGTGCCGAAAGTTTAGAACCAAATTAATAAAAAATTATCCAAATGTTGGAGAAATTTTGTCTTTATTTTCATCTGAAATTAAAGCCAAATACGACGTTTAGAACGGCTCATGATTAAACATAATAGACATTCATTGTCTCTTATATTCAACAGTGTATGTTTAGAAAATTATTTACTGCCTCGATGCATTAAATATATATAAATGGATATATCTGTTTCTGTGTGTGTGTGTTTGTGTGTGTCTCCATTGTAACGAACCCTACTTCTCCAAAACCCTTGGTCCGATTTCAACCCAAACTGGGTCACTTGTCGATCATGACATGAACCTCTGATGTACGCAAAACTTTATTCCAGTCGATTGACATGATATGGCAGAAATCACCGAAACGCTTAAAATTTGCAAACTATTCTCGTCGGAGACGCTTTATGCAAATTCAACCAAAATCGGGTAACTTGTAGATCATGATCCGAACCTTTGATGTACACAAAAAACGCTTAGTTATATTCCAACAAAAATCGGGTCATATTTATAACTTCTACCTTATCATATGCCATAACAATTTCACGTTTTCTACAAGGTGCCAACCCCTCCGACGTTGCAGCGACAATGCATCCACTTCTGAATCAAAACGTCATCACATCACATTACAGGCTCTCGTAACGCCCGTCCCCGTTGTTTCAACTGTAGATACATCATTTCCGTTTAGTGGCAAAATTGACCAAGCATGAATTCCGTTTTACAAATACAACAAAAACCAATACTTACTTCGCATTTTTTTTTAACTTTCACGTCATGGCAACCTCATACTGGAACTTTTTGAATAAGCACTTGGCCTTACCATTTCAACATAACCACTAAAAACACCGAGCAACGCTAGACTATACAGCTAGTATATATATATATATATATATATATATATATATATATATATATACCCCCACTTATTTGCTTAAAATCGTGCAATTGACGAAGGCATTCGTCAGAGCTTATACAGAATATGACGAATCTCGGTTGTATGTCAATAAACATTTTAATTAGAATTAAGCAATTTGTGTCTTAATTTTTCTTCTTTTTTTTGTGCAGCTTGGATGAAGGCACGCGTGGTTATTTTTTTAACCTTATTGCTAACTGAAACGTCTGCATATTTCCCACCGGGATAAGCGCCTCAGTAGTTATGATCAGACTTATGTAAAAGACTGCATACAGAATGTTCATTTTTAAAGACAGGGGAAAAAATCCCTCACCATACTGGGAGACTAGTTAGAGCACGTGGCCAAATTAAACTAAGTTTCGTAAATGTTTACCAGATGTTAGTTAGAAGGGACATCAACAAGCATCACGTTTGAGGCCACCATTCATTTCTTTTTTTTTAAATCGTGATAATTTTGTATTTTTAAGTAAAAGACAAAACTTCAGTAATTACAGTGTATATACTTTTATTTTGACAAAATGTATGCACTTAGCTATACAAAAATTATCGTACATCAGCATCATGTTTTGTTTTCGTCAATGAAACCACCAACTGCTTTAATTACTGCTTTACAAATCCTTGGCGTTCTTTCCAACAGTTCTTGAAAAATGTAAATGGCAAACCTTGCGAAGCATTCTTCAAGCACTAAAAGAGCTCACTCTCACACTTTGAGTATTCTCTTCAAACTTTCCTATCCGATTCATTCCAAACTAGTTTAGTAGGACAGATGTCAAGAGATTGAGTCGGTCAGATAATAGCTTCCTAAAATGCATTCTTTTTTTTATTTGAGGTAATTTTGACATAATTTTAAAAAGTGTTTTGAATTGTTGTCTTATTGAAAGGTGAATTCTTTCTAATCAGGCGTAAACCAAATGGCGTAACATGCCTTTGCAAAATCGAATGATATTGTTTTTTTATGATTCCCTTCACCTGAAGCAAATCTCCATGTCTCTCTCGCCCAAATCGCCATCACATCATAACATTAATTTTTGTTTTGATCGATTCTCATTGGTCAGTCATGTATCACATGCGTCATAACAAACCAAGCTTAAAAGAAAAGACTGCTATAGGGGGAAAAGCGTAAGAACTACGATGTCACAAAAATTTACAGTTGAGTTAGTTAGATGCAACCATAAGTTATATGCTGATTTTTTACTTGTTCTTTTCCCCTGTGGAACTCTCTTCCAGATCCATGCTTTCCAGTCAACTTTAATCTTCAAAAGTTTAAATGCAATGTTAATCGTTATCTAATATCTTCCTGATTACTCTTCTATTGTTCTTGATCCTCAATAACGTTTTTCTTTTTTCTTATTCGTTCACACTCCAAACTGCTATCCAATAGATAAGCAAAGTATTTCACAAAAAATTTCTTCAACACAAAGAAAAGAGTACGGAACTGTTATGTAATATCAGTCATACTATATGTCTGTAGATACTAGACAATCTCCTGACAGATGAGGAAGAGACTTGAAGCTACAGAAATATTGTTCTAAAGTCGGGTACTGAATGTGTGAGAAAGGACTAAGCTTTATAGAAAATGAAAACAAAAACTACACTTATACCGAGCATCAGAAAGAAAAAGTTGAAATTTCTAGAACACATAATGAGGAAAGAGGGCTTGGAGAAATTGACACTCACGAGAAAAGGTGATGAAGATAGAGAAAATCAGTACATAATCTGTCTAACGAATTATGTAAATGGTTGGCACAACAGAGATTATGTGAGATAGAATATTGTGGAGAGCCTTGATCGCCCAATTCCTGAAGAGACACATTAGCTAGAAGAAGACTATTCGTTTCAGACTGTTAGCTGATTAACTAATCCCTCTGTTAGATCTCTGCTCAGACATATTTATATTCGTTCAACATCCCCCAGGGCCTATTTGTCTGTATATTCTGCAACTATGTTAAGCAGACTTTAGTTACAGTTTCTAGCAGGATGGTTATGAGTTTGAACAAGGCCAGTACGCCTAAACCCTCGGTCACAATGACTGTGCTAGCACAGCTATCGACTGATTCTGGACAGTTTTGTCTACCCAATTTCACTTACAAGTCTTGTATCAACTCATGCTATGGTTTTCAGACACTTTCCAACGATAATGCACATTAGAATCGTCTTTTCTGGTCGGTAACATCGAGGTCACAGTCCTGACAAATCAACAATGAATCTGGGTCTCTCTCTCTCTCTCTCTCTCCACACGCACACACACACACACACACACACACACACATATATATATATATATATATATAAGCAATTGGATGTGTCTAGCCAAAATGATGACCTGTGATAGTCACCCACATACATAATAATATATTAGTCACCCACATACGAGCCTGTTTCACAGCTCATCAGTGTGGCTAGACACATCCACTTGCTTCTGTATCACTTGCTTCATCAGTGTGGCTAGAGACATCCATCCCAGGATCGAAACTCGACCGATTCGATGTCAGTCGGAGTCGCTACCCCCTAAGCCATTGGCGCATGGAATCAGAGAGTGGAAATTTTGTGTTGTATTTTGTGTTGTATATAAGCAGTGTATACACACGCCAATCACCGAAAGAACCCAATTCATTGATGAAGAGTAATGCATATATCGCAGAAGTGGAAACTGTTTTTAAAATTTTCTTCTCTTGATAGCTTAATCGTAATGAGAGCATAATATATATATGTGCGTGTGTGTGTGTGTGTGTGTGTGTGTGTGTGTGTAGTAAGTATTTATTTATTCGAGTTTGTAGGTAAAACCCGAACATAAATTGTCTATGTTCAGCCCATCTTCGTATTTTCTTACTCGTTATCAATGAAAGTTTTTTGTCTCTGTATGTATTGTGCTTATTTGGTGCTTTCAAGTCTCACGTCGTCACGCGTTATCAAGTTTCTTTTAAAATATCACCTCTTTACGCTTCGGTTCATAGTGCCGTGTCGATTTTCTCATTCATTATGAAATATATTTATGATATCTTTTTCTTATTTGAATGACATTTTATTGATGTTTGTTTTATGGTTACGCCTTCTAATATTTGTAATCGTTTTTAACAATTTATCCTCCATTGCTAAAGATGCTGAAAAATTACCGCTCCAGTAAGTGACTGACTCCAAATGCTATGAACTTACTTTTATTGCTTTAAGTCTGAAGGAGCCTTCTTGCCTTGAACGTCTGTTAGGACTCAAGCTCTCCTCAGACTTCAAGTTGAACTCATATACACAGTCCATTCCTAAAGGTGCTGGAAAAATTGTTGGTTCATTGTACCGCTCCAGTAAGTGACTGACTCCCCTTGCTATACTCTATATTTTAAAGAGCTAGCTCAGTGCTTACGGTTTTTTTTTTTTGGTTTTTTTGTTTTTTTGTAAATATATGTGGTATCTAGTCTGAAAATAGACAGTCTCAGGATGTCCAAACTGGTTCAACGTTATCTTAAATCCAAGTATTTGTCAAGTTATTATCATTTAAAGTTAATCAAAACATGTAAACCACACTTTTAGTTGATCAGTTCTTGATAACTGCTTCTTCTACTACTTTTTGCTGAGAAAGTCACTGGAATCTTCTTGTATGTCATAATTGACAGACAGATTTAAAAACTGACACTTTTTCAAAAATCACATGTATCAAGTGGATTTGGGGCCCTTCAACATAAAATTCAAATTAACACAATATATTTTTTTCTTTTAATTGTATGTTGCTAAATATTAAAATAATTCAAATATGCCAAATCTAAGAAAATTGTTCTCAGGAAGATATTTAAAATATATTTGGGTTTATTTTCATTAACTATTATCTGTTTTTTGGTACCAGAAATCAGTTTTTGACAGAACTTTGCTTGGATTTTTTTATCAGAATATCATGATCTCAACCTTTATTCTTATGCTTTGGGAGATGTTGAATCTATTTTTTTGGTACTGAGAATCCTGCCAAATGAAGGTCTAAATGAGTTTTCAGGAAATGAAGCTCTTCACTGCAGACCAGGGTTTCTAAGCCAAAAGCCCTAATTTTCTAATTAGAAATGTGACAATTTTGTCTGATATACAAGTAACATTAATAGAGTTGCATAACCGACTTGAAAATCATTCAGTCAGTCAGTCAGTTAATTACCATATGTGATACATGCTTGGGTGATCATGTCTCTTTCAAGACATGACTGACTATGCAGAAGATTTTCCTGCAGTAGGTTGCCATTATCATTCAAGGGACTCAAAAACCATAAATATCTGCTTGACTTTATTGTGCAAACCCACTGTGAAGAAGTTATGTTTTAATTTTTCCCTATATATGCTTTGATTTTTATTTACAGTAGGATTGAAACTTAAATATTATTTACTTAATAATAACCAGATTAGTTGATTTCGAAGTCAAGAGAAATGTTTTGAAAAAGTGTGTAAATATGAAAATGTACAGTTACATGAATTTAAAAATCAGCATAATTTTATATAAATTTCTAAACCCCAGAATAAGTCACAAATATTTTGTTCCACCCGTTTTATTATCGTTTACACACTTATTATCGTCTTCAACTTTGTTATTGTTATCCCAACATTTCAGCAATTGTGTCCTCTCGCCCTCAACAGGTGCACATCAATCCGGGCAACCTACAGGGAATTCCAAACCCTTTATTTAATCTACAGGTTACATTGTTCTCATTCCACTGTCCATGTCTAGAGATATCACATCTAGTTATTTTTTCAATATACCTCAGTTACTGCTCACACTGCTTCCACTACCAGGCCAAGGGATTGAACTCACAATTACTATGCCACCAAATTTACAAAACAACTAATCCACTAGACTAGTGTCCCATAGATATCCCTAGATATGGGTAGAAGAATGAAAAGTCTACCCTCGTAGATTAAATAATGGCTTCAGTTCATAATTCCCTATAGTTCACCCAGAGCAACACACACCTGATGAAGGCCATAGGGCACACTGGCTGAAACGTAATAACAAAAATGAGGGCAACAGACCACATGTAAATAATGATAAAATAATTTCCTCATCCTGAAAATTTTTTGACAGAAATGATTCATTTTAGTATTTATCAAAGAACTGCTACATCACCACGTGTGTATGTCAGATTAAATAAATTGCAAACACTGCGTCCGCCTATTTTTTAATAAAATCCATACTCATGGATAATCTTTCGCATACTACAACTGAAAGACGTCAGAAATGAGCTGCAACGCTGACAGATGATATTATTATTCATTTCTCAATGATCTCAGAAGGAAATTGAAAGTACTGGGGAACACTGAGAAATGAATAATATCTGGAAACGCTACAGCCAACCTCTGACACCCCTCAACTACAATACGCAAAAGATCATCCATGAGTATGAACAGATTTTATTAAAAATAAGCAGACACAGTGTTTGCAATTTATTTAATCTGACATGTCTAAAAAATCATTTGCTGCCTAAATACACACACACACACACACACACACATATATATATATATATATACACACAAGAGTATAAGGTAGATATGGATAGAATAAAATTCCATATTCAAAAAATACTATTCTTTAAAAAAGTGCTCAATACAAAGTAGAGCAAATATTTAATTGGAATTCATAAAATAAACGTTATAATATCACTACAAAAGCAGCTACTCTGTTTCCAAACCACCCGAGTCTCGTCAAGTGATAGTGCCGATCTGGAGCTGAAGAGCTCTAAAAGGTTCAAAACTAGCTGAAATCCCTCAATCAGGGTGACATTGTTACATAGATTGAGGAGGTTTGGCTAGTTTTTTTCGAGACATGATCGCCCAAAGCGTGTATTACGTATGGCACTTAACTGAATGACGCGAAAATACCCTTGGGAAACGTATGAATCTACCTCTTTTCCTATCAACTATGGGTTAATTAGTAAAACTTGTATCGCTTAAACCATTGTTATCCAAAGACAAATAATATTTCAATTCCGCATTAGTAGTGGGGCTGCTGCAACGCTAAACAAAAACAATCAACCAGGTCAGACCAAAAATGGAGTGCTGTTGTCATATCTGGGCTGAAGCTACCCAGTCATCAGTTGTCTGGGTTTATCAAGACAATCAGTCAGTCAGTTAAGTGCCATACGTGGTACATGCTTTGGGCGATTATGTCTCGAAAGAGACATGACTGACTGGGCAGAAGATTATCCCGCGGTAGGCTGCCATTGCTTTCTGCGGTAGACTGGTTGCCAGACAAGACTATAGAACCAAATATGTCCTATTATTTAACTCATAAATGGAGGGAAGAGACGGATTAATACCTTTCCCAGTGGTATTTGTGCGTAAGTGAATTCAAGGAATTAAAATGGAATTCGAACCCGGCACCCCGATTTCTTGTTCCGAATCGATATCCACTGCACTACAACGCACATCAAGACAAAAGAGTTCGAAATCGTCTATGCGGTGTTGTGGGTGATGAATTACTTTCCACATCACAACGCCTTTCCTACAGACGAAACGTAACGAGCCTTTCGCTGTTCTTACACTATTTCCATAGCATGTGTTCTGACGAGCTAAATCACCAGCCTTGATATTTACAGCTGGGACCCGTCATACCACGCACACAAATATGAATCATCCCCATTGCCTTCGTATACCAACAGTAAGAAGTAAGTTCCACTTGGAAAGCTTCTCTTCAAGAACCACTGATTTGAGGAACGGGCTTCCGGTAAGATGTTTCCCCAATTACTGCAATCTTGAATCTTTATGGTTAATCATCATGTTTCCTTAATAATCATATAAACTTCTTGCTTTTTGTTACTCTCATACAACTCCAGACAGTAACTCTCTACCTTAAGTGACTCTTGAGCCTTGTATTGGGTAAAAATTAATATAAAACAGAAAAAAAAAATTTAAAAAATGTTCCCCACTCATAAAAAAAAATCACTTCTTTCTCGAACAATAACAGATGAGGGACTTACGACCACGTAACGTACAATCACCGAAGTTAAGCAACGTCGAGCCTGGTCAGCACCTAAATGGCTAGCTACTTGGGAATAATGCTTACTGTAACCTTGGATGAGTGGATGGTGTGATAGATAATGGCTCGGAATTGTTAATCGGAGAGCCGAGTTACAAATCCGGTTGGGTTCGTTACATTCACTTACGCGCAAATACCGTTGAGAAAAGGCATGAATCCACCTCTTATCCCCCAACTATGAATTGATAAATAAGACTTGTATCACTAAATCATTATTACTTCCACAAAACATTCTTATAATTTAAAATATTGTTTGCCTTTAAATAAGCTGCAAAGGATTGATAAACCGTAAAAAATGAATCAATTAAATAAATAACAAATGAATCTCAAAAATGAATATCGTTCGATTGTCGAGTCTACATCAACACCATTCAATTAACTTCGGAATGGCAAAAAAAAAAAAAAAAAAAAAAAAAGAACTTTTAAATACCTTCGAATGAAACGGATGAAAACAATTCGGTATTTTACCGTCACCTTTAAATGATAGCATTCCAAAATGCTGATGTCAAGTGTGTGGGTTAATGTCGGTTTGCAGCTGGAATTGGGAGGTATAACCCATTGGAAAGTCGCACCGGTTATAGAAGTCGGCGGACCCGTTTGTGACGACATCATATGTCCACCCAGCAATGGTATGACATAATGCAAGAGGGCTTGTTGTTAAACAACCTTTGACTTTTTAAGAATAAAAATGTGTTGAAAAAGCGGTCTGATGGAATATCGTTGTCTGGGGTTTGTGAAAACGGCAAATGGTTTAACAGTGATAATAAAGGTAAAAAAAAATAAACAGAATTAAAAAAACAGAATTTAAACTTTTTTTTTTTTAATAATATCACCCCGAGCAAGGCGGTAACGCCACTGATATGCAGGGGGCTACATAGGAGTGAAAAGATTGGAAAAGAGAAAACCGGAAACCACATCATAAACAGGAAACAAGGGATGAGCCTCTTCACCTGTTCAATAGACGTGGGTGGAGTGTGAACCGGGTGATAGTTTACTCTATCTACTCCAATTGAAAAAAAAAAGTGAGAAGATTGGAAAAGAGAAAACCGGAAACCGCATCCTAAACAGGAAAGAAGGGATAAGCCTCTTCACCTGTTCAATAGATGTGGGTGGAGTGTGAACCGGGCGATAGTTTAGTCTATCTACTTCAATTGAAAAAAAAGTGAGAAGATTGGAAAAGAGAAAATCGGAAACCGCATCCTAAACAGGAAAGAAGGGATAAGCCTCTTCACCTGTTCAATAGACATGGGTGGAGTGTGAACCGGGCGATAGTTTAGTCTATCTACTTCAATTGAAAAAAAAAGTGAGAAGATTGGAAAAGAGAAAACCGGAAACCGCATCTTAAACAGGAAACAAGGGATGAGCCTCTTCACCTGTTCAATAGACGTGGGTGGAGTGTGAACCGGGCGATAGTTTAGTCTATCTACTTCAATTGAAAAAAAAAGTGAGAAGATTGGAAAAGAGAAAACCGGAAACCGCATCTTAAACAGGAAACAAGGGATGAGCCTCTTCACCTGTTCAATAGACGTGGGTGGAGTGTGAACCGGGCGATAGTTTAGTCTATCTACTCCAATTGAAAGAAAAATGAGAAGATTGGAAAAGAGAAAACCGGAAACCGCATCTTAAACAGGAAACAAGGGATGAGCCTCTTCACCTGTTCAATAGAAACAACTGTAAGTTGAGCTACCCCCACACCTAGTCGATGATACCGTGTTTGGTTATTGAGTAATGTTGCGTTCTCTTTAGTTGATTCTTCATGTGGGATCGAATTGTCGGTTTTTTTAATGTAATAGTACTATGTAATCTTTCATAATCATATAAACTTCTTGCGGAGTCGGAGTCTCTACCCCCTAAGCCATCGGCGCATGGCCGATGGCTTAGGGGGTAGAGACACCGACTGACACCAAATCGGTCGAGTTTCGATCCCGGCCAGAAGCAAGTGGATATGTCTAGCGACACTGATGATATACTCGGAACGAGAAACCGGGGAGCCGAGTTCGAATTCCAGCTGAATTCATTGCATTCACTTACGCGCAAATACCCTTGGGAAAGGTATTAATCAGCCTATTCCTTCCAGTTATTGGTTAAATAACAGGAGAGATTGGGTTCTATAGCAGTCTACCGCAGAAAGGAATGGCAACCTACTGCGGGATAATCTTCTGCCCAGTTAGTCATATCTCTGTCGAGACATGATCGCCCAAGCGTGTATCACCTATGGCACTCAACTGACTGACTGACAACACTCTTATTGCAAAAATCGAATACTTCCTAGGGCTTCCTGTAGTTTTTAGAAAGTGGGTAGCTGTTCAGATTTTCATATACGTGTGTGTGTGTGTTCATTAATGCGCCTCTTTTTTGCATTGACAAAAGTTAATCCCGGAAGAGTCTCTCTCTCTCTCTCTCTCTCTCTCTCTCTCTCTCTCTCTCTCTCTCTCTGACCTAGATTATCATGTACTCTCCCCGTTGGTCACTTGGCTGCCCGTATATATACGGCACCCGCATCTAGTAATTTTATTTAGATTTCGTCTTTCCCAACGTCATGATCAGACACTTCTTCTTCTATGTGCCCTGTCCCTTCAGGACGTAGGCGATCATGGCTCTCCACATCTCCCTATCCCTTGTGGCTCTTAGTATGTTTGCTCCTGTTGCTCCTGGCAACCCCCGTTCCGTCATCCACCTGATCAGTCCCTGCAAATACGTCATCCGCTGCCTTCCTCTGTCTCTCCTTCCTTCTATCTGTCCAGTCAGTATCAGGTTCTCCAGGCTCTCCTTCCTCATTGCATGTCCCAGGAACTTCAGTTGTCTCTTCCTGATGCTCAGCATCAATTTCCTTTTTGTTGCCATTCTTTCTAACACCTCGTCGTTGCTTGTATGCTCAGTCCACGATATCCGTAGCATCCTTCTGTAGAACCACGATCAGACACTACGTAAAATTTATTTTTTAACATGTATTCGTGAAGTAACACATCTCGAATAGTGAGGCTGTAGACGTGTACTTATTACGAGAGATGCTGAAAAAAAATACAAGGCCTAATCCCAAAACCAGTATCTCAATAACGAAGCGCCGGTGTCTTTTTCTTATTCATTTCAAACATTTCACCCCAAACAAGAAAGTAAAGCCACTGAAACACAAGGGATTACTGAGTGTGAAAGAATAAGAAAAAGGGGAAATATTATCACGGAGTAAGGACAATAATAGAAGAATCAAAAAGACAGTAGATAACGATTGACTGAATTTAAATACTTGGAGATCAAAGTTGGCTGAAAAGTTATGGAGAGCCACATCCTGTCGGGGAGAGAGGAAAAGACAATGTGTATATTTGTGAACTTCTAATGGTTAAATGATGATAATTCTTGCTATTTTATGACCTCTGTCCTGAAGAGATACAAGCGATCATAGCCCTCCAGAACTTCCTGATACTTGTTCTTCCAAAACAACGTTTGATGCTTGTTTAGTTGCAGCTTTCTTCTGAAGTAAGTGAAGAGATTATAGAGTAGGGTGAAGAGTGTTCGGCCGTAGGGGTAGAGGGATGGGCGAAATGTGTGGGTCGGTTAATGGGTATGTGGGTAGGGTTGTTTAGTGAATGTGCCAAAATCTTACCTACCTAAATGGAATGCGTTTGCTTCCTATTTATACTTCTCTTCCGTAGTTCTATCTTTCCTCTCTTTCCTCTCTATCTCCCCCTCTCTCTCTCTCTCTCTCTCTATCTCCCCCTCTCTCTCTCTTTCCCCTCTCCCTCTCTCTCTTTCCCTCTCTCCCTCTCACTCTCTTTCACACTCGATTGATACATCCTCATTTCTTTACTCTTTATTCCTAACTTTTTTCTTTTTTCGATGCCCTCTCTCACTCTCTCTCTTTCTTCCTTCGAGTTGATATTCTCTCTCTCTTTCTTTCTTTTTTTATCTTATTTTCCTTCTCCTTTCAGCTTCCTTTTCTCTCATTCACTTTCTCTCATTGTTTTTTAGTTGATATGCTTTTTCTTTTTCTTTTCACAGTCGTTGTCTACTTACTCTTTTTTTCTGACTCTCTTTTTCTTTTTTACTCTCTTTTCCTTTCTTGCCCTCTTTTTCTTTCTTACCCTCTTTTCCTTTCTTACTCTCTTTTCTTTCTTACTCTCTTTTCCTTTCTCACTCTCTTTTCTTTCTTACTCTCTTTTCCTTTCTTACTCTCTTTTCCTTTCTTACTCTCTTTTCCTTTCTTACCCTTTTCTTTATTACTCTCTGTTTCTTTTTTACTCTCTTTTTCTTTTTTACCCTCTTTTTCTTTCTTGCTCTCTTTTCTTTCTTACCCTTTTTCTTTCTTACCCTCTTTTTCTTTCTTGCCCTTCTTCTTCCTTGCCCTCTTTTCCTTTCTTACTCTCTTTTCTTTTCTTACTCTTTTTTCTTTCTTATTGTCTTTTCCACTTTCACTCTAATTCACATTTTCTTATGTATTCATTGAATCAGTTATTTTCTTTCTTTTTTTTAACTGCTTGCCTTGATCTCTGCCTAACCTAAAATTTCCGAAGGAGTGCTGAAAAGTTCTCGACCCGGCGCACTCACCAAAATTTGACTAAATGACTAAACATCAGAATCTTTGGAAACTACTTCTTGATTTATCCGAGTATTTTTTATCACCTCGCGTACATGGGACAAAATAACAACATTGAAAACATAACATCCTTGAAAATGTCCAGTGAAATGGCTGAAAGCGCCTGGAAAGTCAAAAAATTATTGCTGCCAAAATATACATTTATATCTACTGTCCGGATTATTTACGATAAATTTTTATTACTTAAATGTATGTCATGCGGCAGGATTCGAACCTGCGACCCCTAACCACATAGGGGAAGCTACCATTTGATCTGAAAACGTCTTAGACCTCTCGACCACGAACGCTCTCCAGTCTAGACTGGTTCGAATCCGGTCGAATGACACACATTTTCGTAATAAAAATTTATCGTAAATAATCAGGCCGGTAGATATACATATATAATACTGTTTAATTAAAAACAGAATATCTACTTAAATATGAGTATCGATAAAAAATAACGTTCAAACAAATCATTTCATATGTATGTATATATCTGTGTGCTGGGGAGTAACTTGAGGTGGTGTAGTGGTTAGCAAGCTTTTTCTACTAGAACCATTACAATTGAGTAGTAAGTTCGAATATTTTCGGCCTTGTGCCACAACTAAGCTGCGCTTAGAAAATAACCATATATATGTGTGTGTGTGTGTGTCCCTTAAAACTGTGCTATATTTATGAGTGGAGAATGTCCAGTATTGGAAATAGAACACTTTTAGATAGAAGCAGTTTAGGCGTAGAAACCAGCATTGCATGCTGAGTTTCACGCGTGAAGCTTTCAAACAAAAGCCATCTATTTCGTTCTTGTCATTTTCTATCTATTTCGCTGCGTTCATTTTCTATCTATTTCGCTGCGTTCATTTTCTTTATTTTTATCTATCTAGCTAGCTAGCTAGCTAGCTATTTCGGTCTGTTCCTTTAGTATCTATCTATCTGTCTATCTTACTTCATTGACTATCTATCTATCTATGTTCATTCACTATCTATCTATCTATCTATCTATCTATCTATCTATCTATCTATCTATCTTTGTTCATTCACTATCTAATTATCTATCTAAGTTCATTCACTATCTATCTAACTAGCTAGCTCGCTATCTATTTCGGTCTGTTCCTTTACTATCTATCTGTCTATCTTAGTTCATTCATTATCTATCTATCTATCTATCTATCTATCTATCTATCTATCTATCTATTTCGGTCTGTTCCTTTACTATCTATCTGTCTATCTGCCTGTTTATCTGTCTGCTTATAAATTACTATTAATATTGCATACTTGCAGTATGGGCTTTTTAATTGTACAGACAGGTTACCATATTGTCCTGAAATATACTGATAGACAATTTTTTTTTTAATGAAACAACCTTTATTATCTATCAATATATATAAGATATATATATGTGTCTGTGTGTTTGTTCGTGTGTGTGTGTGTGTGTGTGTGTGTGTGTGTGTGTGTGTGTGTGTGTGTGTGTGTGTGTGTGTAAAATTTCAGGTATAAATATATTTGTAAAAGCAAATATAAAGAAAAGACAAAAGAGAAACTTTTTTTGCCAACGCGTTTCGTCTCTTGATAACGTTTCAAAATGGACAAAACGAATTGGTAAAGAAACCTTTTTGTTTTGCTTTATATATATATATATATATATATATATATATATATATATATATATATGTGTGTGTGTGTGTGTGTTCATTGCAATTTGCAATCATTTCTTTCTCTTTTCCTTCTTAATTCTTTCCCTCTTTCTTTCCATCCGTTTCTATGTCATTCTTTGTGCCTCTTTTTTTTTTCCTTCTTTTCTCCCTTCCTCTTCGCTCGCATACTCGGTTTCCTCCGGTTTGCCTGCCCGTTTATGTCAGTCCAAGAGAATGCGTTTCTGACTCACCCCTTTCGCACCGTATTTTTTACACACTCTTTCTGGACTTTTCCATTCATTCATCTTTACTAACCAATCAGTAAGTTGTCTTCCTATCCCCAAAATAACGCAAAGATATGGCTTCCATATAAATAGGGCCGATGAAAAGCAAACGAACTGTAGCATTCTGAAAAGCTTCATCGTATTTTGAGCTTATAACCACAGGTCTCTCTAATTTTCGTGTCTAACTCTCTCAAACTTTTCGACGACAAAAAAAAATATTAAACAAAACCAAAATACACAAGTTGTATGTACAAAACAAATAGACATTTTGGTATTTGACTGAGTTAGACGATATCAAAAGACAATTTACATATAGATATTTTTTTATACAAGCAAATAAGGAACTTGTCGGAGCTACTTTTGATATTTTTTTATTCGTTCCAGCTAAAACGAACGGACGAACGCATTCTAAAATGAAACAAGAAAGATTTTCTTTTTTTTCTCTCTCTTTTTGACGACTTCAAATTGCAAGCCTTACTTAATCTACGACCCAACTACTTAGGCGTGCCACTCTCTTACACCAAACTATTCAAACATCGCTGTAACTATATACTTCTTGATAAGTAAATATCGGCTAGTGGCAACTATCATTCCTTATGTGCCGGCTCTATTGACTGTTACAAGAGTTCAAAATTAACGTCTTCTACTTAGCAGTAAGTATCACCTTATATCAATCTGTCTCTCCACTGGTTTATTCATCATCATCATCATCTTCTTTATTTTTATTTTTTTTTTTTTTTTGTGCATGTTGTTCTAGCACTGAACTGTTTTATGTTCGTCCAGGATTATATTTCAGTGAATTGTTTTAATTCAGTTTTCAGTTAGCAATTATTAATTATCTGTTTACCGTTTTTACACCAGCTATCTCTGGTGATTACGACTGGGAAACAAGTGACAAATGGTCTTCGGCGGTTATGTTTCAATTTCAAACATTACAGTTCTTTGTGCATCATTTCCTTATTTGTTTTAGTCTTCGGAGGATTGAGGAATCTGACGACCAGTACCACTGTTATTACTGCTTGACTACAAATATGGGAGTACTAAACGAGGAACAAAAACTCATTAATCGTCTGTGAAATTATAACGCTAACCACTGCTCAACAGGGAAATACCTGTTCTACTAATAGTGTTATTAATAATGGTAGTAGTCATGGAGTTTTCATACTACCAGCTTTCTCTTGGTCTCAAGTGACAACAAGTATCATCGAGGAAGTATCCTCAATGTTTTAGCTCATTTTTATTTCAGGGAAATTTAGTAATCCTATCGTCTGGATGGTGGGCACTCCGACGTAGTGTAATGGTTAGCAAGTTTGTCTCGCTAGAACCTATTATTAATGAGTTCGATTCTCACTGGATATCCTGTATCTTCGGCCTTGTGGCGCTTAATAAATCAACTATCGTCTGGATGACTTAGATTACTTCTTTTTTTTTTATTTATAAGTTTTCCATCCAACCATGATTTTTCTGGATGCTTTCAAGATCACCCATTTCTATTATTAGTAGTAGTCGTAGTGGTAGTATTTAATGGGGGGGGGGACACTACGTCAAAAAGTTGATGTTAGAATACAAGTACAAGAAGCTTAATATACCCATTACGACGCCTAATCTGATAAGTGTAAATGCATCGCAAACAAATATGCATGTTACGATGATTTTTCTGATAAAGCCAACGAATATCTTTGCAGGTGGTGCTTAGTTAGAAATTACTTCAGGCCTCCGATGAATGGTATTCCCAAATATTTACATATGACACCCAAGTTTCCCTGGTTGCCTCAGACCTTAAACTTAAAAAAAATCTCATACTTCAAATTTTAAGAAAACAATCCTTTCGACACACGGCCGTGATGCTCTCTCATTATTCCCGCTCATGAGCAGAGAAACACACTGCATCATGGGGTCATCAACCAAGTCATTAAAATCAGGCAAATGGAGGGCAAAATTGTGGTGCTGGATAGTTGATTTACTGTAACTCATTTTAATTGGCTAAGAAAAAAACATATACACTACCATGTAATTATTACACCACCCCAGTGTTTTTATGTATTTCAGACTATATTTTAGTATTTATTGCCAAATAAATAATTGTAAATGAAAATAGAACGGTTCTTTTGTTAATACTGCACTATAACATGTGCATCAAATGAATTTATAAACATTTAATAATTACCTATATTGCAGTTGAAAGATGAAGAAAATTTAGGGTGATTCGGGCGAGTTCGTCTTTGCTTCCTTGCCTTGTAAAATTTTACAAAGTAATAATAACAAAAGAACCATTCCATTTTCATTTAGAATTATCCACTAAAAATAGTATGAAATACATTATTTATTTTTAAAAAAAACTGGTGTGGCCTAATAATGGTGACCGGTAGTGTAAATGCTTACACTTCTAATTACTTACGATCATAAACCCAAAGAGCTGATGTAGCATTTATTATTATTTCTTTTGATTTCTGTTGTATACATATTTCCTTCCGGGTCCCAACCAGAGAACAAAGTCAGAAATGGTTCATGAAATTTTCCACTGATCACTTTTGTAAAAACAAATATTATTATTATATTAATTGTTCTTCTCTACGTTTTTTTTTTTTTTTTTTTAAGTAGAAATCTTGTATTATGCGTGTTCTATATCAATTTATGCAATTTCAAACAGCATCTTTCACAGAATATTTGCAGTGCCAAGCAACGCAGACTTCTGAAGCGAATGAATGCTAGGTTTTTTTTCGATTTTCTTAACGTGGGATTTTATTTTCGGTTGTAATTTAAATACCTGGGAAGAGGCCGGGGAGTGCGACACTGAGTATTGAGAGATAGGAAGATTTTGTTGGAAACAAAGAAAAGCGTACTGATCTGTTATGTGATATCTGTCCTACTATAGTGAATGCTGGACGGTGTCCTCAAAAATGAAGGAGAGACTCTAAGCAACAGAAAGGTAGTTCTACAGGAACATGCTGAGGATACCATAGACCGAACACGTGAGCAACGACTAGGTTTTGGAGAGGAAGCAATGAAAAGGAAACTTTTACTTATCACCAGGAGGATACAGGTGTGGTTTCTGGGACACGTAATGAGGAAAAAATGTTTGGAGAATCTAATACTCACAAGACGGATGGAGGGGGAGAAACAGGGGAAAGCAGCGTCAGACATACTTGATGGGCTTGAGCAAGTGGATGGAGGAGCAGGGTTTGAGAGAGATACTGAGAGGAAAAGGGTTAAGAGTGACAAGAGATAGGTGGAAAGTGGACGTCTATGATCGCCTAAGACCTAAAAGAACATGGCACATGAAGAGGAAGATATAGATCTATACACTCCCAGAAGACAACGTCTTGGTGTATAGCGACCATTAAGAAAAAGAACCATGCCTGAAAACACACATGAATAAGCAATTAGATACTAAACTTTATCCTTATTATTATTATTGTTGTTGTTGATGATGTTTCTTTTGTTTCTCGATTATCATCATCATCATTGAATTTTTTGTCAGATTAATTTTTTTTTTTTTTTTTTTTTTTTTTGGTATCGTTACTTTTATTGTTCGCTTTCCAGTCGACATCATCCTGAAATATATTTCTGACCTGGCGCAGTTTTTTTTTTTTTTCTATTTAACGACGGAGTTATTTGTGTTTACATTAAGATTTTAAAATATATAAATGCATGCAGCATTCAGTTATCAAAAGTGTGTATTCGCTCTTCGTCAGTGTTTATCAACCATTTGTTAGTCTAACACTCCCTTGATGACAAACGAATGAATTTTAACATCTCCTCTGGAGGTTGGTGGGGGGGGGGGGGGTAGTAGCACCACATGTTGTTAAGGTTCTTTTTTAATTTAACATTCCACCCATCGCTCAGTTGTGATTTATTTCTGACAAATTAGATACATAAACGAATATGCCTTGAATTTAAAAAAGAAAAAAAAATTGCACGAGATACATTGACTGATTGATTGATTTGTTTATCAACCTTTTAAAAATTATTTAAAACCGAACCATATTTTGGGGTTGTAAGAATTTTTTGGAGATAATAAAGATTTTTGGATACACGATATACTATTTAACCTATAGCTGGGAGGTGGATTCATATCTTTCCCACGAGTATTTAACTCGAGGGGGAAATCCATTTTATCTCAAATAGAAGAAAGTTTGTTATCGAGTACTGCTCATATTTTTTTAACTCATTTCACCCCAAGCAAGGTGAAAATGTCACTAAGACGCAAGGAGAGTGAAAGAGATTGAAAAGACTGTAGGGAGGAGAAATGACAATAAACGAACAGTATTCAAGAAAGAAAGATGACGATTAACGTTGCGTTTACATTATTTTCAAGGCTGTTGGTGGCAGGAAAGCAAGAAAGTGGAAGGGAGTTCCACAGGCAAAAAGTGTGAGAAAAGAAACTATTTGAATAGAATTTAGATTACATCTAGCTATTTCAACAGTAAAATAATGAGACTTAATTAGAAGTACCAAAAATCCCACATTAAACACAACCTTGTGACCCATTCTATGCGACGTGACGCATGGATAAATCTCTATTCTATAGGTATTCTTGTGTACCTGGGCCGGTCGGGTTGTGGGGGAAATGAATATTAGGCTCGAGTATCAGATGGCCGTCCTACCAGACATTACCTCTCCCTTACGGCGGAAGTCCCGACACGATTGAACTATTTTTTACAATATTCCCCCAGACGGTATGGTGCTTTTTTTTTTTTTGCTTTCCAATAACTTTCCGCAAGCCACGATTATTTCGTTCCAGTTTATTGAAGTTAGGCAAAAAAAAAAAAAAAAAATCCTGGTTTATGGAATATCAACATCGGTGGGTCATTTATTGCCAACTAAATTTTTATTTATTTATTGCTGGTATAATTTTTTTTTCTTTCAACAATTTATTGTTGTTTTTATATAAGTTTTGCGTCTAGTAATACTTTTTTCTTTCTGAGTATCAAGATTCATTTTTAAGGGCAGGGTCCCCAAATCCTACGCTGTTATTTAACCCATAACTGGAGGGAAAGGATTGATTAATACCTTTCCCAAGGGTATCAGTGATTAAGTGAATGCAGGGTATTCAACTGGAATTTGAACTCGGCTCACCGATTTTTCATTACGAGACAATATCCACTGCACCGCAACGCACATCCGTCACTAAACGCTTACAGCACCTGGTATTCCCAAGCGGTCACCCATCTAAGTACTGACCAGGCTCAACGTTGCTTAACTTCGGTGATCGAGCGAGAACCGGTGTATTCAACGTGATATGGCCGTAAGCTGGTTTATTTGAACCGACCCGTATATTTTATGAGATGAAAATATCTCAACAGCATGATTATTGCAGATACTTCTATTTTCTTTTATAGAATATAATTCAGTTCAATGTTATATATGCGTTGATTTGGACAAATTTCCCCGCCTTTGTTTAATTTAATCCGAAGCGCGTCACATACAAGGAAATGCTTTGTCTGTCATATTAAATCATAAGTAATTTCCGTTTTTGTTTATCAAATTTATTCTTTTAAAGATTGGGCCTTAAACTCAGCCCAAATCTCAAGTGGGACTCATGCATACGATCCATCGCTAAAGATTCTAGAAAAATAATCGGTCCTCTCTATTGCTCATGGAAGTACCATATTTTTTTTTCTGCTATCCTTTTCCAGGATCCAGATCATGCCAAAAAATGGGTTAATGCTGTCATACAGGGTGTCCATAAAGTTTGTGTGCACTTTAAAATTATAAGTTTTAAAAAAGTGCATCCGAACTTTATGGACACATCCTGTATATGGGATAGGAGCTGTCCAGTATTCACTTTCCAGTTTCCATAGCGTCCAGAACTATCTCCGCGTCCTTGTGGGTGATAAATTATTTTCCACCCTACAGCCCCTTTCTCACAAACGAAATGTCGCAAGCCTCTCACTACTCTATCGTTATTTCAATGAAAACTGCTCAGACGAACTACGTTCCACCGGTTCTAAAATTCATGGATATGACCTGCCATTGTAACGACCCCCCTTATTTCCTTCATATTCCAATTTGGGAGATATAAATTTGACTCGAGCAGCTTCTTCCCGAAAACCCTTGCCATCTTAACCTGCTTAAATCTAGGATTAACCGTTATCTTCGCCACATATCCGCATAAACTCTGCCTTATATTCTGTAACCCACTATCTCGTGTGGCTTACGGCCTATCACGTTGAATACACCGGTTCTCGCTCGATCTCCGAAGTTAAGCAATGTTGAGCCTGGTCAGTACTTAGATGGGTGACCGCTTGGGAATACCAGGTGCTGTAAGCGTTTAGTGACGGATGTGCGTTGTGGTGCAGTGAATATCTTCTCGGAAAGAGAAATCGGTGAGCCGAATTCGAATTCCAGTTGAATACCCTGCATTCACTTAAGCACTGGTACCCTTGGGAAAGGTATTAATCCGTCCCTTCCCTCCAGTTATGGGTTAAATAACAAGGGTAGGACTTAGGGACCCTGTCCTTAAAAACAAATCCCAATGAATCTTGAAACAAACAAGAACAATATAACAAATAAACAAATCAAAACGATTTTCAGCATTAAATGACCTAATGAAGGTTGATATGTTGGTTAAATCAACCAACCAACCAACTACCTATCTCGAGTGGCTCTCTGGTCTTGTAAGTGGTGAACATCAATATAAATAAATAAAATACTGTTACATTTTATTCAATTATTATTCGCAATTCACCATAATTCGAAATTCACCATTATTAGTTAATAATCACTATTATTAGTCAATAATCATTATTATTCGAAATTCACAATTATTAGTTAATCCCCATTATTCGAAATTCATAATTATTATGTAATTCACCATTATTAGTTAACAATCATCATTATTCAAAATTCACCATTGTTATTTAATGATCACCATTATTCATAATTCACCATTATTCGCAGTGACTTGTTGCCACTTATCAGGAAGCTATTCGATATGCCTTGAGTAAAACTCTGTAGGTTTTGATGTGAAAGGTTTTTGGCGCATTCTTGAATTTGGTTTCTGTCTCTAGAATTTTTTTCCTCAAATTATTTTGCGGCAATCGAAGAAAGGTAATAATCTAAAGGTAAAAATCTATTGGTAATCATCTATTGGTAATAATTTATTGGTAAAAATCTATAGGTAATAATCTATTGGTGCAAGAAGAAGGGAATATGGCAGATTGGTTAGAACAGACAAACCGAGTTCCAATTTTCTTTTCCTGTGTTATTCTTGTTATATGCCGCTTTGCGTTATCACGGATAAGAACAGAATTTTTCCTATTGATGAGCGCAGGGAGCTTTTTAGACTCGTTGCAGCTGCTGGACTTATAAAAGTGCATTTTTATTTTTTCATTTCGTTTTAAAACCTATGCGTATTGTGGTGCAGCGGATATCGACACAGAACGAGAAATCGGAGAACCGATTTCAAATTTCAGTTTAATTCGTTGCATTCACTTACTCGCAAATACCCTTGGAAAAGCTATGAATCGATATCTCTCCCACCAGCTATGGACTGAACAGCAGGATATATTGGATTCTATCTCCTTGTTTGGAAACCAGTCTACAGCAGAAAGAAATAGCAACCTATAGCATGAAAATCTAATTATTCAGTCATGGATCGAAAGAGACATTATCACCCAAGCGTGTATCACGTATGGCACTTAACCAACTGACTGAAATGGATAATACTCCCGATTATCTCACCACATGTTTAACATTACCTTTCTTCCACCGAGCTCATATTTGCGGGCCGGCTCTATAAATTTCACTTTGATATTACACTACCTTTTATTTTGAACGTTGTCGTATGGAACCCATTTTTCACCACGTGTTATATTTAAGGAAGAGCGATTGCAAACACGGAAAGGAAACTACAAAACCTCCTACAGAAGGTAGCGGTGGAGAGTGACAAAAAAGGACTACAAATAAACTTCAAGAAAACTGAATGCATGGTCATCAGCAAAAGGTGCAACCCAAAATGCCAAATACAGGTGGGGGATACCAGAATCAAGCAGGTACAAAAATTTAAATACCTAGGAAGCGTTCTAACAGGAGATGGAAAGTGCGACACAGAGATCCGAAGGCGAATTGGCATGGCAAAGGATGCGTTCCAGAAGCTGAGTAAAGTACTAAGACACAGGAAAATTTCACTAGAAACAAAGAAAAGAGTGCTGGATTGCTATGTGATGCCAGTTCTTCAATACGGCAGCGAATGCTGGACAATATAATCGAAAATGAGGACAAAACTGGAAGCAGCGGAAATGTGGTTCTACAGAAGGATGCTGCGGATATCGTGGACTGAGCATGCAAGCAACGATGATGTGTTAGAAACAATGGCAACAGGAAGGAAATTAATAGTGAGCATCAGGAAGAGACAACTGAAGTTCCTGGGACATGCAATGAGGAAGGAGAGCCTGGAGAACCTGATACTGACTGGCCAGATAGAAGGAAAGAGAGACAGAGGAAGGCAGCGGATAACATATTTGCAGGGCCTGATCGGGTGGATGACGGAACGGGGGTTGCCAGGAGTAACAGGAGCAAACATATTAAGAGCCACAAGGGATAGGGAGACGTGGAGAACCATGATCGCCTACGTCCTGAAGGGACAGGGCACATAGAAGAAGAAGAAGAAGAAGAAGGGTGCATTCGTCATTACAATTAGCTTCCGATAACGAAAATTACTTATGACTCAACCTAATAAATTCCGATTTTTTATACTATTTCTTCAAAATACAGCGCCCAAGAGCTACTCGTATTTGAGGTATGATAGATGATGATGATGAAGAGGTGCATATAATAATGATATATAGGATAGATAACTGTTGACTCAAGACTTGAAGAGATTGTAGTGATCACAACGTAAAAGTTCTGATAAAAATTCTGATGAAGAAGATGTCTAAGTAGAAACTTCTTCATTACCAATGGAATACGAAGAGAATCAGTGTGTGTGGCATTAGTGGGTTCTAGCTTTCAAGATCTGAACTAGTCTAACAAATAACGTAGCTCGTCTGAACATTTGCCATGAAAATAGCGATTAGCGCAGAGAGAGGCTCGTAACGTTTCGCCTGTCGAAAAGAGGTTTTAGGGTAGGAAATAATCACCACAAATGTATCGTAGATGATTCTAAACTTTATCAAGCTTAGAAGCTTGTGCATATCCAACCCAGATATGGTAATAATAATGCATTTTTAGATTGAACAGCATCTTGTAAAGTTAAGAAATATAATCGTTGTTGTTGTACGGCGCGTTTTGAAAAATAAATGACTTTGTTTATGAACGCAGACTGAATAAAATATCAAGTTCTACGAGAAAAATGCCAAAGATATGACGAGTCATAGCAGAACATAACGAAACATGACGTGATGAGGAATCTATTTCCTCCTGAAGTGGCATATTGAGGTTTTATTACCGGTTCGCTTTCGGCATCGCTAGCGAAACTTGGGGAATGTCTACACCAAATATAAATATCAAAAAAGAGAAAAAAAAAGCTAAATCTATATATCGGTTTCAAAGTCGTCATATTTTAACGAGGAATCAGTAAATTTTGGAGATATCATGAGATGTTGCTGGGGGTTCTGGATTAATGATACCCTTGATCCCATACCTGACTCCAGAGCCATAATATATAAGAGCTACTATTTTTGCAGCAGTAGTTGTAAGGAAGGGATGTGTGGATAGCGTAAGGGTTATGAGCACGGAATATGGAACCAGCAAGTCGAGTTCAAATTCATGCGTAGAATATTGCAGTTACTTTCGAGCAAATGAACTTGGAATGTGAATCCTCGTTCCTTTGTGGAATTGACCGCATCGTAACTTATACTGACCACAGAATTGGCCCTCTCCGTTTTACTGGCCAGATGTCTCTATTTTACAGTTATGATTATATTACAAACAAGGTGAATGGCTGGAGTCATCGAAGCAAGCGAACGGGCGTCAGTTGGAGTGATAAAATTGTAGGCGATGGTGGATGTTCCATCATTCATCAAATGTTTAAGTTTGTCCGCTCCAGATTTATTATAACAAAAACTTACTCTGGAACCGAAAATGAATAAAGGGAAAGAATATAAAGCTTACTTACCTGTTCATTGTGTTCATTAATATTGTATGATACATGTGCTAATTTTCAAATTTTTCTTCATGTCTAACGGAGGAGACTGCATTCTCTAGTCTTAAGTGACAAAGCAGTCTAAGAAAAATTAAGAATTCTAAAGCTTGGAGAAAACAACAGGCAACCTCTCAGTATGTTTCCCAAGAATTCATGGCAATTTACAGATAATAAAGAAAAGGAAACTGTGGAGAGTCATGATTACCGAAGTCGTTGAGGAACATGACATTTCAATATAAAAAGTTTCATAAATTTGTTTTGTGTGTTTCTGTGAACACATTATATATATATATATATATATATATATATATATATATATATATATATATCATACGCTAAAAGTCTGTCTCCTTCTACCGAGCGCCCATAGCTCAGAGGTAGAATCGCCGAC
This sequence comes from Ascarosepion bandense, assembly GCA_037127315.1. Lineage (NCBI taxonomy): Eukaryota > Metazoa > Mollusca > Cephalopoda > Sepiida > Sepiidae > Ascarosepion > Ascarosepion bandense. The sequence goes on along the minus strand of JBBBDQ010000741.1, from coordinate 859,925 downwards.
TGACGCCAATTCATTGGGTTTCAATCCTGGGTTAAAAGCAATCGGATGTCTAACCGTACTGATGAGCTGTGATACATCGAAACAGATCTCTCTGCAGATGACTATATATATATATATATACATATATATATATATAGCGGTAATAAATCCGAGGAAAAGATTTGGTAAATAATCCCAATGGATCCTAGTAATATTAGACTTAGTATTAAAACTGATTCAACAGAGCTCGATATAAATTTAATTTACAGGTCAAATATTTATTCCATATATAAATTCAATTTATTTCATATTTGGAGAATAGCTATTTCAACATGTTTTTAAGGACCTGTTGAAATATGTATTATCTAAATAAAATAAATTGAATTTATGTGTAGAATATATATATATATATATATATACTACCAGCCATAATTATTAGACCACCCCTGTTTTTAAAAAAATGATGTATTTCATGCTATTTTTAGTATTTATTGCCAAGCGGATAATTGTAAATGAAAAAAGAATGTTTCTTTTCTAATTATTACTTTGCAAAAAAATTTTACCAGGCAGCTCGGAAAAAGAGACTAGCACGGGGAAGAGAGCACAAAAACTGGGCATCAGAACAGTTCATTTGATGCACGTGTTATTATTCAGTATTTACAAAAGAATCATTCTATTTTCATTTAAAATTCTCCACTTGGCAATAAATACTAAAAATAGTATGAAATCCATAATATTTTTAAAACTGTGTTGGCCTAGTAATTATGGCCGGTAGTATATATATATATATATATATATATATATATATATATATATATATATATATATTATTATTATGTCATTTTTCATCATATTTAGATTTCTGCATTGGTCTCACTACCAACCAAGTCTGCGGGGAGACCTAAGGCAGGTAGTGGCGTGTTGTTATGACTCCATTTCATGTTTTTCTATCCTCCCTATCATCCCCAGCATTACATAGATAACGTTTTCCTTAGTGTGTGGGCTGTACTTAATAATACAATTTTTTGTATATCTCTTAAGCTGGGGTTTCCAGGGATTCTTTCAATGTGTTGTTTTGTTCCATTTTTTATCATTCCAAGTGCACCTACTATCACTGGCACAACTCTTGTTTTCAATTTCCACATTTTTTCTATTTCAATTTCCAGGTCTTTATATTTTGACAGTTTTTCAAATTCCTTGATTGCTATGTTACAATCCGCTGGACAAGCCATATCAATTAATAGACAAGTTTTCTCCTTCTGGTTTTTAACAATAATGTCTGGCCTGTTTGCTTCAATTTTTCTGTCTGTGTAGATGGTGTAATCCCATAGAATGGTTACATCTTCTATTTCTGTAACCGGTGCTGGATGATGTTCATACCAGTGTTTGTTTACAGCTTTTCCATAATGTTTGCACATTGCCCAATGTAAATATTGCCCAACTCTATCGTGGCGATTTTTATATTCGTTTGGGGCAAGCACAGAACAGCCTGAGATTAGGTGGTCTATTGTTTCTTGGTGTTTATCACAAAACCTGCATTTTGGATCCATATTATTATGCATAATATTTGCCTGAAAGTTTCTCGTGAAAAGACTTTGGTCTTGTGCTGCAAGTATAAATCCTTCAGTTTCAGACTTTAATCCAGATGCACGTAACCATCGATGAGTATTAACTTTGTCAACATTGGATTTATTGGCACGTACTGGATATTGGCCATGCAGAGGTTTGTCTTGCCAGCGCTGTTTCATCTTTTCAAGAGCTTTATCTTTGGCTTTCATTTTCATATTTTTTGCCGCAATAGTTGGTTCTTGGCTACTGTCTTGCTTTTCTACAGAATCTACTAACTGTAATTCTTGTTTGTATTTACTGCCTTCTTTTATTATTGAATATTTTTTCTTTCTTTCTTCATGTTGCCTTACTAATTGTATCATCCAATCCTTTGTTGTTTCTATGTATGTTAGTAAGCCAATAGTTGTTGTCTTGTATGACAATTCCAGCTGAATAAGACCCCTTCCACCTTCTTTACGGGGTATGTATAGACGGTCTACATCAGCCTTTGGGTGATGCATCCTATGCTTAGAAAGAAGCTTTCTTGTTTTAGCATCCATTCGCCTGATGTCGTTTAGAGTCCAGTTTAAGATGTTGAAGCTATATTGGACAACTGGGATTGCAAGGCTATTAATGGCCATAACTCTATTCTGTGAATTTAATTCAGTTTTTAATATCATTCGTAGCCTTCTATAGTACTCTTTACGCACTATTTCTTTCATTTTTTTATGGTGAATGTTTTCGCTCTCATTTACACCTAGGTATTTATAAGCTTCTTCTGGTTTCAATTCTTTTATTGTTACAGCAGGGTCTAGGCTAATTGAGGATGTTTCTTGTATTGATCCACGTAAAACTGTAGCTTTAGCACATTTATTCAAATTAAATTTCATTCCAATGTCTTCGCTGAAGCATTTTACAGTTTGCAGAAGACCTTCCAGCTCATTATCATTCTTAGCATATAACTTTAAGTCATCCATGTAAAATAGATGGCTTATTTTCTTTTGGCCTATTTTATAACCACATTCTGTCTTATTAAGTTGACTGGTTAGTGCTATTAATGATATGCAGAATAGTAAGGGAGATAAAGAATCACCTTGAAATATACCTCTTTTGATGTTTATTTCATCAGACTTATCGGTTCCATTTATATGATTGAGGTAAAGGGTTGTTTTCCATATAGACATGCACTGTTTGATGAAATTGATGATGACGGGCGATATCTTGTATATATTTAAAGTCTTATTATTATTATTATTATTATTATTATTATTATTATTATTATTATTATTTGTAAATAATAAAGAAAAGGAATATGTAAAGAACGTGATCGCCTACGTCCTCTTGAAGGGATATAACTTTTTGTAAAATTGTATAAAATATATTATACATATAGACATTGTTTTCAGAGTATCTTCCATTGGAAAAATGACAGCCATCAGTTTCATTCTCTATCCCTCTCTGTCTGTAACATATACCCTGTCATCCCAAATCTGATAGCCAAGTCTGGTTTCATCAGTTATGAAAAAGTATATAATATCAATCGTTTTAACACGACAATGACAAATAATTGAGATAAATGTATTTTATCAGCGAATGTGTCAGCATTGTAGTAGAATTTTTAAAATCCTTTCTAACTTAAAGAGTCATTGCTGAGCCCATGTGCAGGCTGTGGCAACAGGTGCATGCATAAGTATGGTGCAGAGATGCTTATCATTGTAATCAAGTGGACAGCTGATATTGTTTTTTTTTGTTTTTTTTTCTACAACGAGTGAAAGCACTCTGCCCTCGTCAGCCACCAACCAAGGGATGTTTCGGTGGCTAAGGCGGTACTGCCACACCTGGCGCCACCAGCAGCTTTTACTACAGGTCGAGGTATTTTGTGTGTGTGTGTGTGTGTGTGTGTGTGTGTGTGTGTGTGTGTGTGTGTGTGTGTGTGTGTGGAAGTGCCCGTCTCTTGCTTTTTTCTTTTTACAACTGGAAATCAAATTTTCAATGTTGTATTAAAAGCGTTTTGCTTTTGATCGTTAACCAAATACACAACGCGCACATAGCGACATTTATCAATAACGTAGAACGGATAGTAAAGATGTGTTTCACGTCGGAAGTAACATCGAGTTTCGAGAATGACTTGAATCTTGATCAGATCTAACTAGATGCATGTTGATCCGTGGTCTAGAGACGATGTGAAGCACGCTTCAGATTTCGACCAGTGATGCCAACTCTCAAAAGAAAAGAAACCATTAACCATCGAAGGAATTCATGGCACCCGACATGTCCACCCATTTTTCCACGCAGTCGGATCGCAACGATTTGTAGTGGTTTTTCTTTCGTTCGTGTGCCTCCTCACTGTTCTCCTCCCATGAAACCGTTAATTCGACTAGAAGGACACATCTTTTTGAATCGGATCAGGTGACAATGTCAGGACGCGCGTCTGCCTGAATAATGTGTACCGGAAATTGCAAAGGTATCCTAAGATCACCTAACACCCTCAAATTACGTGTTCCATGTTGGAAGTTATTTAGTTCTTGCGCACAGGACTTCACCGTCTTTATGAAAAAGGATCTTAGGTTCTCTGGTCATTAATGGTTGTTTTTTGGCTACTTCACACTGTGAACTAAGTCCATGACTTCTTCCAGCATTTTTTATGATGTCACGTGTACATATGCAGTTTTTGGTTTGGTTTGGTTTAAGTTTAACGACCCATCAACCATTTTGGTCATTTAAAGGTCAGTCTTTAAAAATAATGTGTTGGTATTATATTTTTCAATTAAAACAGTTTTGTTGGTAATATATTTTTCATTCACATAAGTTTTGTTGGTAATATATTTTTCATTCAAAAAGCTGGTAACATTTTTCATTCAAAAAGTTGGTAACATTTTTCATTCAAAAAAGGTTTTGTTGGTAATATTTTCCATTCAAAAAAGACTTTGTTTGTAATATTTTTCATTACAAAAGGTTTTGTTGGTAATATTTTTATTCAAGAAAGGTTTTGTTGGTAATATTTTTCATTCAAAAAAGTTTTGTTGGGAAATAATTTCATAGCATTTTGATCCCAGTTTGGGGGTTAACTATTTACCATTGCTGGGACCCTAACAGGTGCTACCACTCTGGGTCAGAATGGACCTTGGAACAACAGCAATGAAGAGGTGGTTCCATGCTCCTCACAACCTCCAAATCAGAGGCCTTGCTGTCGGATGCAGCTTAAAGTCATACCCAGGACCACATATGCAGTGATAGTGGGCAAGCAGAGAGAACATGACGTAAACTGCCTCGATCATGTTGACACAATTCGCATACACCGGTGTCAGCGTATCCCCACAGCGTGAAGTTATTCGCATTAGATAGAAGATCATAGGTAGATCGCAGGAGGAATGACATTGCCCATAGCTCCATTGCGATCAGGGTATTCCATGATAGCCTCGGGTCCATATCACTCCACGTAGTTCAAGCACATAGTTTTGACTGAGAAACAGCGTTAACTGTTCGCTGCTCTTCCTCGAAATTACTGTTTCTTCAATCATCATGTCTCGTTTTCCCTTTCTCGTCTTTCGACGCACGTGAGACTAGCGGCTCAGTTCTTAGGAACGAGCAGCTAGACTACATGCACATGTGATTTGATTACAGTGACGAAGGCCTGTGTTGAACTAACCACACTTTTCGGAAAACCTGAATACAGAAAACTGGTGTACATTGTCCAACAAGCTCTTCAAACGATCCTCCTCATGTTTTGCATTACTTTAGTGTTGACCTACACCTACACGGATTGCAAACCAAATCTATAGGATCCAGTCTGTCCAGTTATCTACTCTACGCATATATACACTACCGGCCATAATTATTAGGCCACCCCAGTTTTTAAAAGAAATGATGTATTTCAGATTATTTTTAGTGGATAATTCTAAATGAAAATAGAATGGTTCTTTTGTTATTATTGCTTTGCAAAATTTTACAAGGCAAGGAAGCAAAGACGAACTCACTGAATCACCCTAAATTTTCTTCATTTTTTCATTGATGAAATTGCAACATAGGTAATTATTAAATATTTATAAATTCATTTGATGCACATGTTATAGTGCAGTATTAACAAAAGAACCATTCTATTTTCATTTACAATTATTCATTTGGCAATAAATACTAAAAAATATTATGAAATACATAATTTTTTAAAACACTGGGGTGGCCTAATAATTATGACCGGTAGTGTATATGAGAGAGAGAGAGAGAGAGAGAGAGAGAGAGAGAGAGAGAGAGAGAAGATTAATGTGGATAAATTTGTTGCTTGGTTAAGTGGAGATACGTTGACTTCGAAGTTTTGTGAAGACATTATTGTGAAGTCTTCCCTCCTCAGGAATTTTGTTTCTTCTGTACAGAAGACAAATTCCATAAAGATTGAAGTCATCACAATAATGCCTTGATGAAACATCGAAACCGGCATAATTCTACATAGCTAAGTGACAAACTTCTTCACATTGATTCTATTAACGCTGTATCTCGATATCGTGCACTTTATGATAAAACCTGCTTACCAGAAATGCCTTTCTACTAGTAAATTCCTGAAAAACCAGGCAATTTTGGCACTAAACATCATCACAATCTAACACTATCTATCTATCTATTTATCTATCTATCTATCTATATATATATATATATATGGCCGTATCTGACTACCGGGCACACCGGACACGGGTCCAGGCTGATCCGTGCAATCATAGTGAAAAACCGGGCAAGGAAAAATTTCGTCAGAAATCAAACTAAACAATTCACGAAGAAAGAAAGAAAGAAAGAAAGAAAGAAAGAAAGAAAGAAAGAACAACGAAGAAAACATCCGAATGAACGCAGAAAAAATCTGTTTCTTTATTTATTAATTTTGGAAGAAAAGACTGTTTATACTCAGAAAGTCCGAACCCGATTCCCGCTTTCGTTCACGTTCTGTGCCTAATTTCCATTGGAATAGCCGAAAAAATCCGCAAAAAGCATAGTTTCTGGAAACGGATGACACTGATGACGTCATCATATTGTCAACTAATAAATCCGGGCAATTTTCTCAATGCCCGGTGTTTTTTTTTTAGCACCAGCTACGGTCTTATATATATATATATATATATATATATATATATATATATATATAAAGATGCTATTAACATTTCTGGAAATTAGAACATGTTAAGCCACCTATTCATCTATCAAGTTATCCGTCGTTTCCCCCACATGTCTTGCTTTTCATTAAATATATTTCTCGAAATAATTCCAGAATATAATAAAAACGATCCTCACTTTCTATACGTTTTGTTGTGCGTTGTGGTGCAGTGGATATCGACTCGGAACGAGAAATCGGGGAACCGAGTTCGAATTCCAGTTGAATTCCTTGCAATCACTTACGCACAAATACCCTTGGGAAAGGTATTAATCCGTCACTTCTCTCCAGTTATGGGTTAAATAATAGGACAAACTGAGTTCTATAGCATTGGCTGGCAACCAGTCTACCGCAGAAAGCTACTGCGGGATAATCTTCTGCCCAGTCAGTCATGTCTCTTATGAGACATGATCGCCCAAGCGTATATCACGTATGGCACTTAACCGACTTAACCGACAGCGTGTTTTAAGCACCCTGAAGTTTGGGATAAAATCTTGTACGTCGTCAATTATCCTATGCTTTTCTATTTCTTTTATGTTCAGCTGTTTACATAAACAATACAACCTACTTTCTCTGACTAGATTCGTCTCCCTCGAATGGAACAAAAATCAACATTTTGATTTCGCATTGTCCTGTTATTTTGAAGTCCCTTTGTGATTCACGATTCCAAACAACAAATAGTGAAAATATAACAGTCAATTTTGTTTTAAAATAAATAAGCAAATTACTTCAAATGTTGTTTTCTGTTTAGGTGTTTCCTTCTACTCAAAATGGGTTTTAATTTCTGATTAACTAATCTATATATATTTATGATCAGTTTTTAGCTCTTGCAAAATGCTATATCTTTTCGTCGATGGTTTAAAAAGATATGTCAATCAAGTTTAAACTAAAGAATGGAAGGAATATTTAATTGTTTTCAGGACGATATTAATTAGAGAAAAATAATTTTAAATAAATATGTGTCAACCATGGTTTAATTGAATAAAGATTATTTCTTATTCTATTCCGGACGTCATTGATAGGAAGAAAAGAAAATGGTTTAAAAAGATAAGTCGGCCATATTTAAACTGAGTACAAGATACGACACAAAGAACTGATGGAGATGCTCGGCAGCCTCGACATTTTCGGCAAAGGCATAAGAGTAATCAAGAATCTCTACTGGCAGCAAACGGCCTGCATACGGACAGGCAACGATCTCAGTAGATTTACAAAGATAGAAAGAGGTGTAAGACAAGGATGTGTCTTTTCACAGGATTTGTTCAACCTGTACTGAGAGAATATCTTGAGGACCCTAGATGACACGCCAGGATTTGTTGTTGGAGGACACAACTTGAACAACATAAGGTACGCAGACGATACAGGGCTGATCGCGGACACGGAAAGTAAACTACAAGACCTCCTACAGAAGGTAGCGGTGGAGAGCGACAAAAAAGGACTACAAATAAACTTTAAGAAAACTGAGTGCATGGTCATCAGCAAAATGTACAACCCAAAATGCCAAATAAATATGGGAGATACCAGAATCAAGCAAGTACAAAAATTTAAATACCTAGGAAGTGTCCTAACTGAAGATGGAAAGTGCGACACGGAGATCCGAAGGCGAATTGGCATGGCAAAGGATGCGTTCCAGAAGCTGAGCAAAATACTAACACACAGGAAAATCTCACTGGAAACAAAGAAAAGAGTGCTGGACTGCTACGTGATGTCAGTTCTTCAATACGGCAGCGAATGCTGGACAATATAATCGAAAATGAGGACAAAACTGGAAGCAGCGGAAATGTGGTTCTACAGAAGGATGCTGCGGATATCATGGACTGAGCATGCAAGCAACGATGAGGTGTTGGAAAGAATGGCAACAAAGAGGAAATTGATACTGAGCATCAGGAAGAGACAACTGAAGTTCTGGGACACGCAATGAGGAAGGAGAGCCTGGAGAACCTGATACTGACTGGACAGATAGAAGGAAGGAGAGACAGAGGAAGGCAGCGGATAACATATTTGCAGGGCCTGATCGGGTGGTTGACGGAACGGGGGTTGCCAGGAGTAACGGGAACAAACATACTAGGAACCACAAGGGATAGGGAGACGTGGAGAACCATGATCGCCTACGTCCTGGAAGGACAGGGCACATAGAAGAAGAAGAAGAAGAAGAAGAAGAAAGAAGGTTTTTAGTGTTATTTCGTTGTTCTCAAGGCAATCTTGATGGGCGGGGGGGGATAATTTGATCGCAGTCTTTTCTTTCTAACTAAAAGAACCTTGATATTGACCTTCATAAATGTTGTGTGAGTAGAAGCTAAACTAAATGAATGTTGCATACCTCACAAGTGAGTCTCATATTTCAAACCGGCGCAGCCATATGATCGACTTTTGAACTCAGTTAAGAGTAGAGATTCGAATGCTGATTTTAAATGCAAGTAAACAGGCCGCGATCTGGTGCAGTACAATCTTCCTATTTTGAGTTTCCTTCTCGCTTATCCTTGTATTAGTCAAGGTTAAACTTAGTATCTATTTATTTTCTACTAGATAGTTTGTTTTGTTCTTTCTTCCTTCTCGTTAACAAACAATTTCCGCTTCCACTTCCTTTTCAGGTGTCTGATACAAATATGTCAGTTAGCTACGTTCTACCCCTTCTGCATGTTTCAAAGAAAAAACAAGTCTTTTTTATAGTTAGCACTTTCTTACCATTTTTATGACTTTCTACAAACATATAACATTTGCCTCTTCGACTGTATTCCGCTTTGATGATCATCACATTAATAATTCACAGAACAAAAGAAATAAAAAAGCAACAATTGTTAAATATTAACCGTATGGTAATTACTATTAACCGTTTGGTAATTATTATTAACCGTATGGTAATTATTATTAACCGTATAATAATTAATTAATGACAATGCTTCATCTGAAAAAATCAGAATTGTTGAATTCTAAAATTCTTGAAATTAATTATTTTAAATTAGATATTGTTGAAATTAGTTAAGCATTTTAAATTAGATACTGTTGAAATTTGTTAAGTATTTTAAATTAGCTGAATGTTGTTGAAATTAACAAACTCAATAGGAATTGGAACTCAACTCTACGATTAGCAATTCCAAACCATTATCTATTACGCCACACGCAATTTACGCTTAAAGTACCTGGCATTCCCAAGCGGTCACCCATCTAAGTACTGACCAGGCAGAATATGGCTTAATTTTATTGATCGTATGGGAACACGGGTTTCAACGTGATGTAGAAGTAAGTCGTTAGCTAGTTAGTAGTAAATCTATTTACAATTTTTTTTAAATTTTGTTTTTAGATAATAATGATTTAGTGATAAAAGTCTTACTCATGAACTAATAGCCGAGGAGGCGGGAATATGTGGATTCATGCCTTTCCCAATAATATTTGTGCATAAGTGACTATAACGAACTGGAACTCGGCTTTCTGATTAATAATTCTGAGCCATTATCCATTACACCACCCACACATCCACTCTTAAAGCTTTTGCTATATCCAAGTGGTCACCCATCTAGGTACTGACCGGCTTAACGTTGGTGATCGTACGGAGAGCGGTGTTTCAATGTGATGCGAAATACCGGTTTCCGTGCACTTTTCTTTGCTTAGTTTTTAAATATAGAGAAACTGGATTCATATTAGCGTATTCTCTCATTATGGTTAATAAAAAACTAAATGCGAAGGATTTCGATACTCAAATCCGCATGGTTGAGATAGTAAAATCCAATATTGTCCAAAGTATAGATAAGCTGATTTTACAAGGTATATGAATCTTGTAAAATAACAAATTGTTCCATTGATAATTTAATTTTATACCACCGGTTATCCGTCAAATTTACAAGTTCTCTCACTCTCCAAAAGGACAATCTTTATTCCGAATTTGTGAAAACATTTCCCTCTCCTCACCCTAAAAGATGTAGCTTAGAAACCGGTGGTCTATCTCCTTCCCTAAAAAAAATATCTTTCTGCTGGACAGTGTAATGAGTAGGCTATAATATCAGCGACAGATCTGAAATAAAAAATTGTTTTTTTGGAATGTCCAAGCTAAATAAGCGACTTAGTTCAATATGCTTTTGCTATTTTCATAGTTATTCCTGTATAATACGCACTTTTTACTCATATTTATAAACTTAAATGTTAGTTGTGCGTAATGTGTGAGCACATTTTTCTGGCCATGTGCCCCATCATAGTCGAGACCGTATAACCGAAAATAATTTAAATCTTTATCAAAGAGTTTGAATATCTATTTGTTTAAAAAATATGTATATTTTTTTAATATTTTGCTGCACTGGTGTCCTTGTCAAAGACAGGCGCCATGACAACTTCATCTATGTAGTCACCGTAGCAGATGTCTTCATCCTCTTCGATGTCGTTGCTGTCCACAGAGTCATTTTGTCCTTCTTTCTCAAAAACGGTGTGATCTTCACTGCTGCCCACATTTGTTTTATCCTTTTTTTTTCTTTTTTTTTCTTTTTTTTTTTTTGAGGAAGGTTGGGGTATTTTATTTTTGTTATTTTCTTTTTTTTTTTTTTTTTTTTTTGTACTACGCTACAGAGAAGCAGTCCCTAGCCACTGGAATGTGTGATTGTTTATAATTTTATTTCTCCAAGTGTGACCTTATTTCTCGCCACAGGCCTGTTGAACTTTTGTGTAGATATGTTCGTGCTTTTGAACTTAAACATTGTGTAAATTATGTGCTTCAAAACAATGTGTACGTTATATAAAATTACGTTATATAAAATTTTTACAAAGACGAGCCGGATAAATGCATTACGAACCGGATAAATAGTTGAGCAAATTTTCAATTTAGCTGCCACAAATTCAGTGCGTATTATACATGAAATATTTCCCCGAAATTTCGTAGCTCGTTGGGAGTGCGTATTACACACGAATAATTATAATGATAAATAAACCTCATTGTTACAGTAGTATAGGTGGTTTTCACAGACGTTCCTGTAATTCCTAAATGTTGTGAGTTTTGTAGAGTTTTCTCTTTCAATGTTAACTCTGGTACATAACCTGCTATTCTTCTCGGGCTTCTTGACAAAATATAGCGAAGAATCTGTAATGTGATTGATACCGACTTAGCTGACCGCCTGCAGTCACTCTCTCACCGGCGTGACGTGGCTTCCCTGTGCCTCTTCTACAAATACTTTCATGGCTTCTGCTCTGATGAACTTAAATCACTGGTGCCCCCTAGGTGTGAGTTCGCACGAGATACTGGATTGGCAACTAGGTCCCACTCTTTAACAGTGAAACCGCAATTTCTACTCCAACAGCTTCTTTTCTCGCACTTCCCGCCTGTGGAAATCCCTTCCGCATGCTTGCTTCCCCGACGGCTATAACCTCCAGGAGTTTAAATGTAAGGTCAATAGACACCTCCTAACACACTAACCCTCCCATTCTTCCCAACTCTCCCCCTATGTACATCCTAACTCGTCTATCGCCCTGTGTAACCCCCTGCGCTATAGTGGCAGTGGAATGCCTTGCTTGGGGTGACATGATTAAAAAAAAAAAAGCACACTTTAGTTACATGATACGTTTTAGGTCATGTTTTCCTAGAACTTAGTCAACGTATTATGTGCCATTTTACATTTCTGGTTTCATGCCTGTCGTCGTGCGCGTAATTTTGGTGATAGACGTTTGGAGTAATATTAGTCGTTTCCTTATACTACTAGTGCTACTTTCGGTTAAAATTTATAACATTTATTAAAAGAGTATTTACATTATTCGGACTATTGTCCTCATCTTTGTTGCCGTTTGTACGACATTTCGGCTTTTGTACGCTCCGGCCTTCTTCAGGTACTAGGAATTTCGAACCGAACCCTTTATTACAATCACTGGGGTATATTGTTCTCATTCCTTACGTAGTGCTCGATTGGAAGTCATGAGTTATCTCCCTCTAACCCTGCAAGTTAATTGTTCACCACTGCTGTAGCCTGGTATTCTACTCACAACTAGCACCTGAAGAAGGCCGGAGCGTACAAAAGCCGAAATGTAGTACAAACGGCAACAGATGAGGACAATAGTCCGAAAAATGTAAATTGGAGTAGATAGACTAAACTATCGCCCGGTTCACACTCCACCCACGTCTATTGAACAGGTGAAGAGACACATCCCTTGTTCCCTGTTTAGGATGCGGTTTCCGGCTTTCTCTTTTCCAATCTTTTCACTCTTACGTTACCGCCTTGCTCGGGGTGATATGATTAAAAATATTAGGTTGTCCCAAAAGTTCGTAAAGACTTGCAAAAAATTGAAATTTTACTCGCCAAGTAATCTAAGGTTGCCAGAAAACACTTGCAAAAAATTGAAATTTTACTCGCAAAAACAACAAAAATTATTGCTCAAAATAAAGACCATCATTTTCCAAGACTTTCTGCCATCGATCTGCAAGCTTTCGGATCTGGTCAAAGTACCATTCAGCAGGCTTCGAATCAAAGAATTCGTGACACACTTCCTCGACTTCATCAAACGAGTCGAATCGGCAGGCTTTCAAAAAGTGTTACATTGAGCGGAAAAGGCCGTAATCTGATGGAGCACAGTCAGGACTGTAAGCTGGATGTGACAGAACCTCAACGCCGTCCAGCTCTTCAAACTTGTCTTTGGTCTTCCTGGCGGTGTGTGGCTTGGCATTGTTCTGCTGCATCAAAGCGCGTTTTCGGTTGATCAGAGCCGGGTACTTTTGCTTCAACTTTTCATAGACCCGCTCAAATTGCTGACAGTAAAGTTCGGCACTGATGGCACGACCATTCGGAACCAACCCAAAATGCACGATTCCTTCAAAGTTCCACCAAACGCACAACATAACTTTCTTGCCGAATCGATCTTGTTTTGGAACCGACGGTGTCTCTTGCACTTTCTGAACCCATCGCTTGTCTCGATTGTGCTGGACCAGATAGACCCATTTCGCAAGTGTTTACGAACTTTTGGGACAACCTCATCTCAGAAATATAGACAAATTATTAAAACAGTTATTCATAAAAATAAGTTTCTCAAGTCCAATAACTGCTATTGCTCTTTACGATATTGATGAGACTTAATTCCTAATTTCTAGTTTCTTAATATTCAAATTTCTATTTTAAATAGAATTAACTATTTACATATATCACAACATCTCGCACGTTGTGACCTTCGGCTTTCATCAGGTACTTGTTGATGCAGGTAACCTCCTAGGAATTTTGAACTAGTCAGTCAGTTAAGTGCCATACGTGATACACGCTTGGGCGATCATGTCTCGAAAGAGACATGACTGACTGGGCAGAAGATTATCCCGCAGTAGGTTGCCATTGCTTTCTGACTGGTTGTCGACCAAGGCTATAGAACCCAATCTGTCCTGTTATTTAATCCATAACTGGAAGGAATAGACGGATTAATACCTTTCCCAAGGGTATTTGCGCGTAAGTGAATGCAAGGAATTTAACTGGAATTCGAACTCGGCTCTCCGATTTCTCGTTCCGAGTCGATATCCACTGCGCCACAACGCACATCCTTTGAACTAGACTCTTTATTTAATTCATGGAAGTATATTGTTTCCATTCAGCTGACCATATATATTGATATTTCGTTTAATTCTTGTTTAGAACAGCTTAGTTATTGAATTCAGTTATATTATAATTGTGAGCTCGATTCCTGAGCTGGGCAAGGTGTACTTTGACTCAGCGGAAACGAACGTTCAGTAACTGAGCAGTACTAAATAAAAACTAAATAAAATATGCTTAGGTAGAAAGATCTGCAATGTAATCAGTCCTGATGTGGCATCTCGACTTCAGTCTCTTTCAGTGATGTGGCTTCCCTCAGTCTTTGCTATAAATATTTTCATGGCAACTGCTCTGACGAGTTTTTTTTTTTTTCTGGTGCTCCGTCCACTTGAATTTAAGCATGCTACTAGATTGGCATCTAGGTCCCACCCTTTTACTGTCGAAATAGTTAAATGTAAACATCACTTCTACTCCAATAGTTTCTTTTCTCACACTTTCCGCTTGTGGAACTCCCTTCCACTTACTTGCTTCTCTGATAGCTTCAATCTCCAAAAATTTAAATGCAAAGTCAATTGCTATCTTGTATCTCCTTGAATCCCGTTCACCTTATTTTTTCTTCAATGCCCACTGTATCCAGTCTTTTCTCTTACAGTAACCCACTGTGTACTAATAAGTCTCGCCCTGCCTGGGGTGAAATGATTTTAAAATAAAATAATGAATTCAGTTAAAAATTTCCTGAAGGTTGCCCTGATTAACAAACAAGTCTTTGTTGGATAAGAATTGTTTCCCCCAACCCTCTCTCTCTCTCTCTCTCTCTCTCTCTCTCTCTCTCTCTCTCTCTCTCTCTCACACACACACACACACACAGTTAGGCGGGATGTGCCAAGTTTCTCACTGCTCTGTCGCTACTGTCATGGAAAGTTCTCGGACAAAAATACATTACCTGATTCTGTTAGGTCTAACCCTTCATGGCTAGGACCGGCCATACCACTTAAATAGAAGCAATCCACCCACATTCTCTCTGTATTCCATCGACGAGAAGTTCCTTCCGCAAACCACTGGTACATGGAACAGACTCCCAAGAGGATGTTTCTTCGATCACTGCAACCTAAACCTGTTCAAGTCAAGAGTCAACCGTTATCTCCCCTTCCTATCCATATAAAGAACACCTTAACATAACCCTCTACTTCGAGTGGCCCTATGGCCTTGTACAGGGTGATGTAAAAAAAAAAGGAGAGCACAAGAACTGAAACGACGTGATGACGACAACAACAAAGATGAGGACAATAGTCTGCGTGGAAATAATGTCAATAATGTAAATAAATATAATAAAGTTTTTATTCCAAATAATAATTATTCTTGAAGCTACATTAAACTAGCAGTATAGCCCGGTGTTGCTCGGGTGTAATGAAAGCTTTAAAACTAATCCATGGCCCTGGAGCTCAGACTCAGCCTAAACAATATTTGTGGTGAGAATCGGATAAAAATTGTGGATTTAGATAAAGGACATACAGACAGATAAACAGACACACACACAAACATCTTGCTTTATATATATATATATATATATATATATATATATATATATATATATATTATCGATTTTCTGCACTATTGTAAGAACTGCAACCTTGAAACTTCTGAATATCTTTTCTTATGTCTTTTGTCTATGAGTGCATGAAATTTGATTAAAATCGGACCACTCCTTCTATAACCCGATTTTTTCGATTATCGATTTTCGATATTTATTGGGGGTACCTCGAGACAAAATCTAGCTAAAAACACTCGCAAACGCTTATAGTACAACTGTGTAAATTTTCAAGAAAATCGGTTCAGCCGTTTCGGAGTCTATAAGTAACGGACACACACACACAGACAAAGTTCCATTTATAAATAAGTTTAGATATAGACGCATGTCTCAAGTGACTCTTTATTCCCATCCTTCGTTACAAGTGGAGAGGTTATTTACGACATCCAACCTTCAGTCCACTCCCGCCAATGTATAAATGACGCTATAAACGAAATCTGATATTCGAATCCTACTCATGCTGTATTTTCTAACATATGTAATAGACGAGCTTCCCGCCTCAAAATCACACACATTTTATCATGTGTTCAGCTTTTTTCTCTCGACTGTAACTAAAGTTTTGTTAAGAACTTGACACTGGAAACTGAAGGCGTTCCCTGTTTATACACAAGCGTTTATTACCCTTTTTAAATAGCTGCGTCCTTGTTTTCTTCACATAAAATATAAACCAGGTAACCGAATGCATAGTCTTCAGCAAAAAGGGCAGCCCAAAATGCCGATTACAGGTGGGGGATATTAAAATGAAGCAGGTACAGAAATTTAAATACCTAGGAAGTGTTCTAACAGAAGACTGAAAGGGAGACACTGAGATCCGAAGGCGAATTGGCATGGCGCAGGAGGTATTCCCGAAGTTGAGTAAAGTATTAAGAAACGGGACAATTTCACTAGAAACAAAGAGGAGAGTACTGGATTGCTATGTGATGTCGGTTCTTCAATAATGTTGGACAATATCTTGGAAGATGAAGGAAAAACTTGAAGCAGCGGAAATGTGGTTCTATAGAAGGATGCTGCGGATATCATGGACCGAGCATGTGAGCAATGACGAGGTTTTGAAAAAGATGGAAACGAAAAGGAAATTAATACTGAGCATCAGGAACAGACAACTAAAGTTCGTGGGACATGCAATGAGAAAGGAGGACTTGGAGAACCTGTTACTAACAGGCCAGATAAAGGGGGAAAAGACAGAGGAAGGTGGCGGATAATATATTTGAAGGGCCTGATCAGGTGGATGACGGAATGAGGGTTGCACGGTGCAACAAGAGAAAGCGTGCTAAGAGCCACCAGGGACAGGGAGATGTAGAAAGCCATGATCGCCTACGTCCTGAAAAAACATAGCACATGAAAGAAAAGAAGAAGCTGCATCTGTGTTGTTCTGTGTCAGATACAAACTCTTCTTCTTCTATGTGCCCTGTCCTTTCAGGATGTAGGCGATCATGGCCTTCCACGTCTCCCTATCCTTGGTGATTCTTAGCACGCTTTCTCCTGTTACACCACGCAACCCTCATTCCGTCATCCACCTGATCAGGCCCTTCAAATACTTTATCTGCTACTTTCCCCTGTATCTTTTTCCCTCTATTTGGCCTGTTAGTATCAGGTTCTCCAAGCCCTCCTTCCTTATTGCATGCTTATTATTAATTTCCTTTTCGTTTACATCCTTTCCAAAAACCTCATCATTGCTCACATGCTCGATCCATGATATCCACAGCATCCTTCTATAGAACCACATTTCAATTGCTTCAAGTTTTTGCTTCATCTTCGGTTATATTGTCCAGCATTCACTGCCATATTGAAGAACTGACATCACATAGCAATCCAGTACTCTTTTCTTTGTTTCTAGCGATATTTTCCTGTTTCTTAATACTTTACTCAACTTCTGGAATGCTTCCTTAACGCAGTAAAGCTACTAAGACATAAGATGTTACTGAGTGTAAAAAGAATAAGAGAATAAAAAAAACATTAGAAAGGGACAACAATAGAAGACTAATCAAGAGGATCATAGATGACAATTGACATTGCATTTAAATGTTTGAAGATCAAATTTGTCTGGAAAGCCTGGAGTCGGGAGGGAGTTCCAAACGCAAGAAGCAAAACAAAGTGCTGAGAAACTGGAACATTTCTTTTAGAAACGAAGAAAAGAGGGCTAGATTGCTGAGATATCCATCCTCTTATATGACAGTGAATGCTGGAAAATCTCTCCCCGCGAATGAGGGAAAAACTGAAGACTGTGGAAATGTGGTTCTACAGAAGGATACTGAGATTTCTATGGACGAAATGAGGAAGCAACGAAAAAGTTTTAAAGAAAATGGCCAGGAAAAGAGCACTTCTTCTCAGAACCAGCGAAAGACAAATGAAATTCCTTGAGCAGGAAAAAAGCTTGGAAAACTTAACCCTCACTAAGCATATTGAGAACAAGAGTGATTGGGGGGAAGGCAGTGAGACGCTTACCTGACCAGCTGGGGCGAATGAGTGGCGGAACGGGTAGTGGGAGCGTTATCAAAAAGAGAAACTCTGCTAAGTGCCACAAGGAATAGGAAGTTGAGGAGAGCCATAATCGCTAAGGGAAGCAGCACATAGAAGAAACATTTCTAATTATTAGTCTTCTTTTTTTTTTTAACTAAAAGCACTGAATCTGTCGTCCACGAATACATTTAAAAGTGTGTTTTAATTTTTTTTTTTTTAATCATATCCCCCCGAGCAAGGCGGTAACGCCACTGATGTGCAGGGGGCTACATAAGAGTGAAAAGATTGGAAAAGAGAAAGCCGGAAACCACATCCTAAACAGGGAACAAGGGATGAGCCTCTACACCTGTTCAATAGACGTGGGTGGAGTGTGATCGCTATGATTTGTTTTTATTGGTTGTATGATTTTGTGTATCAAAATTCATTTGCATTTTTGAGGTTTTTTTCTTACAAAAAAAAAAAGAAATATTTACATGTTTTTATGTAACACAATACAACAGCGTTTCGAGTAGCACTGCGCATGCCCTCCTGTATAACAGCGAAATTTTATAACTTTAATATGTAAGCATTTTTATAGTTGTTTTTTTTTTTAATTTCTCATTTTTATAAATATTTAATGTTGCTAATCTTACTTTTTATAATTTTTTAATTTATTTTTTAAATTCAATTTTTATGGTAAAAAAATGCTTGCTCGCTTCGAGTGGAGCCTGGCATATGTTGTGTTTTTAAAATATGGATCCGTAAATAAACTTACTTAACTGAAAATACGTAAGTATCTCACGTACGAAAATAACTATTTCTTTAGTTTCGTATTGAACACCGTCACTACCGAGGATCACTCGGTGAGGATAGAACTAATCGCATTTGGAAATTAATCAGTCAGTTAAGTGCCATACGTGATACAAGCTTGGGCGATCATGTCTCGAAAGAGACATGACTGACTGGGCAGAAGATTATCCCGCAGTAGGTTGCCATTGCTTTCTGCGGGGAAATTAATCACGTGTCTCTAAAAGTACTTTCATTATTAAACATCTTAATTGAACATTTCTCTAAAGTAACCCAATTCATTTCTCCGTTATCTATCGAAATTTAAAGTAACCCAATTCATTTCTCCGTTATCTATCGAAATTTAAAGTAACCCAATTCATTTCTCCATCGACATTATCTATCGAAATTTAAAGTAACCCAATTCATTTCTCCATCGACATTATCTATCGAAATTTAAAGTAACCCAATTCATTTCTCCATCGACATTATCTATCGAAATTTAAAGTAACCCAATTCATTTCTCCATCGACATTATCTATCGAAATTTAAAGTAACCCAATTCATTTCTCCATCGACATTATCTATCGAAATTTAAAGTAACCTAATTCATTTCTCTATCAACTTTTATAAAATTCACGTTTCTTCTTACATTAACCGAATTTACCCAAGCATAACATTCCTAACGAAACGGCGAGGCAATATTTTTAAAAGAATCTCTTCCTCTCTTCCTGTACGATAAATATGATTGTTAGATAAGACTCTTCTTGGATCATATTGCACACCTACAATCGGACAGTCTTGAATATCTTCAAAATTATAAGAACTGTATTACATTCCAAGAAACCACTGGCACCGTTTCAAATGCTACGTAATCCTCTGTAGATGTTTATACCAAGTGCGTTTTATAGATTTTACAAGTACAGAAATGAACTGACAACTTATTTCATGGGCCGTTGGACAAGGTTTATAAAACAGAGAATTGTAGCAAGTCATGATCATATACGTTCTCATGATATGATCATGGCTCTCCACAAGTTCCTATCCTTTGTAGACCTCAGCTAGGTTTCTCTTTTTTATTTACACCCCGGTTCCTGTTTTGCCATCCGTTTATTCAATCTAGTTAGGTCTATTACTCGCTGCTTCCCTGTCTCCTTTGCCATCAGTATATACTGTGGGTGTTAAATTCTCCAAGCCTTCTTTCCTGATTATGTAACCGAAGAATTTACCTGTAGCTTACTGAGTCTAAGTGTAACTGTCTTTTTTGTTTTCATTTTCCTTGAAAGCTCCTTGTTGGTTACATGCTTCATCCATTGCATTCTCAGCATCCTTCTGTAAAGCCACATTTTTGTTGCCTCAGATCTCTTGTTCATCTATGAGAAAATTATCGAATATTCACTGCTATACAAGACATTTCCTATATTTTTTCTAACGAAATTTCCTTATTTCTTAATACTTTACTTAGTTTTGGGAGCTATATTTCACTATTATAATTCATTCGTCCAGGTTTTGTTATATTAAAAATCCGAACGTCCAAATTCGAAAAATAATAAAATATAAATAAAGAAAACATGATTATGCCTGTTAAAATGAATCCATTTCTATTTACAAACGTACACTACCCGGTCATAGTTATTAGGCAACCCTAGTTTTAAAAAAAATATACTATTTTTAGTATTTATTGCCAAGTGGATAATTCTAAATGAAAATAGAATGGTTCTTTTACTATTATTACTTTGCAAAATTTTACAAGACAGCCAGGAAGCCTTTCCTTGGCCAGCCAATAAGAAGGATGACTAGCATGGGGTAGAGAGCTTAAAAACTTTACACCAGAACAGTTCATTTGATGCACATGTTATTGTGCAGTATTAACAAAACAACCATTCTATTTTCATTTAGAATTATTCACTTGGTAATAAATACTAAAAATAGTATGAAATGCATCATTTTTTTTTTTAAAGTAGGGTGGCCTAATAATTATGGCCGGTAGTATATATATATATATATATATATATATAAATATATATATATACACAAAAATCTAGAGTGAGCCAAAACCTACCGCGGTTTCACACTACGGATCGTCAGGGCAAAGGAGCCTTTGCCCTGACGATCCGTAGTGTGAAACCGCGGTAGGTTTTGGCTCACTCTAGATTTTTGTGTGTTTTTGCTCTACTATTGTATCTTTTCTTTCGTACTTTGTATTGAGCACTTTTTCTTGTGTTTGGTTCCGTTTGGGGTCTTTTCTTTACTGCGGAGTATTGAATGTTTTGTTCTTGTTCCGCGGGTTTCTTTTTTTTCTCCCCATTTATCCGACGTCTTAGTACACCGGATTGTAACGGATTTAGGTTCTGTTTGTTAATGGTTTTTTCGGAGGTTTATTTTAGTATAAATTTACGGCCTGCATACTTACAGAGTCTATGTAGTTATTATATATATATATAATGGCATCCTGAATAAGAAAGCTGAGGTATTTCTGGTTTTCGGTGGATGGAATCTAGGACATTGCTATCAACTATTTAATTACAGTTAAGGACTGTTAAGGACTACTGAATTACTGTTAAGGTTATTCCAACGACATAATATATTAACTTTGTGTGTAAGGTGTTTTCATCATGAGGACAGGAGATGTTCCATACTTTTTATGACCATACATCTGATTTAGACCATCATAGAAAGTTTTTGTATCTTTCCTATCGGCAGCATTCTGGAATTCAGCAGATTTAGGAGACCACCAGTATTCATTCTTTTGCTTTAGAGATTTTTTTTATGTCAAGACGTAAGCCTCTTGAAAATGATAAAATACCTTCACAAGCGTATAAATACGGGGGACAAATGCTGGCAAAGAATCTTCTAGAGCTATTTGTAGCTATCTGGAAAGCATAAGGTGTCCCTCAGGACGTCAAAGATGCTTCTATCCGACATCTGTTTAAGAACAAAAAAAAAAAGAACCATTTGTGTCAACTGGCGTGGCATTTCCTTACTGTGCATAGCAGGCAAGACCCTTGCTCGCATCATACTCAACAGAATCATCACGTAACGTGTTGATGATATATATCCGAAGTCCCAGTGTGGAATTCGCGCTGGTCGTGAAACTATTAACATGATCTTTTCACTCAGACAAGTTAGTAAGAAAATCAGTGAGAAAAATCAAGACCTATACGCGGTGTTTGTTGACCCCATTAAGGCTTTTGATATTGTCAATAGAAATGCCCTTTGACGATTCTAAAGACGCTGGATATGCCAAACAACATACTAAACAGCATCATTTCGATTCATCAAGGAATGAAAGGTTCCGTCTTTTTTAACGGTCAGTCTTCGGTTCCGTTTGATTTAACAAAGGGTAGAAAACAGGGTTGTGTGATGGCACCAGTTCTGTTTACCTTGTATTTTTCCCTGAAACACGCATATTGGAACCTCGAAAAAGAGGTTCAGTTTGAGTTCCGGACAACTGGTGGTTTACATAATCACCAGCGGTTCAATGCAAAACCAAAAATCAGGGTTGCTCTGATATTAGATCTGTTGTTTGTTGATAATGCTACACTTGTTGCACCATTATTACAGGAAGCACAATGATCTATTCTCTGTCGCGAGCAAGGCGTTTCTATTGACTATAAGTATTAAGAAAACTTAAGTTGTCCATCAGCCAAAACCAACTTGTAAACAGACCAATGGTGAAGAAATGCAACATCTCATGTCGGAATTTTCAACTGTTCCCATAACTGTAAAAGGTAAAAATCTCAAGTACGTCAAGTCATTTGAATATCTGGGAAGTAAGGTGAACAATGTCTACGGCTATATCGTGTTGAATGCACCGGTTCCCGTCCGATCACCGAAGTTAAGCAACATCGAGCCTGGTCTGTACTGTCTACGGCTATATCGTGTTGAATGCACCGGTTCCCATTTGGGAATACCAGGTGCTGTAAATGTAAGGAGCAAGAATGGTCCACCGGTCCTCAAGGTTTGGGGGTTGAGTGCAGGGCTAACAACCCTGCCCCGTAAAAACAGTTTGTTACAGCAACAAAAGGTTGCTGCACTATCTGGGTGTGATGGATAAATGAAGGTGAACAATAGTGTATCTCTTGATGACGAAATTGTCAACAGAATCTCTAAGACGCATGTGCTTTTGGCAAACTCCGCCATCGTCTATGGAATAAAAGGAGCCTATCAATTATGACAAAGGTAGATGTGTACAGAACTGTTGTTCTCATAATCTTACTTTATGGATCAGAGTTCTGGACGCCATACAGAGCGTACATTAAAAAAACTTGATGCCTTTCACAAGCGCTGCTGCCGTACAATCTGCGGTTACACTCTTAAAGATCATATTTCTAAAACAGATCTTTTCACAAAGACTAGCACTGGTAGAATTGATTCCTTTTGAATTCAGTCACAGTTAAGATGGGTTGGCCACGTTGTGCGAATGGATGATAGCAGAATGCCAAAAATTCTGATGTACAGCCAGTTACTTGATTTGACTCGAAACGTTAGAAGGCCTCTGCTTCGTTATAAAAATAAACAGAATTACAATCTCGGGGCAGCTCACATACCGCTTAACTCCTTAGAATTGTATTCTTTAGATCGAATGGAGTGGAGGTCAACTTGTCATCGTGGCATTGCGAGTTTTGAAAAGAATCACCTCCAACTTCTTGATGCACTCCGTTTGGGAACTAAAACTCAGGCTTTCATGCCAATTTCTTCATTTGTGACCACATTCAAGCGACCAATTTGTCATTTGGTATGCAAATCCAAGACTGGGTACACTCGCTATAAACACCCAGAATCCGGGTCTGCATCGGAGGCTTCTGATTCCGAAACGGACGGTTTCAAATGCTCACTCTGCAGCCTGTTATGCAAATCCAAGGCAGGTTTGATGGCACATATAAGACAGAAACATAAAACTTGATGTTGTACGTACCAAACGAATTGAACCCTTATACGCCAAAATCGACAGGAAATCCCATTATATATATATATATATATATATATATATACACGTGAAAAAATCACAAGATCGCCAAGACCTACCGCGGTTTCGCACAACGGCTCGTCAGGGCAACGGCAGACCAGGGATTAACCAAATAAATAGACACACCGAGCAAAGACTAACCAACCAGCATACCCAACTGGGGAAGGGGAGGTTCGGAGGAAAAAAAGAAAAAAAATTAAATTTCTGAGACACAGTATGGCTATAGACACTAAGCAATAAATTTTGCCTTATGAAATCTGCACCTATTCAGTATTTCAGTTTTCGCGTTGTATTTCGTTTTAGCTTGTTGGCAGGTTCAACTTTAGCTATTGCTAGCTTCTCCTCATCACATAACCTACAAAATTTATTGTCTTTATTATAGTTAGGGCACTTTTTTATTATTTCCCATTTCAAAATGGGGTCTCTTTTTGTTTTGGTTTTTATGTCCCATACATAGGTGGATAAAGCTGTACTATGTTTATACTTCTCGTTTTTAAAGAGGTTTTATGGTTGTAAAACCTAATTTTAAAGCTATCGTGCGTAGCTCCTATGTATGTTTTAGGGTTTTTATCATTTTCGCTAATGTAAACTCTAAATTTATAAACTACGATATGTGATATGATTAAATAT
Source organism: Ascarosepion bandense (assembly GCA_037127315.1). Classification (NCBI taxonomy): domain Eukaryota; kingdom Metazoa; phylum Mollusca; class Cephalopoda; order Sepiida; family Sepiidae; genus Ascarosepion; species Ascarosepion bandense. The sequence continues at coordinate 835,377 of JBBBDQ010000741.1, read as the reverse complement.
ATATATATATATATATATATATATATATATTTAATCATATCACCCCGAGCAAGGCGGTAACGCCACTGATGTGCAGAGGACTACATAAGAGTGAAAAGATTGGAAAAGAGAAAGCCGGAAACCACATCCTAAACAGGAAACAAGGGATGAGCCTCTTCACCCGTTCAATAGACGTGGGTGGAGTGTGAACCGGGCGATAGTTTAGTCTATCTACTCCAAGAGAGAGAGACAGAGAGAGACAGAGAGAGACAAGGAAAATTTGATGAATTTCAGGCTTGACGATTGCACTCATTATGAAAAAAACTGTCACCTAGGAGTGTTGCCTTTAATGACAAATTTTATATTTACATACGCTCTATCCCTGATATTGCATACTTTAACCTAAAAATATAGCATACTTTAAATCTATATATATATATATATATATATATATATATATATATACAGATTATCCTACGTTGATGGCACGACTCCAAGTTTCATGCGTTACTCAGTTATCAAGTGCATATCTGAGTCGTGCTATCGACGTAGGATATGCATAGTTATTAATATATATATATATAATTAATACCTCTGCTTATACTACACTGAGCACTGTTTTATTAACACCAGAATAATATTTTTATATATGTATATTCCGATATATATATTTATTAATTCACGTAACTATTATATATATATATATATATATATATATATATATATAAGTAGCTAACCTAGAGCCAACGGACCAACCAAGGTTTCACCAAATGGATCGTCAGGGCAAGTTGGCTAATTAGGCTGAAGTAAGGCGGTAGTATATATAAGACACTACGCAACCACGTGACTAAAAATATTTTTAGTCACGTGGTTGCTCTAGGCTAGCTACTTACTTATTTATTTGCTCTGCTATTATATTGAGCACTTTACGTGTTAGGCTTCTCGTCACGGAGATTTTTTCTTTCGACCAGTACTTTGACTAATGTTCATGTGCTTAGTTCGTTTCTTCCTTTGGTTTCATTTTTTCCCCTCCGCGTTTATATTCGGTGGGTTTTTCGAGAAGTGTTCAAAGATAAATTTACAGTTACATATATATATATATATATAGGGATTAGACTCATACAAACGAACGCTGCCGAACAAAACAAATACATGGAAGTTCTACTTAACCAAAAACGACATGAAAATGAAAAGATGACCGACTTGTTTTGTTCTTCTCATTCATTCATTTAATGATGAAGCTTTAATTTAAGAGAAACGTGTTAAATTCATAAACGGTTCTAAATTGTTCCTTACTCTATCATATATATATATTTCCAAAATGTTCCTTCCTCTATCACACAGACACAGACACACACACACACACACACACACACACACACACACATATATATATATATATATATATATATATATATATATATATATAATGTTACTGCCAAAGTTGGCTCGTGTGAAAGATGAGGGTCGACCTGTCCTTTCCTATCTCACTCGCCCACAAGAAAAATTCATGGCTTACAAGATGGAGTAAAAGGAACGCTTTAGATAGTTTTGGATCGAGAGATCACGAAACCGAATACTCCGGTAGATGCACACCCTCTTTTAGAAAGATGCTGTTTCGTGTAATTTCACTTGCCTTTATATCCTGTAGTCATGTGGGTCCACCAACAACGACTTCACCCCGCCAATCATTTATATGCATAATCTTGTAGCATCAAATTCAGTAACATGAACTTACTCAAGATGAGTTTGCCACTTAATATGGATATTGCTCTTTTTATTCAATAATTTTTATTCAATAACGATCATCTAATTCAATAACGTCTATTTAATTCAATGATGTTTATTTAATTCAACAATATGTATTTGTATATTGTGATTTTCTCATTTTTTAATGCGTTCTTGGTTGAATTATCTTATTCGTTTTCTTCTATGTGCCGTGTCTCTTCAGAACTTTCACAATCATGGGTCTCCACAATTTCCTCTCTTTTCTAGCTTTTAGCAATGTTTGCTTTTTTTAACTGTCTTTCCTACTTCCTGTTTTGTTATCCATTTACACACGCTCGTTAAATAGATTTCTCAGTTTCACTCTTGTCTCCAGTATGTCCCGTGTGTGCCATATTTTAAACGCCTTCTTTCCTCCTAGTGTGTCCCAGAAATTTCATCTGTTTCCGACTGATTTTAAGTATAAATCGTTTTTTTTTTTTGTTTTTTTGTTTTTCCATTTTCCTTAAAACTTTGTCATTACTCACGCGTTCAGTTTATGATATTATTATTGATAATGAGGCTGGCAGGTCTGACTTTTTTATGATAGATAATTAATTTAATTTTAGTGTTTATTTACAAGTAAAACAAAATTAATTCTTGATAATGGCTAAAAGTATAGCCGAAAGCGCTCGAAAGTACAAAACCTTTGGACAATTCTTATATAATTTGAGTTCCGAAAAGAAAAAAATTGTACGAACACATGAAAAATTATATAAAAAAACTTAATGATAATACCTTGTTTGACATTTTTAATGCAACCTGTATAAAAGAGGGATTGTCGTCCAAATATATATATATATATGCGTGTGTGTGTGTGTGTGTTAAATAATAGAGCACACACCACTTACTTGCTACCCAGGTTTCGACTACGCAGGTCTCTTCAGGCAAGCCAATATATATTGTCATCCGCAGACAGATCTGTTTCGCTGTATCACAGCTCATCAGTACGGTTAGACTCCGATTGCTTCCTAACCCAGGCTCGAAACCCGACCGAATTAGCGTCAGACGGCGACTCTACCCCTGGGCCACAGGGCGTTCGTTCCATATATATATATATGGAGTAAGGCAAAATGTCGCGCATTACAGGAATGATTTATTAAAAATATAATTACACATGAAAATTTTTTACTAGTTACTGAATTGTCATATGTGTTGTTGAAAACGTCCTTCTTTTTCAAAAGGCATTTCAATTCTGTGCCACCCTGATTCATTAACACGTTTTCCTTTGTCATTTTATAGCATTCATATTTAATTCTTACTTTAAGTTCCTCCATATTTGTTTTTTCTTTTTTGTTTTTTTTCTTTCAGCCATCTTATTTCGTTAAAATTGTTTCTTCAAAATAAGAAAATATCAAAGCAAATTAGACATTTAAATTATGGTTAACCACTATGGTGCGCCACTATATATATATATATATATATATATGACGTAGCACACTTGGTATACTATCCAGGTATATTCCGATAGAGACGAACTCAAAAGAACTCAATGTTAAACTCATTTATTTAATTTAACAGAGTAATATAATTTAGAAAAGATTTTTGATTTACTACGATTTCAATGGGTAATGCATATTTCACCGCAAAATGATGTTATAATTGCGGCTCGTCAGACCCAAATGGTACAACAGTTGATCCTCAAAATATCCCCCCCAAAATTCATTTACACAGACGCTCACATGTTCATATTTAGAATAGACGTTTGTAACGGTAATTTACAAAAAAATTCTCGCTCATTTAAAAAGAACCCCAAAGAATAGAAAAAAGCAAGAATAAAGAAAAAGTAGACGATTGATTGATAGAAAGAAAAGAAAAAAGAAGAAAAGTAGAAAGAAAAAAAAGAAAGGACAAGAAATAAAACAAAAAGAAAGTAAACAGTATCCAGAGAAGTAAAATGTTAACTTCATGTATCGACACAGCGCCTCTAACGAATCGTCTGCTTTCTTAGAAAAACATGGCGTGGAAAATTTAACGTGAGAATTTAGTTTCAAATATAATGGGATATATTTAAGATACAAAAATAAATTGTACATCATAATTTTAATACAATTTGAAAAAAAAAAATTACTATTATTTTTAAAATTCATATTAATTTAAAAATAAATATATATATATATATACATATATATATATATACATATATTCACATTAATTTAAAAATATAATATATATATTTTTTAATTATATATATTAATTTGATTATATAAATTATATTAATTATATATATTAATTTAAAATTAATATATATATATATATATATATATATATATATATATATATATATATATATTGCAGTGTGTGTATTCCTGTTTTATTTCAACGTCATATCTAGCTAGTTAGTTATGTGTATTTTTCGCTTTATATCTTGTCTATTTATTTCTATAATTGATTTAATAATTCTCTCTTTTTATCTGTATATCTGTACGATTGTATTTCTCCATAGATAGATTCCTGGTTGTCCGTCGGATCCGAAAAAAACTTAGTCTTGCAATTCATCAGTAGTTCAGAATTAATTTTCAAAAACAAACCTGTCGGTGTAGAAATTAAAGTGAGAATAAAATGCTTGCTCTGAGATAAGCCGACTCTCTCGGCCTCGAGGCCGGTGGCAGGAGGAATCGTTACAACCGGAGACTTTCAGGCTGCAGTGTATGACCAGGTCCTCTACGTGCCCTGTCCATAGCACTGATGCACTCCACCGCAATAGCTGGCACAGCCTTCATGGTCATTGGATCCGAAAAAATCTCGTTCGACCATCCCATTGGGAATCTGTCTTTATATGTAATTTGGCTGACAGAACTGGAATTATCGAAGATCTGATTTTCCTGCAAATCTAAGTGATTTACCCAGGATATAGAAGCTGTTGCATGCAAGAAGCTATTTGGAGCCACTGATGATAGGCGGCGGGTGGGAACCAACGCGTACGAAATACTATCAAAGGAACGCGACTGTTCCTCCGTTGGAAGAGATATCCCTCCCGATATCAGATAGATAGGCAAATTTAGACGATATTATGAAACTGCATATATGGACAAATATATAAGATGTGAACAAAGATTTAGATAGATAGATAGATAGATAGATAGATAGATAGATACATACATACATACATACATACATACATACATACGTAGATAAATAAAAACAGACATAGATAGATAGATAGATAGATAGATAGATAGTTAAGAACATATAGATAGATAGATAGTTAAGAACATATAGAAAGATAGATAGTTAAGAACAGATAGATAGATAGGTAGATAGATAGTTAAGAACATATAGATAGATAGATAGTTAAGAACATATAGAAAGATAGATAGTTAAGAACAGATAGATAGATAGATAGATAGATAGATAGATAGATAAGAACATATAGATAGATAGATAGATAGATAGATAGATAGATAGATAAGAACATATAGATAGATAGATAGATAGATAGATAGATAAGAACATATAGATAGATAGATAGATAGATAGATAGATAAGAACATACAGATAGATAGATAGATAGATAGATAGATAGATAGATAGATAAGAACATATAGATAGATAGATAGATAGATAGATAAGAACATATAGATAGATAGATAGATAGATAGATAAGAACATACAGATAGATAGATAGATAGATAGATAGATAAGAACATATAGATAGATAGATAGATAGATAGATAAGAACATATAGATAGATAGATAGATAGATAGATAAGAACATATAGATAGATAGATAGATAGATAGATAGATAAGAACATATAGATAGATAGATAGATAGATAGATAAGAACATATAGATAGATAGATAGATAGATAGATAGATAGATAAGAACATATAGATAGATAGATAGATAAGAACATATAGATAGATAGATAGATAAGAACATATAGATAGATAGATAGATAAGAACATATAGATAGATAAGAACATATAGATAGAGAGATAGATAGATAAGAACATATAGATAGAGAGATAGATAGATAGATAGATAGATAGATAGATAGTTAAGAACATATTGATAGATGAGAACTGACTGAGATTCTTGATTTACTAAGCACCGATTAGATGTGGCACAAGGACTAAATAATGGAGTACACAGCGAGACAGGCTTGTTAACTATTACACCAAGCCAAGATGCCTAAACTGACTGAGATAGATTGATAGATAGATAAGAACAGAGATTGATGCAGTTAATACTAGTCTTAAATAAGACGATGTCATATGGAAAGAAACATTTTCATCCTAGCTAAGAAGAAATACTTTGAAATGTCTTAAGAAGTCATAGAAATGAAATGTAAGCTTCTGTCAAGGCCGAATAACATATTTGCCTACTTACTGTGTTATTTCACATGTTGAATTAAGCTCATATGTCTGCTCAAACTAACAGCAAAACCTTTCTTAGCTTCGTTGGCTTCGTGCCAATTTGTATATTTACAAGGATACTTCGACTAGTCGCCAGTATTTGTAGAAGAGAACATAAAAGTCTCATCTCGCAAACTATAGTTAGTGAGCTTCTACTGTGAATGCACACTGGATTTGTTCTCATTCCAAAATAAATTTTGTTTCAACTACTCATTTTTTTTTCAATGTAATGTTTCTTATTCTAAGATCTAATAATATTTACAATTCTGAAATTCTGATTTTTACAATTCTGTTTCTAATTCTTAAACTTTATAATGTTTCTAATTCATAAACGTGAACATGTTTCTAATCCTTAAATTTGATGATATCACTAAGTTTTAAATTTTATAATGTTACTAATTCTGAAATTTGTTAATGTTGCTAATTCTGAAATTTGACAATTTTTCTAGTTCTTAAATTTGATTTTTCTAATTATTAAATTTGGTAATATTACTAATTCTGAAAATTTATAATGCTTCTAATTCTTAAATTTTATAATGTTACTAATTCTGAAATTTGATAATGCTTCTGAATCTTGAATTTAATAATGCTTCTAAATCTTAAATTTGATAAAGTTTCTAATTCTTAGACGTGATAATGTTACTAGTTCTTAAATGTGATAATGTTTCTAATTCTTAAATTTGGTAATATTACTAATTCTCAAAATTGATAATGCTTGTATTTCTTGATTTTATAATATTACTAATTTTGAAATTTGATAATAGTTCTAAATCTTAACTTTGATAACGTTTCTAATTCTTAAACGTGATAATGTTCCTGAGAGTTTGATGAGTTCTCCGTTGTAAATGTTATAAAGTTCATTTTTTTAAATTCGATTTCAGCACCCATTTAAATTTTCAAACATAATGTTTCCCGTTCTTAAGTGTGGTAATCGTCTTTTATGTGCCGTGTTCCTTTAAGACGTGGGCAATCATGGCTCTCTCCAACTTTCTAACATTTTTAGATTTAAATAATGTTTGTCTTTTTACTAACTCTACCAGCTCCTGTTCTGTTATCCATTTACACAAACTTGTTAAATAGGTTACTTGATGTCTCCCTCATTCACTATTGCCTTCAATATGCTAAATTCTATAAGCACTCTTTCCTCAATATATGCCCAAGAAATTTAAACTGTCTCTTTCTAATACGAAACTCAAATGTCCTTTTGTTTACTTTTTTTTATAAAACCTCGTTGCTTACATTTTCCTTCCATGATATTCCCAGCATTCATCTGTGGAATTTCTCTTGATCCGTGAAGAAATTGCCGGCACCCGCTAAAATTATAATCTGTATTTGCCAAGTTTAGCCTAATCAGTCAGTCAGTTAAGTGCCATACGTGATACACGCTTGGACGATCATGTCTCGAAAGAGACATGACTGACTGGGCAGAAGATTATCCCGCAGTAGGTTGCCATTGCTTTCTGCGGTAGACTGGTTGCCGACCAAGGCTATAGAACCCAATCTGTCCTGTTATTTAACCCATAACTGGAAGGAATAGATGGATTAATACCTTTCCCAAGGGTATTTGCATGTAAGTGAATGCAATGAATTCAGCTGAAATTCGAACCCGGCTCCCCGATTTCTCGTTCCGAGCCGATATCCAATGCACCACAACGCACATCCTTAGCCTAATACAGAACAAATTTAGAGTGGGAGGTTGTAAGATAAAGTTGTCTCTTCTTCCAAATAGAGAAAAACTGCTTTCTGAGAAAATGAGTATTTGGAATCCTGGTGTTTAACGAAGCTAGAACAAAAACCTTTGGTACAAATAGGATCTTCACAAATATTTCAACCACAATGTCCGCCAAATTAAAATTTTAGGAAAGGCATGAACCAGAAAGAAGTGAAATTCACTTTCAAACTCAGTATGTGGTGAAACGAAATAGTGTTAGAAAGATTACGACTGGTTGGGTCAGCAACCCGGAACTGTAAAGAGTTTTCGAAAAAAAAAAAAATAACATGCTAAATGCATCACACTTGACAAGGGGTACAAATAGTGGAGACGAAAATAAAAGCTCTGGTTTCCGGAGGCGAAAAGAAACATCGTTTTTTCTATTACACTTAATGGGAATAAACCGGAATAAACCGGAATATTGTAATATTTCTTTGAAGATCTCAAAAACAAAACAAAAAAAAAAACTATCAAAATACAAGGATCTTGAAATCGAAATCTCCAAAATGTGACACCAGTAATTACAGTAGTATCTGGAGTCCTCGGATTGTTTGGAAAATGTTCCGAAAAACTCATTATAGGGATTTACAAAGATCTTTATCTATGTAAAATGTATGTAATCTTAAGTTGTTGCTATTATTATTATTATTATTATTATTATTAAATCGAATAGTGAAATATTTCATGAAACCATTTCTGATCTTAGATCTATGGTTGGGATCCGGAAGGAAATGTGTTACAGCAGAAATCAAAGACAAATAATAATAATAATTTATTCAGCAAACTAACTACATTTCACTTGTTTAAATAATTCGCTAGCTTTAAGAAAATCCATTTAAACAGATTATTTTTACTTATTTAGATAATTCCATAATTTTTTATTCGACCAATTTGTATTAATCTGAAATATCAGACGACAACAAGACATTATGAAAGCTGTCGGCGTTCTATCTTACGACTGAATTTTGGCAAAGTAGATATAAATTATTTCTATACAAACAGGATGAATTAATAAAAAAAATTATTGACAGAAACATTGCTTATATATGGCAATTTTTAAACTTTGAATTAAAAAACAAATAACAGATTGAATATTTATTAAATAGCCTTTTAAAAATTGTTATCCAAATTACATATTATTGCTTACGTTGTAAACATTATATCCTAGTAATCTATATAAATCTGGTAGTAGCCTTTGGTCCAGGCTGAGTTGGTTTGTTCGACTGATGTAAGGCGGGAATAACCAGACAAAAATATAGCCTTAGTAGATATTTATATTAATGTGAATTACCATGCATCTTCTGGAATGATAATAGACATATTTTCTGTTGCCTACTCCACGGTTTGGAATTCAGAGTTATCCTTCTCCAAAACTGGTTGCTACTCAAGGCTAGAGAGTTCAATCCACTTATTTAACTCATAGATAGAGGATAAGAGACAAATTTATCCCTTTTCCAAAAGATTAACTCGGCTCGCCGATTACACTATCTGTGCATCTAAAATGGAGTTTCTCCTTTTATATGCCGTGTCCCTCGTGGGAGATCATGGTTCTCCACAACTTTCTGTCCCTCTTACGTTCAGTATGTCCTGTTAGTATTAAAATTTGCAAATCTTCTTTCCTCATTATGTACCTTCAAAATTTCAACTGCCTCTTTCTGATGCTACGTATCAGTCAGTGAGGTAAGTGACATAGGTGATATATGCTTGGGCGATCATGTCTCGAAAGAAACATTACTGACACGGTAGAAGATTTTCCCGCAGTAGTTTGCCATTATTTCTGCCTTAGATCGGTTGCCAACCAAGGCTATAGAACCCAATCTGTCCTGCTATTTAACCTATAGCTGGAGGGAAAAGAAATAGATTAGTATCTTTCTCAAGGGTAATTATGCATAAGTAACTGCAACGAATTCGACTAAAATTCAAAACTTTTCATTGTTTCCATAGTTTACAGATTCAAAAGAAACCAAAATTGGAGTAGATAGACTATTTGGAGTAGATAGACTACCTAATTGGAGTAGATAGACTAAACTATCGCCCGGTTCGCACTCCACCCACGTCTATTGAACAGGTGAAGAGGCTCATCCCTTGTTCCCTGTTTAGGATGTGGTTTCTGGCTTTCTCTTTTCCAATGTTCTCACTCTTCTTTTTTCCGGCTTTCTCTTTTCCAATGTTCTCACTCTTTCTCACTCTTTCCTTTTTGGAGTAGATAGACTAAACTCTCGCCCGGTTCACACTCCACCTACGTCTATTGAACATTGTTCCCTGTTTAGGATGTGGTTTCCGGTTTTCTTTTCTTTTCCAATCTTTTCACTCTTACGTAAGCCCCCTACACATCAGTGACGTTACCGCCTTGCTCGGAGTGATTTGATTAAAAAAAAGACACATCAGGGTAACGGTCCTTCACTTTAAACTTGATCATATGTAATATTTGTCTCCATTATAAAGTGAATAAATACGAGTCAAGTAAAGAAAAGGTTATTGCTCCTTTTTCATGACCTCTCCCCACCATGTGTAGAAACAGAAGGCATTCACTTTAAAAATCTTCAAAATTGACTGTTATTAATATTGGCTTATTTATACCATAAAAAAAAGTTAACAAAGATGGCGGAATCTCTTCCCAAAACGACACTTATGAATAATTGAACAATAATGAACAATTGTTTTGAATACAGATTATTTTATGAGGATGATTCAGGCAAAAACCTGTGTTGAATCGAAAGTTTGGCACTCTCGAACACCCCTACACCGTCTCGGGCAGACTCGCTCTCTCGGCTTTCGAAAGAACTTCAGTCTCCCGAATAGGAAGTCAGTTCGCTGTCTACTGAAAGAAAAGAGAGAGCGAAACAAAGAAAGCTAATGAGGGAGTAGTTTTGGTAGCAATCGTCACTGTCTATAAATAGACATAGGTAGTTCCTACCTGTGTCGAACAGAGTCGCGTGTAATTTGATACTGGCAAGAAATCTCAACAGAGGCGTTGGAGGTGAAGGTGGAGATGAAGACGAAAAATACAATGTACAATTCTTAAGTTTTCCTTTTTTTTTTTCTTCACATACTTCGTGATTTTATCTTTTTTTTAATAACGCCCTTGTTTTACTTATCTTCAGTATGCTTTTCTTTCAATTTTTAACCCGATTAATCTTACTTCTTTACTTTCTTCTTCTTCTTCTTCTTCTTCTTCATGTTTTTCTTTGTCTTCTTTCCTTTCTTTTTCTTTATCTTTTTCTTACTCTTCTTCGTGTTTTTATTACTTTTCTTTTCCTTCAACTTTAACGCTTCAAGTGAATTATTTTAATTTTGTTTGCTTTCTTCTTCTTCTTCTTCTTCTTCTTCTTCTTTCTCAATATTCTCTTCCTTCTTCAATTTTCTTCTTCAGTTTTTGCCTTCATCTTATTTTGAATAAGATGAAAGAAAAACTGAAGAAAATTCTTTCTTCAGTTTTTCTTCATTTTTCTTTTTCAATTTTCTTTTCCTTCTCAATCAATTTCCTTCTTCTTCTTCCTCTTCTTTCTCAATATTCTCTTTCTTTCTACAATTTTCTTCTTCAGTTTTTCCTTTATCTTATTTTGAATAAGATGAAAGAAAAACTGAAGAAGAAAATTCTTTCTTCATTTTTTTCATTTTTCTTATTCAATTTTCTTTTTCTTCTCAATCAATTTCCTTCTACTTTCTTCTTTTTTCTTCTTCTTATTATTGTTGCTATTTCTTCCATTTTATTTTTTATTTATTTATTTATTTTTAGCGTATCCCTCTAACAATTTTGTTCTGGTTTAATTTTCATACCAATGAGATGAAATCCATCTCACTTGAAATCAAGCCTCCTTACTATTCTAGAATCTTCCCTTGGCATTCGGGATGATTTTAGCAATGATGTTGTCCAGATGCTTTCAATTCTGCGCTTGCTTTCCAGTCATATCAATGTTTTTTTTTTCTACACAAGAGATGGGAATAATATACCCCAGTGTTGTAAAAAGGGGTTTGGTTCGAAATTCCTAGCACCTGAAGAAGGCCGGGGCGTACAACGGCCTAAACGTCGTACAAACGGCAACAAAAACAAACTAAAGTAACCACTTCCAAACAATTTTGAGATGAAGAAATACAGCGTCAATCAACAAAATTACATAGCTAGCCACCTAATAATGTAAATAGTGTGTTTTTGTTTTGTTTTTTTTTTCAAATCTCTTCAAGATTGCTCTAAGTGCTTCGAAAAATGCAATTGGAACAGCACACTAGATACAACTGCCACTTTTATTCTAAAACTTTTTTTTCTTTAGCAAGATTTTGATATTTAACCAAAATTTTCTCTCTGTTCACTTAGCAACATCTACTGTCTGACAAGTCTTCCTTTCTTTGTTAATCATAACTACATCTGGTCTTTTGACTTCGTGTTTAAATTTCAACATCTCACAGACATTTCATTAGCGTTCTTGAGGATGTTTTGGATTTCTTTTTCTTCCTGTATTCCTCTTTTAGTTCATCGTCACCTCCTCCTCCTCCTCCTCTTCTTCGTTTTTCTAAGTCACCTTCATTTTCCTCTTGCCGCTCTTCCATCTATGCTTTATCTTCGCATCTTTCCAGCGCCATTTTCCGTGCTAATCAACAAAATAGCAAACTAAAATTTCTTTTCGTCGTCGTCGTCGTCGTTTCATCATCTCCTCAACCTGTTCATTGTCTCTCGGGTTTTCTCTCAAGCCTGTTACCCGCAAGTAAGCACTGGCTCCACACACAGAGGCTATCAGTTAAACTATAAAACAGCAAAAAATCTTCTCCATTTTAATATCTCTTTGGTGACTGATAGAATTACAATTCCAAATATAATCGACTTACGGTGTTTGATGGTCGAAGCCTGTTTAATCGAAGTTGAGTTTGTGCTTTTAATACCAATAAAAACTAAAGTAACCACTTCCAAACAATTTTGAGATGAAGAAATACAGCGTCAATCAACAAAATTACATAGCTAGCCACCATTCTTTCCTGCTTTTTAAACCTTAGCTGGGAAACGGAAATATTGATTCATAATTTCTTAAGGGTATTAGTGCGAAACAAAGGCAGCTGAATAAACTTGATGTATGAGCAGTTTTTGAAGGATATCACAATGCGTTTAGAAAAATAAAGGAAGGCAATGCAGATGCTGGGTTTTACCTATTTATTAATCATTAATATTTCGAGATTATAGTTTCATCTTCAGAATGTTTGGAGAGCTTAATTTCACGTCTGCTCGTGGCCTGTGCCTTTCATCGAACTGCCTTCCTTTATTTTTCTAAACGCATTGTGATAGCCTTCAAAAACTACCCATACACCAAATATACACAATGCTTCAAGCAAATTACAAAATTCTCCTATGAATAAACTTGAATTTAGTTTCTCTGCAAAATTTACTCTACCCTCGTATATATATATATATATAAAGGATTTTTCATTTTTCAATTATTACCTCGGATGATACATATTTCACCGCTCAAATAATTGAAAAATCCTTTATAAAATTACTTTTTTAAATTAAATAAATTTATTTAACATTGAGTTCTCTCGAGTTCGTCTCTTTTGGAATTTACCCGGATTACATACCAAGTGTACTATGTTTTATATATATATATATATATATATATTAATAAAGGTTTCATTGTATAATATAGACAAGTTCTATCTATTTATTTTGTGTAAGATCCTTTCGTATGATCTGATTAGCTTGCTAGTGTTGTCATGGAAAGACGACAAAAAATCGCAATAATTGTTGATTTTTTTATCAGGTCTGAGCTTTCGGCTTTAAAATGCTGCCAAAACACACACACACACAATATATATAGTCATCCTCAGACAGATCTGTTTCGCTGTATCACAGCTCATCAGTACGGTTAGACATCCGATTGCTTTTTAGCCAGGTTTAAACCCGACCTGAGACCTGAGACAGCGATTCTACCTCTGTGCTATGGGCGCTCGGTAGAAGGAAGCAGACTTTTAGCGTGTGATATACCATGTACACATACGCCAGTAGCTAAGAGTGTTCTAATTCATTACTGAATGAACGATGCGTAGATGCTAGAGTAGCTACTGTTTTTTTAAAGTCTACCATTCTTCCAGAGTGCTCAATCAGAGTGTGAGAGCGTGTGGGGAGGGTAGTAATATTTCTTAGATAATATTTCTTAGATTAGTTGCATATTGTTGAAATTAAGTATTTTAAATTAATTAACCATAGTCAGCAAATTCTAAGGAATAACTTTCCTAATCCCTTTCCTAGATAGTCCTGAGCTGCATTATTGTGGTCTCTGTTAGGAAGAGGTACATATTTCGATCTGCTACTGAGCGTCTTTTCCCCACCCCCAGAATTACTTTTCGGTGCAGAATAGTGGAACTCTTGATAAACTTCAGTCCGTGAATTTTACAAGATTCCACTTCCCTAACCTGGAACAGATTCAGCTGAGGTCATCACAACAAATTGTTGGTGCAATAATCTATTTTGCGGAGGAGTAATAGTCGTAGAAAGGCCAGTATTTAAGATAAACTAATGAACAAAATAATTACGGTAGATACATTTTCAGAAGAGTTTCACTCTGTTCTGTTGGTTGAAAACTTGAACCATCTAAATTACACATGAGCAGCACTTAAATGACTAATGACTTTAACAGAGGAAAGTAAGAACAACATACTTTGAAGTAATGTACAGGTTAGCGACGAGAAAGAATTTTACCTATAATATATGTGCATGCCAGTGCGCGTGTTTGAGCATCCGCGTACCAATCCACCTGTAATGACGTTTCAACCTGTATTGGTGAAGTGTAATCTCAAGAGAATAAGCTTTACGTAGGCATATGTATAGATGCAATACTGTATAGAGTTTGTAGTTGACATATCTGTATTGCATGAGTGATTTTTTTTAATTATTTTTATAAATATTATTGAAATTAGTTAAGTATTTTAAAATAGTTAAATAATTTGTAAAATAGATAAGTATCTTAAGTTGAATATTGTCGAAATTGTTTACATATTGTTGAAATTAGTTAAGTATTTTAGATTAAATATTGTTAAGACTAAATATTTTAAATTAGTTACATATTGTTGAAATTAGTTAAGTATTTTAAATTGAAATATTGTTGAAATTAGTTACATATTGTTGAAATTAGTTACATATTGTTGAAATTAGTTACATATTGTTGAAATATTGTTGAAATTAGTTACATATTGTTGAAATTAGTTAAGTACTTTAAATTACTTAAATATTGTTGAAATTGGTTAAATATTGCTGCAATTAATTAAATATTGATGAAATTAGTTAAATATTGTTAAAATTAGTTAGGTGTTTTAAAATAGTTAAATATTGTTGAAATTAGTTGCATATTGTTGAAATTAAGTATTTTAAATTAATTAAATATTGTTGAAATTGGTTAAATATTGTTAAAATTAGTTAAATATTGATGTAATTAGTTAAATATTGTTAAAATTAGTTAAGTATTTTAAATTGATTAAGTATTGTTGAAATTAATTAAACATTGTTGAAATTATTTAAGTATTTTAAAAGTTAAGCTGGTTGCGAACTAAACCTTCAGAAACACTGAAACTTTTAAAATAATCAGTTTCAACAATTGATAGATTTGTTTCTATGGCTTACCAACCATTGGCAGATTATTCAAAGTCATGAAATCTTAATAGATTGTAAGAATTTTAGGTTGGATGATGGCTAATTATTGATACTAATTATTGATACTAATTATTGATACTAATTATTGATACTAATTAACCCATAGCTGAAGGAGGAAGAGGTGGATTCATACTTTTTCAAAAGGTATTTGCGTGTAAGTGAAGATAACTAACCCGAATTGGAAACCGGCTCTCCAATGAATAATTCGGAACTATTACCCATTACACCACTCACACATATAAGCATACAGCACCTACTATTCCCAAGCGAGCACCCATCTAGGTACTTACCAGGTTCGACGTTGCTTAACTTCGATGATTGTCCAACAACCAGTTTTTCAACCTGATATGACAGTAAGACTTCTGTGCCAAGAGAACCATTAATCTTTATTTTAATAAATTTGCTCTCTCTCTCTCTCTCTCTCTCTCTCTCTCTCTCTCTCTTTATTTATATATATATATATATATATATATATATATATATATATATAATATATAGTAATAAATAATATTCCCTTATCTTGCCTCTACTCAGTTTCGTGAATTTTACATCCGCTCTTCAGGAAACGTGATTGTAAAATTGAATTTATCTTCATAAATCGCATTTTTCTTAAAAGGCCTTAATTAATTATCCTTCAAAATGTTAACTTATGAATTAAAATTACTTGAATTTGTTCTTCGTTAAAAAGGAAGTTATTTTATGACTTCAACTTTTTTTTAATATTACATAATTTATATATACGAGGCCTGAAAAAATATCGAGAGTGTTACAATGGTCAATCGCTCAGTTAATTGCCATACATGTTTCACGCATGGGTGATCATGTCTATTTTGATCCATTACTGACGAGGCAGAAGACTTTCCCGCAGTAGGTTGCATTACTTTCTGCGATAGACTGATCGCCAGCCAAGGTTATAGAACCCAATCTATCCTGATAGCAGGAGGTAAAAAAGATGGATTAATACTTTTCCCGAGAGTATTTGTGCGTAAGTGAATGAAACGAATTCGACTCGAATTCGAACTCGGTTCACCGAATTCCCATTCCGATATCCATTACACCACAACACACATCTGCAAACGGAACTAAAATACACGTAGTGAATCCGCTCGGCATAGACTGACCATGAATTTATAAAGTTCTCGCTCACTTCCGTTGTTTATGGCAGTACTTGGAAGGAACGTGTGTAGAGTGTAGCGTCTCACCACACTACAGAGGGTCCATTAGTAACAAAGGCTTCTGCAGCATTTTTTTGGCCAAGGACATCATTCAACAGGTCCAACAACAACGACTTTCTCCAGATCTTGATCCCTTGAGATCTTATCCTCAACAAAAAGAAAATCTTAATTGAAAGGAACAAGATTTCAAGACGTTGTTGTTGAGTGACTGACACCTCTGGATCACTCTCAATGATGGAATGGCCCATGGTCTGAAATAATCTATTTAAATAAAGAATAGTAGTATTCGAGGCGTAATATTTGAGTGTCATTCGAGTAATATTCTGACTGATTACTTCGGCGACTATTGCAATCAACACCTCACTCTTTTCGTTGTAAGCTCTGTTTTGTCTCTTATTGTAACTATTGTACTGTTCTGTGTATATCCGTTTAGCACCGGATATTATGCTGAATAAGACCGCATAACACTTTCTCTGTGTATCGTATCCACTTCGGCGATACAACAGACGTTGAGTCAATCCAATTACTAGGCAGTTCCTGGTTATCCCCAAAAATGGAGTTCCGTGAAGTCTCCATCAGTGAAAACGAGGCTGAATAAAGTGTGTGACTTCAGAAAGGAACCACTTAGAAAAAGATTAAAAGCAGAATTGGTACATGTTGTAGTTTTCTTTTTATAGCACAAACCACTATGCATTTTCATGGGATGGCTAGTATAATCAGAAACTAGATATGAACGTGAATTTTAACTTGATAATAGAGTTAAGCAGTTTTTGGTGACAAAATCTTTATCTTAATTTAATCTATCTTTAATTTTGCATTTAACTGAACATATGGATTGTTTTGTGTGTGTATCTAGAGTTATAAGAAAGTTTTATTTTTTAAACATGGTCACCACATTATGACCGTGTTCATAGTTGATAATATTGTGTATTGGCTTTTCTACTTTTTATTAATAATGCTTTCAATATTTCTAGCCTTTTTTACATGTGTATGATGCTAATATATTTGTATTATTAACGAGTATGTTACGGATGTTACAGGCCTATGGATGTTACAGGCCTATGGATGTGCGCTGTGGTGGATGTCGGCTCGGAATGAAACATCAGAGAACCGAGTTCGAATTCCAGTTAAATTCATTGCATTCACATGCGCGCAAATACCTTGGGGTAGTATTAATTCGTCTCTTCCCTCCAATTATGGGTTAAAAAACTGGACAGATTGTGTTCTATAGCCTTGTTTAGCAATCATTCTACCGCAGAAAGTAATGGCAACCTACTGCGGGAAAATTTTCCACCCAGTCAGTCATCTCTCTTTCGAGACATGATCGCCTAATCGTGTATGGCACTTATCTGACTGATATTGCGGATAGATTTTGGTAGGTCTCCGTGCATATTTAAATGGAACATAAAACAATCCATATATTGAGTTAAAAGTAAAATAAAATTCATCCTTCGTAATGGCGAGAATTATAAATAAAACATTCGGACAATTTTAATTTATGTCATAAAAGAAAAAAAGTTTTATATTATATGGTGGCTTTCGACCCACAAAGCGAAGATGAACATCACCGACATGTTTAGTCTGTCAGTTAAACTCTTCCTTTTATCACTGTATTTATCGGTTGTGTGAACGACAATAGCTCATAAACCTAGCCATAAATCTATATATAGTCATCCGCAGACAGATCTGTTTCGCTGTATCACAGCTCATCAGTACGGTTAGACAATCGATTGCTTTTTACCCAGGATTGAAACCCGACCGAATTGGCGTCAGTTGGCGATTCTACCTCTGAACTATGGGCGCTCAGTAGAAGGAGGCAGACTTTTTAGCGTGTATATTATCATTATACACGCCCAATAGCTGAGAGGTTTATAATTCATTGCTGAATGACTATATATATATATATATATATATATATTTGTGTGTGTGTGTGTATGTGTGTGTGTGTGTGTGTGTGTGTGTGTGTGTGTGTGTGTGTGTGTGTGTGTGGTCACAAATACGCATCATAATGATCAAAAAACACATACTAAAAAAATGTTTACTTTTCTACATGATCTCTTGTTGGCAATGTTACTTGTTCCAGTGGTTATTATAATTCACGGAAATTGAACATTACACGCTTAAAAATTGTCCTAATAACTGTTTAAGGCTACGAAATTATTGATCTACTTATATATATATATATATATATATATATATATATATATATAGTACAAGTATGTATTGTTTAAATTGCCCCAAATGACCAAGAGAAAAGATTTTACGCTGCATAAGTTGGAACGGATACCACGAATATTAGTGAAAGAAAGGTTGGGGAGGACGTAAGTAGTTTTCTGTTTGCTGGCTTTAGTCTGTTTCTTTTTCTGATGATTTCCATGAGATTTGCTTTGGGAAAAGAAAAATAACACCGTAACTATCAGTATCTGTTGTCAGTGGTGATGCAAACCAGCCGGATCATGGCTAAAAACAGAGCATTTTGATGGTCTCAAGGTTGACAACCGGAAATACATGCAGGGATACCTACCGATGCACCACAAATACCCCGATATTATGCGACTGTTGATCAGAGCAGCATCTCTAAGCGCTACCAAAGTGTTCGGGTTCCTAATGACCAGTTGAAATCTGTAGTCAACAAATTGCCAATCCGGAATGAAAAACAAATGGAAAGACAAAGCCGTTGGTTAATCTGATCGCCTAAAAGTTAAGATAGTTAAATCATGGTGATACTTGTAGAACCGGTAAACCATATTCTGATTAAGGAAAAGGGGTGAAACTCTACTCTCGGTCAATAGATATGGAAGGACAATAGATGAGCATTTCTATTCCTATTAATCAGTACAAAGAAAGCACAGAAAATACTAAAAAAATTCATATTAAGTTATGATTTGGTATAAGATCTAATGTCTATTACCAACTGAAAAAAGCGTTTTGGAAAAGCTTAGTTCTATCTTAACTTATTTCTCGGCATTGATAAGCAATCGTGAATAAGCAAATCCAAAATTAATGAAGTTGTGGGGAAGTAAAAGTCTGATAATTAATAGCAATCGAGAGAGAACTTAAAAAACAATGAACAAATAAAAAAGGAAAACAAAACAAATATATATTTAGAAAATAACAGACATTTAAACATTTACAAGATGGCAGAAGGCAGTATAACTTACTTACAAGGAACTTTATAAATGCTTTATTCCAATCTTTACAACTAGATGAACCCGTGGAATTTCCACGGAAGGATAATTATGATTTCCTGGAAAATTTTACTTTGTTCATGCTACAAATAATAGTAACGTCTTCAAACATAAAGGTATTGGATAATAAAATAACGATAACACAGAGTGTAATTTTTTTAAAATATCTATAAAAGTAATGTCCATAGAAGCTACTTTACTCTAATCTTTAATATTAAGCGGCGTATGCATAGACCATAACCAAAATACTGTACGTTATTTTGTGAGAGATTTTGAAAGAGAATTTTTTTACTGAAAAATCATGGCTCCTGTGTCCATTGTAAACAGAAAAAACCAACTGAGTAATGGCCAAGGGTGTAGAGGACAGAAATCTCATTATTAGGTCGCGGGATACGACAACAAACCTACCTGTTTGTACTATATTGTACAGTACACACACGCATATATACACACACGCAATTACTGCTACAACCACCAGCTTAAGCTGCTACTGCTACGATAAAGCTATAGGCTCTCTCCTCCTACTCTCTCCTTCCATTTGGCAAAGGTAAGAGAAAGGCTGAGGAGAGTAGCGTTTATAGATTATAAAAAGATAGGATGGAAGGAAAAGCTTGTGTAGAGAGTAAGTGTGTTATCTTTCTTCAGTGGCGTAACGGACGGAGGAACTAAGTAACTAAGTAATTAAGGAAGGAACAAGCAGAATTATTATATGATTGTCTTTCCTATGGGAAAGCTGACTTATTTCAATGGTGTTTTGATGAAAGTCATAAAAGAACGATTACGGATCATTCAAGAATGCCAACTGCTCACTGCAGCATTGGTGAAATAATTGTTTGTCCAAGTGCCAGAAAATCGCTCCAAAGAATTATCTTTATGTTAGAAGTTGTCCTTGTGAGTGAACCACGATTTTCTTCCGGTTGGGATTCTCGTAATAAATCCGTTTTTCATCGCCAGTCCCAAACAGTTCTTTATAAGTATTAATTATCGGGGTCTATTTACCCGCCACCACGCCAACACACATACACACGCGCGAGCTCTTCCACCCTTTTTATTATCATGAACCTCTTAAGAGTTCCTGGGTAATTTTACACTTAAATAATGCTCTTTGATGATCCTATTTCTTCGGAAATTCTTTGGATGCTACTGATCCACTATATCTCGTTTTAAAGAATCATAACGGACAAGTGACGATAATCCACTATTGGGATTTATTTAAAAGAAAAAGTACTTATTTTACCCCCCAAAAATGGAATATTGCTATTATATCTGGGCCTGAGCTGCCCAATTCTCTTATTCCAGATTTGATAGTTCAAAAGCGCTTACGCAGCCTTGTAAGTGAAAAAAGATTTTCCAACCTACAACCCCTTTCCCATAGACGAAACGTTGCTAACCTCTCGTTACTCTATTGCTATTCCCATGGCAAATGTTCAAACGAGCTAGTTCCACCGATTCAGAACTTTGCACCTAAGACCCGCTATACCATGGTAAAGATGGTCAACTCATTGTCATTCCATTCATAATCAATTAGTAAGGGTTAATTTCCACTCAAACTGTTACTTTGTGGAAAAGAGTCCCCAGAGAATATTTCTCTAATCATAACAATTTTAACTTCTTACGTCTAGGGTAAACTGTTATCTATCCTCATAGTATATACTTAATAATTACTCTTCTTACGCTTCTACTTGAGTGGCTGTTGGGCCTTGTAATAGGTGGTATTAAATAATGTTAAAAAAAGCCACCGCCCTGGAAACACTTAAACCAGTTTTAGGGAGAACGGTCAGATATTTCGTTTCTTTCCACTTCATGATTCCTGTGGGCGGCTGAAGTAGTTGCAACGGCTTTGAAGCCAAATTTAGAATAAGGCTTGAAAATTGTCAAAATCCCAATATTCATATTCACTCTCATGACATCTGGAACAAAATAATGCAGTAGAATTTTCATTTAACTTGGCAGCACCATTCAGGGTGTAGGCTATCATAATTTTCTACTGATTCGTTTCCATTATTACATGGGGATTGCTATAGCAGAGTTCTCCGTGGTTTTGAATTTAACATAGTCTTTCTTCTGGACTGACTGCTAGCCAGGCTCCTTTTTCTGAATTCTCTGTGAATTGCCATGACTTTTTGGGAAAAATACTAAAGTGGTCCTCGTTGTTTTCGTTCCATGGTTTCCTCTGTATCCTTCTGTAGAACTACATTTCTGCTACCTTTTTGAAAAAAGAATAACTTTCGTTATTATGGTTTGTTTAACGGCTTATCAATACCTAATGGGTCATCTAATGTCGAAATTTTATTTTCTTGTGAGCTTTGTTAATTTTTTTTTTTTTTTTTTTCTCAAAAACGTATTGCTGGTAATGTGCGTTGTGGCGCAGTGGATATCGGCTCGGAACGAGAAATCGGAGAGCCGAGTTCGAATTCCAGTTGAATTCCTTGCATTCACTTACGCGCAAATACCCTTGGGAAACGTATTAATCCGTCTATTCCTTCCAGTTATGGGTTAAATAACAGGACAGATTGGGTTCTATAGCCTTGGTCGGCAACCAGTCTACCGCAGAAAGCAATGGCAACCTACTGCGGGATAATCTTCTGCCCAGTCAGTCATGTCTCTTTCGAGACATGATCGCCCAAGTCTGTATCACGTATGGCACTTAACTGACTGATTGCTGGTAATTTTCTTTCTTTTTTTTTTCTATATGAAAATATATTGCTCATTATTTTTTTGTAATGTATTTTTATATTTTATATTTTTATGTTTTGATCCCAGTTTGGGGATTCACTATTTGTCCATAATTTGCTCAGGGCGTAACTGGGAACAACACAATTAAGAGGGGATTCTACGCTTCTCAAATCCTCCAGTTCAAAAAGGCTTTGATGGCGAATGTAGTTTATTTTTGTATCCAGGAGGAATTTATATTGGCCCTTAAACCAAATCTGCATATACAAGGTGCGATGAATAAATTGTCGTCTAGATTACGCAAACCTTATAATAACACAGACATCACGTTTTTAACAGATATATTTACCAAAATTTCACACATCTAAACTTATTTATAAATGGAACTTTGTCTGTGTGTGTGTGTGTGTGTGTGAGTGTGTGCGTCCGTTACTTATAGACTCCGAAACGGCTGAACCGATGTTCTTAAAAATTTACACAGTTGTACTAGAAGCGTCTGTGAATGTTCTTAGCTAGGTTTTGTGTCGAGGTACCCCCGATAAATACCAAAAATCGATAATCGAAAAGATCGGGTTGTAGAAGGAGTGGTCCGATTTTAATCAAATTTGATACAATCATAGACAAAGACATAAGAAACGATATTCAGAAGTTTCAAGGTTGCAGTTTTTACAATAGTGCAGAAAAACGATAATATATATATAAAAGGCAAGATGTTTGTGTGTGTATCTGCTTATCTGCCTGTATGTCTGTATTTTGTTTAGCCCTTTTATTTTAGTTTTTGCTTCGGGTTTGGCTCTAAATATGTATAATTGTAGTTCTTAGTCTCAGCCATGATATCATTTACTCAGAGAATTTATTTAGCCTTCAAAATTCAGTTTACGACGAAAAACCTTATTTGATATCGATAGCAGGAAATCAAAATTTGACTTACATACATTTATTTTTATTTTAGTCTACGTTTCCGCTTTAACTGGAAACAGCTATTGCTTTTTAGTCTTTCGTGCCAACGTCCAAAGAGTCTGAGCTCCAGGAGCATGGATTAGTTTTAAAGCTTTCATTACACCCGAGCAACGCCGGGCTATACTGCTAGTATATCTAAAGAGTAAATTTATTCAATAAAATCGCCATCGGTTTCAATCACGGCCTCCAGATGATTTCGGAATCTCCTCCATACTCTTCCCCCCACACATAATAATCATGAGGGTTGCAGTTTGGAGAGTTAAGTGACGAGATGTAAAGGGTGATAAGGTCACAGAAATTGTCTGACAGCCATGAATGGGTTCATCTGCCTGTGCTGCATGCTGCAGAATCCTGTTGCCAGATAGAGAATTTTCCAGCAGCCAACCTCTTGACACATACCTTCTCAAGGCTCTTGATGTAGGCATACACGTTAAGAATAGAGCCCTGATAAACAAATTCCGGAGTTCTTTCATGTTAGAACAGTCAGAATGAGTTTTCCGTGTTGCCGTACCTTCGTAATCGTCATTAGACTCGTTCAACTCTTTTCGTATCCTCTAGACTGTTCGCGGATTGACGCCCAAACTCTATGAAATTATCATATTGAAGCATACCGTTTTCAAATTTATGGCTGAGTGAATTGTGTCATCGTGTTCATTTCCTCGCAGACGGTGCCCAACTGACCATACTATACTGTGCATTCGACAAAATCAAAAACAAACAACGTACATGCACACAATTAAAGACATAAAATGGCTACAATTTATCCCTCAAACCATATATATATATGTATATGAATAAGGAACAAATAATTGCAACATTCAAAACATTAATTTAAAACAGTGCTCAAAATAAAAATAGAACAATGAATACTTTAGAACATGTACAAATTACAATCTACTATAAAATTGTACATTTTTTCGACATTGAAAGATTAATGTATCATCAGATAGTTAATAATACCATCATTATTAACTATCTGACGAGACATTGTTCTTTCAATGTCGAAACAAAATGTACAATTTTGTAGTAACTTGTAGTTTCTAAATGTTCTAAAGTATAATGCATAATTATCTTTTCCAGTCTTCTCACTTTGTTTGTTTTTTTGGGTTTTTTTCAATTGGAGTAGATAGATCTATTTATCGCCCGGTTCACACTCCACCCACGTCTATTGAACAGGTTAAAAGGCTCATCCCTTGTTCCCTGTTTAGGATGTGGTTTCCGGCTTTCTCTTTTCCAATCTTTTCACTATTACGTAGCCCCCTGCACATCAGTGGCGTTACCGCCTTGCTCGGGGTGATACGATTAAAATATATATATATATATATATATATATATATGGAGAAAGACAGAGAGAGAGAAAGAGACTCAAAGATGCAACGTGATCAGAAGATCTGAAACGTTATGCTGACATACAAGTTAATTTCTGTTATCCACAGTGTTCATATCTATATGATTTAAGCAATATATATATATATATATATATATATATATATATATATATATATATATATATCACATTAACGTTATTTATAGTGGATACTCGTATTTGAGTAGGCGGTCTGTTTATTTAGTAAACAGTATATTCATATATTTTCAGCTCATATGTTTCTTTAATAAGATTTCTCGAAACAATTCTTTTTTTATAAGATTTCTCAATTTTTCATGCCGGTAGGCGAAAATAAATAAATATACTGTTTAATAAATAAGTGGGATATTTACTCAAACATGTGAATCCATCAAAAATAATGTTTAAAGTGATAAAAAATTATGAAATATACCTTATGTGTCATATTTAGCGAAAGATATATATATATAGAGAGAGAGGCAGGAAAATTTGAAAAACAGTTGTCACTTCGGCGATATATGCATAACTCTTCAGCAATGAATTGAGTTCTTTTGGTGACTGGCGTGTGTATACGCCGCTTATATATAACACGCTAACATTTCCCTTCTCTAATTCCAACTGCCTATGGCTTAGAGATTCCGACTGACACCAAATCTGTCAAGTTTAGATCCCGCTCGGAGGCAAGTGGATGTCTAGTGATACAGCGAAACAGGCTTATATGTGGATGACATATTTGATGTACATGTGGATGACATGTATTTGATCGCTGTCACTGCTTTCACTAAATATGATTCACAATGTATTTCACCTAAATTTCTTATTGTTTTTTTTTTATTTTATTTTATGCGAACAAGTGAGTTCTTTTCTTTGCTTTTTAAATTTATTGAGTGTAGAAATTAACTAAAGGATTGTTCCTTTCAAGCGCTTTCGGATTAGCAAACACGTAAAGACGGAGAGGATAATCCAAAAGATTTTATCCGATTAGTATAAATCAGTAATTAGATAAAAATAGATAGTTCTATGGATATATATATATATTTTTTTTAATCATATCACCCCAAGCAAGGTGATAACGTCACTGATGCGCAGGGGGCTACGTAAGAGTAAAAAGATTGGAAAAGAGAAAGCCGGAAACCGCATCCTAAACAGGAAACAAGGGATGAGCCTCTTCACCTGTTCAATAGACGTGGGTGGAGTGTGAACCGGGCGATCCAGAACATTATGGAATATTAAAGAAAACTCAACGCAGACGGTTATAAATCAAGATTTATTTTGATAGTGTAAATTTACTTATTACTTGTTCAGATCGTTGAAAAATAAAATAAATTCATATATATATATATATATATATATATATATATATATATGAAAAGTGTGAAAAATGTTTTTGTGGCACGTTTTGTCTTTTAAGACTTCATCGGACTAACTTTAAATTATGTAATTACATTGCATTCACTGACGTACTAATACCATTAGAAAAGGTATGAATCCATTTTTTCTCCCACAAAGTATGGGTAAAATACCATTTCAGACTGGGTTTCATAATCTTGGGTGGCAACCAGTCTAAGAGAAGGAAAACTTTGAATTCAAATCAGCCTGAAGAGGGTTGGGCTCCGTCAGGTTGTATAGAAAGAAAGAAAGAAAGAAAGAAAGAAAGAAAGAAAGAAAGAAAGAAAGAAAGAAAGGGTATTTTTAATTACTTGGTGAGCTTACTAATTTAACATGCAGGTAAGTAGGTATTTATATTTAGGTATGTCGCAAACTAATGTGACACATGGCCAGATTTTAATGCGAGCTTTCGGAAAACCCGTAGAAAAATCACTCCAGGCCCATCGGCACTTCACCTTTTGGGGACGCCTTCGACACCGAGTAAAGACCCTAGATCCCTCTCTAAGGAGAAGTAAGTACTCTGATGGGAATGGCAACCTGGGGTTTAAGCTAATATTATTTTCAACTTCCTCGGCATGTACCAAGTAAGTATAGTGTGCCTCATAGTCGTTGTTTACCTGTAGTTTTGATACTCTCATCATTGTAGTTACCAAATCATTCATTCCTTCTTTTTAATGTTTTCCTTTTTGTCAGTCTCTTCCTTGATACTAGCGTTGTGGTCTTTGCCACTGCCATTCTGCTGATTATCATCTCACTGTTGGGAGTGGTGGTGCCAGTTAGGTGAAGATGATGAGCAGCTAAGTACGAACGAGGTTGTGTTATTTGAGACGCTCCGCTTTAGAAAGCTGTTCAGAACGCTTTTCCCAAATTTAGACATTGCACTGGCGAGTTTGTTAAGTGAGAAAGAGAGCAAAGGAGAGTACGCAAACGAAAGATGAGGATATAGGAAGACGAGAGAGAAAGTGAAACTCGGAGTGAGAACAACTTAAATGAAACTTCCCTCTTTTCGCCTTTCCTCCTCCAGTTCTGCCTTTCGTTTTACCTATTATCATCGACATCGACCTGAGACATTAGCATCTCTTACTACAATATTCAAGAAACTACCAGCTAAGCAACTAAATTGCTTATTATGTGTTCCATCGTTACCTCTCGTATTTCTATACCAAACTACCTCTATTCTCATCTCCCACCCAAATTAAAACTCCTAAAGTTTCTACTCTCTCTCTCTCTCTCTCTCTCTCTCTCTCTCTCTCTCTCTCTCTCTCTCTCTCATATTTTTCTTCTTCTTCTTCTTCAAATAGAATTCATACTACATCCCTGTTTGGGCGAAGCAGTAAGAGGGAGATGATACATCTCCAGAGTGGGAGAAATATAGAGGTGGAGCAGGGTGAGGGCTGAAGTTTAAGAAAGTGAGATACGGAGAGGAGGAGAGAAAGAGGATGAGATAAATAAAGGGAGTGGTACTTGGGATAGGTGTGGCGGGGTGGATGTGTGAAGGGGAATGGGGTGTTGGTGCTTTACACTCGCGAAGCCGAATTTCACTTTGTCAGAACACACCGGCTTGGATACGCGAGCGGGCGGGGCTGCCAATATTTGCAGAGTCACAGGTAAAAAAAAAATAATATACATATATACATAGCGAGAAAAATAGAGAGAGAGAAATGTATACATTGAATTTCCTGAACAGAAAGGATTATTCCTTTTTACCTTACTTTATTGAAGAGTTCATATGATTTATTTAAATTATAAATATTTTATTTGCTTTATATTTAATTTCAATAGCCACTACAGGCTACTTTTTGGAAAAGATATATTTTGCGTTTTTCGTTGACTTTTCATATATATATATATATATATATATATATATATATATATATATATTACTTTATACGTTGTTATATAAATAGGAAGATAAATTTCAAACATTATTGTATAGAAAGATCGAAAATAATATTCTTGAAAGAGAAAAAACAAATATCTATTTATATATATATATATCTCAATTATTTATTGTTGTTTCTTAAGCTTCAAAAATGACATTTTTACTCATAGTAGCTATATATCTTTTTGATGTTTTGATTCATGAATTGTGTGTTATTTTCTAATTCTCTTAATCTTTAAAAAGTTTACCTCATATATGAAACAAATCAGCTGAAACAAATTGTGTATATATATATATATAAAAGAAAGAAAGAGAGACGTATGCCTAACAATACAAATATGTTCCTAATTATACATTTACTTAAACATTGTGGAACTGGTATAAGTTGAGAGACGATTTCCGGTTTTAAATTTGACAGAAACATTCCTTATTTTCTATCTATTCTGTTTACTTAACATTTAAAGTGGAAAAACTACCTAAGCTGTGCGATAAAAAGCCCCCAAAAAAAGAAAAGATTAAAAGAAAAAATCATCCCAAATTAATATTATCAATGCGTCCACGAAAATATTTAAAGGATTTCCCTATTACTACTTAGCGTAAACACGCAACAAGAATAAGATGGGGGGGAAAAGACTAATCAAAAATTAATAACAAAAAATGCTTCATCTGATTAGAACTTTACATCATAATTACGATTATTATTATTATAACATACAAAAAACTATAAAAATAAGATGAAATTCTCGTACAAAGTTAATGTTTCCTGTAAAATCAGTGTCTATAAATCTCCATCATTTCATGTTAAAAACAAAAATGGTATGATTAAACTTTAATCCCCCAAAAAACAAAGAGGTATCTCAAACTTCATTTCAGAATCTCAGCCAACTTCAGACAATTATTTACCGTTACATGTAAGTGTAAACAAGCAGCAAAAAATAATTAGTCGAAAATTTATATTTGCGATTCTTCAATTCAGAATGAAGAACATTTATAGAATTTTCTTTCAATTTTTTGTATGATCGCTAATCTTTTTAAACACACTGCATCTTTTTTCTCCCTCGTTTTAAGAAAAGTTTGTTTACGCTAAAATATGGTAAGCACGAACTGATGTCAACTTTCGTTTTGAGTTGTTTAAACACCGCTAGTGCGCCGACACACGTCTCTTCCCTAATACATATTTCTTTCATTTCACTTTCAGCGATGACATTGTGAAGGAAAAAGTAATGATAGCAAATATTGAAAACATAAATCTCTCTCACTCACTCACTCACTCACTCACTCACTCACGCTCTCTCACTCTCTTTTTCTCCCTTTATTTCTCTCTCTCTCTTTCTCTCTCATATATGTGTAGATGTCTCTATATATATCTCTATGTGTCTATATGTTGGCGTACCTTTCTTTTTCTCGAACAACCCCAAAAAAACCGTTATGGAAATGTCTGAATAAACCTACAGTTGCGATAAACAAATAATGTGTCGAATTTCCTGTTCTATAGCAAATGTGTCGAAAGGAATCGTTATTTTTTTTTAATAGAACTCCTCTTGAAAGTTTATGAAACAAGTTTAATATCATAACTTTTGTAAAAGTGTGCCTTGATTCCATTCAATATCTGACTACCAATCTTGTTAAAATGTGTTGCATTTGTTGACTATCTGTATACATGGAAGGTTTGAAAACTTCTCAGCTCAACCCAGTATCAATTTATTAAAAAAAAAACGTTTGGCGAGATTATGGAAAGTAGTTTGAACAGAAATCTTTTCAGCAACTCCTTGTATTATACTCAATATGTGTGATGTTGCATATAAAATGTTGAATATATAAAATACTATAATACCCCCCCCAATATATATATATATATATATATATATATATATATATATATATATATATAATGTGTATATATGACTCGTAATAATGTTATTTTATAGTGGCGTATTTTAATTTGGATCTATGTCTGCTGCCATATATAACGTATACACACACACACACACACATACATATAAAGTGAAACATGTTAGATTGAGATACGTTACCTATTTGTATTTTTTCTTTATTCACACATATAAGGATAGACAAATCGATGAAAAGAGAGGAAAATAATCTCATATATAAAATGTATGAAACGAAATTATCTATTTATTCCTATATTTTGTATTTTACATGCACTCAAAAAAAAAAATAAAAATAAAAAAAAAACACTCCCCACACATACAAACACTTCCACCACACACAAATATTTCAAAAGCTGATATATGGAAATAAAAAAAAATTCTTGTTTCCTGATGAGTAGAGATAAGGAAGAAACTATATATATATATATATATATATATATATATATATATATATATATATATATAACGGTTAATATATTATACATATGATGCTATAAACAATTATTTTCTATGCTGTATATATTTACAAACCAATAGAGTATCTATATAATAGATAGATAGATAGATAGATAGATAGATAGATAGATAGATATGAACGGACAGCGATAGATCTTTTATCTTGATTTTTTCTGTGTGAATTACTTAATTATTGTTTTATTAATATGTATGTGTCTCTAAGTATGTTCACAATCATTTCTATTCCTCATATATATGTTCGTGTGTGTAGATATATACATGTATATATCACTTATGCATACACATATATAAGCATATATTTATACGCACACACTCTAAAGAACAATTGTAATTTTGTTTATTAATCTGACATATATTTATCACTTTAAAAGTTATTTGTAGCGCATACTCGTATTGAAATAGACGCTCAGTTTATTTATTAAAAAATATATTTATTTATTTTCGTCTACCTGGAAATCTTATTAAAGAAAAATATCCGCTTTACGTCAGGATTCGAACCTGCGTCCCTTATATATATGGATGGGTGTATAATTTTATTCGAAAAAATATAGCGTATATACTCGCTTATCATGAAGAACTTATTTTGAAGTTAATTTTAAGGGGGTTGTACTGTACACAACTTATAACTAGCGTATGAACTGAAATTAAATTATCGTCAAAATTGGGTTTTCAAACGTCGCGTGAACGCGAGTATAAACACGATATGCCTGGGTGGGTGTGTATTTATGTAAACGCAATATGCAAGTGTATGTATAATGAAAAATAGTTTCGGTAGACTGATTTTAAATCCAGAAACACCAAATGGCATTAATATGGCTATCGATAAAACAAACAGGTGAACAGACACTCTCTTGAGTCTGGACATTAGAGATGATAAGGTAATATAATTTAATTTGATTTATGCTCCCCAAGTATCTTCAGAGATCCCAGGGATTTTTTTTTTTTTTTTATCGCATATAGTTTTGTTTTTCTTTTTTTCTAACCTGAGGCTGTCAAAGAGAGCAGACACTCTCGACGAAACGCGTAGTTAATACATTTTCTACTTGTCTCATACACTCTGTGTGTGTGTGTGTGTGTGTGTGTTCACGCGTCCATTTGCGTAGTTAATATTTGTTTATAACTTACAAATCTGTTATTTTGCTAGGACAATCCATCTGATAAAAAAAAATTGTTTTTTTTTATTTTGGGGTTTAAATTTCAGCCTTGAAAGTACATAAAAACGAAAAGTATTTTAAGCAATTGGAAGCCACTACTATCGCTTTGGTAATGCCTTAGTCTTAAAAAAAAAAAAAAAAACTGGAGAAGAAAAAGAAAAAAAGAAATAAAGATGAAGGAAGGATGGAGTTAAATATTTACCGATAGCTATCCGTAGGTTGGGTGACGTCACATACACGCTGATAAACTTATTTGGAGTTGGCTTGTAATTTTTATTACGTGGACGTGTTCAGGAATTTGTCATGGAAATAGGAAAGGATTTTATTTCATCTTTCATACCGACAATAAGTCTTCTAAGGAAATTGTGAGTGAGTAGTTATAATTGAGTCTATTAAACCACTTGGGCGGTGTGGGGAGTTCCTTACCAACATTCAGCGGTGATTCTAAGGATGGGGAGCATAAGGGGCCAAACCCCACACAACCAGAATTTTGGATAGCCCCTCGGTTGCCCCCTCATACTTTCATAAACTTTAAAAAATTATGAGACTGATCAGATTTGATCTTCAGTATTTTCCCTCTGTGTTTTCTTTTTCATTTTACTTTTTAATGACATACAGAAATCAGAGCGAACAAATCACATTGTTCTGCTAGTTTTGATGTTAGTATTAACCCTTTGATTTTGTTTTGAAAATTGAACAGGTGAAGAAGCTCATACCTTGTTCCCTGTTTAGGTTGTGGTTTCCGGCTTTCTCTTTTCCAATCTTTTCACTCTTACGTAGCCCCCTAAGGAAAGTTATGCCATTTAATTTAGTAAAGTAATATACTCAAACTCATTCCTAATTTGTGTATATGATAGTTGTGTAGTTGATTTTCTAAGGGCCGCTTGAATGTGGTACAAGGCCAATTGTACGGGGTAACCGGTGAGGATCGAACTCACTAAGTTGTAATAAGTTTGAACAAGACTAGCTTGCTAACCATCACACCATGCCGAGGTGCCCTACAATAGTGGTGTAAGATGAAAATGAAGACACTGCTTCAGTTTGCCCCCCCCCTCCTCCTCAGAAAATATCTCGGCTCCTATGTGCCCCCTACTTTCAGAGTGCCACAATCGCCACTGCCAACAAGAAATGTAATCAGCGGACAGGAGTTCGAGTTTCGAATGAAGCCGTTTTTTTGCTTACTTTCCCTTAATTAAAGCGAAAGGCATGAATCCACTTTTTCCTGTGTTTTGCTTTATTGCCAGATATTTTAACCAAAAGGTCTTCCTATAACATACCACGATGGTTGGTGGATGAGTGGATGAGAAAGTTTTCTCACAACTACGCACTCAGTAAAACGCAATTATCTTCATTAGCAACTTTGACAGTAGTCTATAAACGATACCGGGTCGATAATACCCATTACCAAAAATTATTTCATTCTATTTTTTTGTAAAAATAAGCAAGAAATTCTCTAAACGAGTATTCATTTTTCTGGTTTGTTTTATTTTTTCTGACTAGAGTAATGATTCCAAAATGTTTTTTATTATTAATATTCACCTAATAGAAGGCCTAAGAGCCACTCAAATTAGAGATTACTGAATGAGATTGTTATATGAGCACAAGAAGTGGAGATAAGAAATAGAGTTTGGAGAGTATGTAAGATAGATAACGGTCGACCCGAGACTTAGAGGTTAAGATTATAGTGACCAGGGAAGTATCATCTCGGGAGACTGTTCCGCTAAATAGCGGTTTAAGGAAGGATCTGTCCGAAAGAAATTTTCTTTCTTACTGTTTGAATACGAAGAAAATAGGGATGATTCGTTCCACTGTTTGTCTAAAAAAAACATGGAAAACATTCGGCTAACCCACTCCTTTGCCCGTACTAGGGTTATTTTCGCCCAACACCGCAAGTTGCTACACAACCAAAACATTAACCTAAAAACTCTAATCATGTTCTTAAACAGTCTTGTCAAAACAAGAAAATAATGATATTTTGACGTTCCACACCAGAGACGTGAAAGGATCTCTTGCCCAGTCCACGAATCTATGACATGCCTCCCTCTCTACATCTCAAATTTCATAAGTTAGTATTCATATTAAATACAAATTTTATTGTAACCTAATTATGTACAATAATCGAACATATGCAGTATAGGTAAACAAGTCTACTAGTGGATTTTATATAGTATTTTTCCAGACTTAGCATGAGCAAAACAAGTTCACGTATTAGGCCAAAAATCTCAGAATGACGCCAAAATGTTTCATCCTTTATTAATAGTCAGTTAAGTGCCATACGTGATACACGCTTGGGCAATCATGTCCTGAAAGAAACATGACTGACTGAGCAGAAGATTATCTCACAATAGGTTGCCATTACTTCCTGCGGTAGACTGGTTGCCAGCCAAAGCTATAGAACCCAATATGTCCCGTTATTTAACCCATATCTGGAGAGAAGAGACGGATTAATACCTTTCGTAAGGGTATTTGCGCGTAAGTGAACGCAAGGAATTCAACTGGAATTCGAACTCGGCTCCCCGATTTCTCGTTCACAAGCCGATATCCACTGCACCACAACGCACATCCTAAAGTCATTAATAGTCAGCCGTGCTTAATTTAATTTGTAATGCATATAAATATGTAAGTAGAAAAAAATAACTGTTGATAAGATAGCGAGGCTCACAAATCACTGACCGGGACACTCCCCGACCCCATCACATCCACCGGGATAATGTTTTCTTTTTTCTCTTAACACATGAATAGGATCACAGCCTTCTTGATTCCTCCCATTCCATTTTATTTAATACGTTGCGTCTTCATCTTCCCCATCTCATTTCTCTCACCAGATACGTACGTCTAATTTCATTATCACGTGACCGTCGACAAAAGCAATGACATCAAAATCCGCGAAACTTTTTCATCCCTTAATAGCCAGTTGTGCTTAGTATCATTGTAATGTATCTATCTAAACGTACTTATTAAATGGAACTTTGTCTCTGTGTGTGTCCGTGTGTGTGTGTGTGTCTGTGTCCGTTACCTATAGACTCCGAAACGGCTGAACCGATTTTTTTGAAAATTTCCACAGTTATATTATAAGCGTCTGCGAGTGTTCTTAGCTAAATTTTGCGTCGATATACCCCCGATAAATATCGAAAATCGATAATCGAAAAAATCTGGTTATAGAAGAAATGGTCCGATTTTAATCAAATTTGATACACTCATAGACAAAGACATAAGAAACGATATTCAGACGTTTCAAGGTTGCAGTTCTTACAATAGTGCAGAAAATCGATAATATATATATATAAAAGGCAAAATGTTTGTGTGTGTGTCTGTTTATGTCTATAAGTCTTTCATACAAATCCACAATTTTTATCCGATTCTCACCAAACTTCGCACAAATATTCTTTAGGCTGAGTCTGAGCTCCAGGACCATGGATTAGTTTTCAAGCTTTCATTACACCCGTAACGCCGGGCTATACTGCTAGTATAAATATCGGTATAGAAAAGCAAATGTTAATAAGATATCGAGGGTCACAAAGCAATTCCCGATGTCCTTAATCAGGTTTGGGCCCTCGAAGAGTAGTACGCCCCGGTCCTGTTTCACACGACTGCAAACAAAAAAAAATAAGGAAGAAAAGCCACATACTAGAAAATTAAACAATAAGAGTTACTGGACTTGAGAAACCTATTTTCATGAAAACTTGTTTTAAGATTGATTTTATGAACTTTAAAGTAGCAGTGGCTGCTCGGTCATTTATTAACGAATGTGCCCTCATCAGAAAATAGCTAATATTACCATTGAGTCAGTTAAGTGCCATACGTGATACACGCTTGGGCGATCATGTCTCTTTCGATTCATGACTGACTAGGCAGAAGATTTTCCAACCGTACGTTGCCATTTCTTACTGCGGTAGACTGCTTACTAACCAAGGCTATAAGGACCCAGTCTTCTCTGCTATCCAACCCATAGTTGAGGGGAGGGGAGATAGAATCTTTCCCCGAGGGTATTTTACTCTGAGAAATCGTATTTGCGTGTAAGTGGATGTAATGAACCCTACTGGGATTCGAACTCGGCTCTCTGATTTCTTATGAACATTACCATGACCATTATGATATGAAAAGAGTTTTAGCAATTTTTATTAAATATTTCTTTAGCTCATGTTATCGTTAAGGCAAATTGTAGATGGATAGTGATTCTATTGCACCAACCCTCCAATATTCTAAAAACAGCATGTGTGACCTTGATTTTAGCTAGAACATGAATAAGAATTGCACGACAAGCTATAGTCTACGAGGCAGACCTTGAGATATTTTACTCTGAGAAATCGTAATTAACGAAAAAATAATTAACATTTAAGATAACCATTCCTGATGTAAGAGTGTCAGAAATTAGCATTCTTTATATTTCATAATATATTAGCTTTTTCTTTAGCAACAGTTAGGTTTTTGTTCGTTGTTATTTCTCTTAGCGAATATTTTTAGCCTTCTATGTAGATCAGTAGATAAACAAGCAACCCATGTTGTTGGGAACAAAGATGTGTGAAGTGACTAACACAGTCGCGTATCTGTGAGCCGATGCGGTCAGAAATTTGAGTTATTCAAATATTTTCATCATTAGTGTGCCCAGAAAACCATTCGCGAAAGGAATGATACTTTTATACGCGTATTTCTAAGAAATACAAACTTGACCACCACCTTAAATTGAGTCCAACAGTGAAGCTGTCTCGTTGTAATAGCCTTTTATCTCGCCACTCTAGCTATGCGGATGTGCGTTGTGGAGCAGTGGATATCGGCTCGGAACGAGAGATCGGGGAGCCGAGTTCGAATTCCAGTTGAATTCATTGCATTCACTTACGCGCAAATACCCTTGGGAAAGGTATTAATCCGTCTCTTCCTTCCAGTTATGGGTTAAATAGCAGGACAGATTGGCTTCTATAGCCTTGGCTGGCAACCAGTCTACCGCAGAAAGCAATGGCAATCTACTGCGGGATAATCTTCTGCCCAGTCAGTCATGTCTTTTTCGAGACAAGCGTGTATCACGTATGGCAATTAACTGACTGACTCTAGCTATAGGTTTAATTTGAATGTCAAGAATAACTGGACTCTCTAGCTTTACGTGGAAACCAATCTCAGAGAATAAAAACTGACTTTTAAACACTATCTTTCCCAGGGATGTATGGCAATTCCCCGATAATAAAGAAACTGAGAACAGCCATGAATACTTACGTCCCAAAGGGGAATACAATAAAAAAACAAACCATTATTGTGCCCTCACAGTTAGATTCCTACATTTTTAGTCTTGTGTCAGACTGATAAATACCTACATCTTCATAGAGTCGCACAGTGGCGGTGTTTCGTTCTAGGTTAACGAGCTATCTTAGATCATCATAACTGGATGTTCCATATTCGCGGTCTCGTGCCAACCTAAACTAACTTTCAGCAAATACTTGTAAATGATTATCTGATAGTTGCCGCGTTGTGAAGTAATGGTTAACGAGCTAGTACAGCAGTTTGGATATTCCACATTCGTGGACTTGTGCCAAACTATGCTAGCCTCTGCAAATACTTGTTTATGAATAGAATCACACATTGAAAGTATCATGCCATAGTGTAACAGCTAAGATTATGCTGTGAGTTCGATCCTCACGAGATGCCTTGTAAAATCTTAGGTACTTCTCTTAGCGTTAAGTTACTTTAACTAATGAAGTTCGATCTTCTTGAGTGCCTCACTATCGTGACCTTATGGCAGTCTATGCTTTGTAAATATTATAGTCACACCACGCAACCTTTCTTTTTTACTTTTGAGTTTCAAATAGACGTGCCGGGATGATTTTTTTTATATCCTTATTCCGGACACTTCCCTTTATTGACTAAAATATTTCCCTCTGTCCTTTTCTTTATGTTATGAACATCCAAGGAAAATGTTTTATTTGAAGATTTAATAAAAGAAGTGGTTGGGATATGGATGTCTCGGGTGGATATTTCTTCAAAAAATAATAATTTTCCTGGTCTCTATATTTGAAAATCAAAAGGTACATTTTTTTTTTGTGTCAGTACATATTAACAAGGATGTATTCTGTGGTGTCATGATATCGGCTCAGAATGAGAAATCGGAGAGCCGAGTTCGAATTTCAGTTGATCTCGTTGTATTCACTTACGCACAAATATCCTTGAAAAATGTATTAATTCATTTCTTCTCTCTCCGGCTATGGGTTCAATAGCAGAACATATTGGGTTCTATAGTCTTGATTAGCAACCAGTTTACCACAGAAAGTAATGGCAACCTACTGCGGGAAAATCTTCTGCATAGTCAGTCTAAGCGTATGTCAAGTACGATACTTATCTGACTGTATGGCTGACTGACATAGCGTACGATCTTTTATGCAAATAAGCTTGTGTATATTAATGTACGTATGTATTTGTCTGTGTATGCGCGTACAACTAAATGTATGCGTGGCTTAAAATCGTAGCGATTTTCTAACTAGAGAATTTTTCTCAAGTTTCCCAAGATTACACTTCATTATTTACTTCATTTTCCTCAATTTTCTCGCAAAACAATCAGTTTTGGGAGTTGGATTGGGGAGCTAAGGGCTTTTGTTTTTGTTTATAATGATTTCCCTTCTGATATAGGCCACCATAGCCTTCCACGGCTTCTTTTTCTTTAATAACTACAACCTATACATTACCATGAATATTCTTTGAAAAGATAATTTTCTGTTGCATTCCCCAAAGTTTTGTCCTAGGCAGATATTGTTAGAATTCAAGAATTCTTTGGGGATAATAAGGATTTATTGGTGCAATTAATACTATTTAACTCATAGGTGGGGATGAGAAGAGGTGGATTCATATCTTTCCTAATGGTGTTTGTGCATAAATGAATATAACAAACCCGAGTTGAATTGGAAAACGGGTCCTTGAACTCCAATTCAGAGCCGTTATCCATTATACCAGCTGCACACCCAAGCTTATGTCACCTGGTATTTCCGAGTAGTTACCCATCTCAGTACTGAACAAGCCTCAACGCTGCTTAACTTCGGTGATTGGACGAGAACTGGTGCTTCAATTTGACATGTCTGTAAACCTGACTATTCAGACGCGAAAATCTACAAAATGACTTTGTTATACAGCAAGGTTGCCACTATACCGAATACTATGGTGATTTCTTAATTGAAAACAAAAACGAGGCTGACCGAAAAAATTCGTGGCAACGAATCATCTGAAAATGTCTAAGATGACTGAACAAAAACTGGATTGGTATCAGGTTGCTGACTGCTGACCGGTCGGAATAGACCGCGTTGATTGCCTCATAAGTGGATTGATTGATTGATTGATTGATTGATTGATTGATTGATTGAAGCCTCGATTGAATCAAATTTTCTTGTATAAATGTCATAGGTATTTCCTAAGCACGTCCAAGCCACTGTAACCTGAACCAGCTCAGTAAATAGAATAAACATGATTGATGGATGTGCAGGTGACGTAACAATTGCACAAAAAAACAGAATCCGCATGCCGAGATCAAATTCTAACCTTGATTGTTGTATTCATTTCTCATTAACTTCTTTTGGAAAGGTATGAAGGCACCACCCACTAGCAAGGAGTAAAATACTACAGCAGGTTTGACCTTTTAGACTTTGTAAAAAAAAAAAACAGTTGAGGATAAGATCAACACTGAATTCAAACTTGTGTAAAAGGTAATGGGAAAGTACTCTACGATCTTTTCCAAGAATAGTCATGGCAATTTACGGATATTAAAGAAAAGGAAGCAGTGAAGAAACGTAATTGACTACGTCTTGAAGGTTGAATATTTAAATGTTTATATATTTCCCAAGATTCGGTACCTACGGTTGGCTGGATCGAGTTTAACGTTGCAATTTCGGTGACCAAAGAAGTATACTTTGATTTTCATACTTTTTTCTTTTCATTTTCTTTTATTTATCTGGCCCAAGTTTTCATATTTATCCAGAGATTCTCCGCGTTTTCAGCTTGACACTGTTGTTTGTTAGGATTACAATATCATTATTCGGAGTAACGACAAAGCCAGTTTCTTCACTAAGCTTTTCTGGTAGGGAGAGTGACTCGACACCGAACAGGATTTTAAAAAAATGGGGATGAACCTTGTTGTTGTGTCAACAGCCTTATAACACAATGGACGCGGGCAGTGCGTGGAGGACACAGCATTGCTAGGCGGAGGGCTTCCTAGACTATAGTCAACAGACAAGGCGAGGTTTCTCGGATTAAATCAACGGCCAGGTGTTCGTGACCAAGATCAGCCTTTAAGTTGAAGGATATTGGCTGTGGTTTGACCTGGAGAGAGATGGGTTCCGCCAGATCTACATACCTACCACATGCTATACTTGAATGAATACTTTTTCTGCTTTCAACCCAGATATGTGGAAGGAACTGATCAAGTGCTCAGCTACACAGCTGCCCTATGACCACACACAGACTGATGATGATGATGATGATGATGATGATAGTTACATGTACTAAAATTTCACACCATTAGATCTGACGGCTTTCACTAGAGATCAATACTCCAATACTATCTGCAGGATTCTATATGATATTTTACTATTATTCAGTCAGTACAATGCACTTGAGCCGTTCAAGGTAAAGGGTTACCGAATGGGTTCTTTGTGATGGCATATGTGGAGGAAGTAAGCATGTTATAAAAATATGAAGGATAGATAACAGTTGATCCTAAACATGTTAAGTTTGTAGTTATCGGAAAAGCAGCCCCTCTACTTTATAAAGTAACAGTTCTGAGGGAGAAGCTGTCTGAGTGAAACTTCCTCCTTACCAATGGAATATAAAAGAATGAAAATTTTTACCATTAAGTAGCATTGGCCTATTAATGTTTCGTCGGTGGGAAAAGGGGTCACTATACCCGTTGATCTTTCAAATTAGCTTCTCTGTAAGGAGGTTTAGAGAAACGTTCCCTTAAAGAACTAAACATCAAATTTAAGAAGACAGAAGCCATGGTTGTCAGCAAAAGAGACAAGCAAATTACAAAATGGTGATACACGAGTCAAGCAAATGTGAGAATTTAAATATCCAGGAAGTGTTTGAACAATGGGCTGAAAGTGAGTCACCGATGTTGAAGGGCTCAGTGGTATATCTTCCAAAAGCTAAGTATTAAGAAAAAGGAAAATTTCGTTAGAAACAAAGAAGTGAGTACTGAACTGTTACATAATATCAGTCCTCCAATATGGTACGTTTCGGCCTTTGTGTCCCGATCTTCTTCAGGTGGAATTTCGAACCGAACCCTTTATTTAATACACGAGGGTAGACTATTGCTAACTCTACGTACCATACCTTATTTGGATATCTCAGTTTCAGATCATTCAGGTATTGAACTCACACTTTAGGTCAAGTCATTTTTTCTTCAACCAACACTTTTATCCACTAGGACATATATAAACGGCCGAAACGTCGTGAATATGACAATAAAGATGAAGATAAAAGTCCAAACAATGTAAATAGTGTAAGTAGTTACAACACCTCACCTCAGAAATATAGACAACACTCGTACAGGTTAACGCAATCAATTACAATCAGAAACTACGAGAACCGTATTATTATTATTATTATTATTATTATTATTATTATTTCCATTTTTCTGGTTTATACTCATTTCTTTCCGGGTCCCAACCAGAGATCAATGCTTAGAAATAACATCATGACAATTACATAGACAAAGTTATCTTTAGTGTGTGGGTCGTACTTAACAAGACAATTTTTTGTATATCTCTTAAGCTGGTGTTTCTTAAGCTGGGGTTTCCAGGGATTATTATTATTATTATTATTATTATTATTATTATTATATTAATTGCAAAAGTTTCCAGTGAAACGCCGTTTTTCATTTCTGAATTTGGTCTGCAGTTTTCAAACAAGGCGCTGGAAAGTTTGGCACACATCTAATATCGTTTCGTCTTTTTGCTTCTTGTTAACTTTCTGTTAATATCAGGTTTCTAGAGTTCGATTTGCATCAGGTTTCTCGTTAATAACTTTGCTAAATTGTATAAATTATCAATGTTTTCCATTTTCGGTTTATCATTATTGTTGTTGTTAATGACTTTTTATGCTTGTAGTATATAACGCTTTCTAGACACCGATTGGCATCAGGTTTCTAGAGGTCGATTGCCATCAAGTTTGTAGGGGTCGATTGGCATCAGGTTTCTAGGGGTCGATTGGCATCAGGTTTCTAGGGGTCGATTGGCATCAAGTTTGTAGGGGTCTATTGGTATCAGGTTTCTAGGGGTCTATTGGTATCAGTTTTCTAGGGGTATATTGACATCAGGTTTCTAGAGTCTATTGGTATCAGGTTTCTAGAGGTCTATTGGTATCAGATATCTAGGGTCAACTGGTATCAGGTTCTAGGGTTTATTGGTATCAGTTTTCTAGGGGTCGATTGGCATCAAATTTTCTAGGGGTCGATTGGTATCAGATCTCTAGAGGTCGATTTGCATCAGATCTCTAGGTGTCGATTGGCATCAGGTTTCTAGTGTCCCATTAACATAAGGTTTCTATATCTCCAGTACACTCCTTAGTATTCTCGTAGTTTTCTTTGGCATAGTTTTCTTCCTTCAATCTATTCGCAAAGCCCTTTATAAATGTTCCGAGGGTTCCATTAATTATAGGGACTGCTGTTGTCTTCATTTTTTTAAAACGTATTTGCCTTCTTTTCTTCTTTATTGGATTTTTTCTTCCCCTTATTCCTCTTTACAGTTTTCTATTTTATCTTTCTTCTTCTTCTTCTTCTTCTTCTTCTTCTACTTCTTCTTCTTCTTCTTCTAAAACTTTTTTCATTATTCTTCGTTTTTTCTTCAATCCTTTCTTTATGACCTTGAATTCGAGTTATTTCTTCTTCCCCGAAGATCTTCTTCACTCATTTTTTCATGACTCTTACGTCAATTTCTTCTTCTTCTTCTTCTTCTTCTTCTTCTTCTTCTTCTATTATTACTACTACTACTAGTATCATTATCTTTAGTTTTCACATAAGCTTTGTCTGCCACACTGCTATTAAGTTAAGTTTGTTTGTTTTTGAGGCTTAACGACCTATCAATCCTTATGGGATCATTTAAGGTCATAACCAATGATTTTGGGTAAGATTATTTTATTTTTACAACATTTTTCTTTTCACGATTCATTGGGATTTGTTTTTAAGAGCAGGGTCCCCAAGTTTACCCTTGTTATTTAACCAATAACTGGGAGGAAGGGACGGATTAATACCTTTCCCAAGGGTACCAGTGCTTAAGTGAATGCAGGAAATCCAACTGGAATTAGAACTCGGCTCACCGATTTCTCTTT
>JBBBDQ010000741.1:785000-790000 GCA_037127315.1 Ascarosepion bandense | reverse complement strand
GTCTTCTCCCTTTTGGATCTTCCTTAATTTCTTCTCAGATGACTTTCTGCGTGGGTGGGCGCTTTAGTTTAAAGAATAGTAGTTTTCTCGGTGGCTAGCAGAAGACATCTGAGATAAAAGAGGGAAATGAAAAAAAGATAGAATAAAACAGACCTGCTGAAAGAAATAAAAAGAGGGATAAAAAAAAGGAAGAGAGAACTAAAACGAACAGGTAAGAATACAAATGGGCAAGATATTTAGCTAACAGTTTTTCCAT
Source organism: Ascarosepion bandense (assembly GCA_037127315.1). Classification (NCBI taxonomy): domain Eukaryota; kingdom Metazoa; phylum Mollusca; class Cephalopoda; order Sepiida; family Sepiidae; genus Ascarosepion; species Ascarosepion bandense. The sequence continues at coordinate 789,744 of JBBBDQ010000741.1, read as the reverse complement.
ATACCTATTTGGTTATAGTGTAGCGTAACGGTTATCGGTTTGACAAATGGAATTGGTCTTGCCGAGTTCAAATTCCAGCCTAGCCCGTTTGATTCACAACTCGCTGAAAGTCAGTCAGTTATGTGCCATACGTGATACACGCTTGGGGGATCATGTCTCGAAAGAGACATGACTGACTGGGCAGAAGATTATCTCGCAGTAGGTTGCCATTGCTTTCTGCGGTAGACTGGTTGCCGACTAAGGCTATAGAACCCAATCTGTCCTGCTATTTAACCCATAACTGGAAGGAAGAGACGGATTAATACCTTTCCCAAGGGTATTTGCGCGTAAGTAAATGCAATGAATTCGGCTGGAATTCGAACTCGGCTCCCCGATTTCTCGTTCCGTGTCGATATCCAATGCACCACAACGCACATCGCTGACAGTAATGACTTCAAAAATTAATTACCTCCATAAAGATCAGTAAGTGATTAAGAAAAACGAGCACTTTGTTCTTCTTTTTATTTAACTAATATTCACAGAATACAAGGTCCTAGAGCCACTCAAAGTAGATGATTACTGTACGGTATTGCATGAGACTAAGACAAGAAGTGCGGTTCATGAGGTTGTCTAGGAAAGATAATGGTTAACTTCCGGGTGTATGTTGTTTGGAAAAAGTTGTCAGAGTTAAAGTTCCTTCTTACTAATAGAATAAGTAGGGAATAATGGATGTACGTGACCTGGCGGATCCAAGCTGCAAAGGTCAGGACTGGTGGCATCAAAGAATGTAGATAACTTTCCGTGAAAATAGCTATACAGTAGTGAAAGGCTTGCAACATTTCTTTCGTGAGAAAGGTTCCGCGTAGACACTCTTGAACTGTATCAAGACAAGAAATTGAAAGTTGCGACACTCCAACTCAGGTATGGCAGCAATACTTTGGTCTATCATGAAGGAGTCAGATACTTTCTGGTGCGATACAAGGAAGTGTTCATTTTCCTAGCATCTTTAGTAATAATAAATATGAGTATCACAAGGTCTGGGATGAGTTTGAGTCTCGTTAGCGATGGATCGTATGTATGACTCCCACAGGGTCTAGATTGAGCTTGAGCCTCTTTTGCAATGGATCGTATATATGACTTCCACAAGGTCTTAAGTGACTTGAGCCTCTTTAGCGAGAGATCGTATATATGATTCTCACACGGTCTGGAGTGAGTTTGAACCTCTTTACCAATGGATCATATGTATGACTCTCACAAGGTCTGGGGTGAGTCTGAGCCTCTTTAGCAATGGATCACATATATGTTCTACTGGAGATCTGGGAGAGCTTGAGTTTCAGTAAGAATTCAAGGCAAAGTGCCTCCTTGTATTTTCCGCTATTAGCAACGTAAAAACCGAAAGGCGTGTGCAGGTAATGTAACGGATATTAGCGCAGAAAATGCAATCGGAGAGTATAGTCCAAATTCCTGTCTAGTCTATTGTATTCGATTTCGCTCAAAAACCTTTAAAATATGTATGTATCTTAACCCTCAGGGTAGACCGACTTCACTAGCTTTGGAGTCAACCAGCCTAAGAGAAGGAAAACTCTGAATTTTAAACCGTGGAGAAGGCAATGAGAAACCATTCTACAACTTTTCACAATAATGCATGGCAATTCACATATAATAAAGGAATGTGTGGAGAGTCTTAACTTCCAAAAACAACCTAAATGCAGTTAAAAGAGTGTAACATCTAACTGTTGATTCCTTTAAAGGCAACTCTCACCCCTTTTTATATCCTCTTCATTCTTTCTTCTTCTTTTCTTCCGCTGCTTCATCTCTTAGTCACTCACCACCTGACAGCCATCCCACAGCCACCCGACAAGGTATCTTTTACAACAAAGTCTCAAATACCCATCCGCCGACACCCGACAAACACTACTCACCGCTCTGGGTTAAAAATAAATTAATTTATCATGCAGCTGCTATTTTCCTGCGACAGGGGGTACTAGAGTTATCTCCCCTTGATGCTTCCACCGTGATATCTGTCGTTTCTAAACCTCACCTATTTCTCTTTCACCGTAATCATCAAGGAATTTTTCTGGTAAAATAACGACTGCGTAAAAGTATAGGCAATATACTCTGATTCATGTATTAACTTTAGAACGAGTTTGTTTCTTCAGAAGCTCATAGCTAATGGTACCTCATGAATTATACGATAACTGTTGCTGCCTCATTGGGCAGTTAAATTATAGGTCAACACAAAATCTGTTTAAAAAATATAAAGTCCTTTTAAGGTGACTATTTCTCTAGGATGTGCGTTGTGGTGCAGTGGATATCCGCTCGGAACAACAACTCGGGGAGCCGAGTTCGAATTCCGGCTGAATTCATTGCATTCACTTACGCGCAAATACCCTTGGGAAAGGTATTAATCCATCTCTTTCTTCCAGTTATGGGTTAAATAACAGGACAGATTGGGTTCTCTAGCCTTGGCTGGCAACCAGTCTACCACAGAAAGTCAGTCATGTCTCTTTCGAGTCATAATCACCCAAGCGTGTATCACGTATGGCTTTTAACTTACTGATTTCTCTACCCCTGAAAATGTCGGTGATACTTCTTTAATTGCTACTCACTTTAGAAAATGTCTTGAACCTAAACTTTTAGGTGCAGCTAAGGAGACAAATCTCAAGTGTCGAGGCGCATTATTAGAATTTCGCTTGAAATAATGGCTACTAAGAACTTTATGCTAATTAGACAAATTCCTCTTTCTAGTGCAATTGTTACGTGCGTGCAAAAGTTTCCAACCAAAAATCTATTTCCAACTGTTTACACAATTTTTTAAAAACATTGCTGAGAAACTTTGCACATATCCAATATGTTAGAGTCGCAACTGTAGAGATTTGTTAATGACCATTAAATAAGACTCAATTTAAATATGATTTCAAAAGTATATATATATATATATATATATATATACATATATATATATATATATATATATACAAATGGCAATACAAAAGGGAAGCAGAAAACAGCCGCAACAAAGGTATGAACAAAACTTGCATATATATATATATATATATATATATATATATATATATATATCAGCATGCAATGTGGGCATAGAAGAACGAGTATCCTGTACATGCAGTGGCGGGATAACTTTCTAAGAGAGCTCTAAATATATATGTATATAAATACATATAGAGCAAATATAAGAAAAATTAAGGCAGACATATTATTTCATGGTAAATCGGAAGTTTGGGCCTATTTCAGGCGAACCATCATCAGCTTCGGTCTTTATTTTACAAAGGAGTTTACATATGCAAGTTTTGTTCATACCTAAGATGCGGCTGTTTTCTGCTTTTCTTTTGCCATTTGTGTATATATATATATATATATATATATATATATATATATATATATATATATATATAAACTTATTTATAAATGGAATTTTGTCTGTATGTTCGTGTGTGTGTGTGTGTGTGTGTGTGTGTAACCGTTACCTATAGACTCCGAAACGGCTGAACCGATTTTCTTAAAAATTTACACAGTTGTAATATAAAAGTCTGCGAGTGTTCTTAGCTTGGTTTTGTGTCCAGGTATCCCCGATAAATATCGAAAATCGATAATCGAAAAAATCGGGTTATAGAAGGAGTGGTCCGATTTGAATCAAATTTGATGCACTCATAGACAAAGACATAAGAAACGATATTCAGAAGTTTCAATATATATATAAACGGCAAGATGTTTGTGTGTGTATCTGTTTATCTGCCTGTATGTCTGTATTTTTTCAGCCCTTTTATTTAAATTTTTGCTTCGGGTTTGGTTTTAAGTAGGTATAATTGTAGTTTTTAGTCTCAGCCATATCATTTACTCAGAGGACTTATTTAGCCTTCAAAATTCAGTTTACGACGAAAAAAACTTATTTGATATCGATACCAGGAAATCAAAATTTGACTTACATCCATTCATTTTTCTTTCAGTCTACGGTTTCGCTTTAACTGGAAACAACTATTGCTTTTTAGTCTTTCGTGCCAACGTCCAAAGAGTCCGAGCTCCAGGACCATGAATTAGTTTTAAAGCTTTCATTACACCCGAGCAACGCCGGGCTATACTGCTAGTATATATATATATATATATATATATATATATATATATATAAAACAAAGTGTATTGATTGAAGATAATGTTTATGAAGCAAACATTCTTTGTAATTATAATCCTCGATATTAAGAGATTGACTATTAACAGTAATAAATATGAATATATGCTCACTTATGACAGTGGTTATTTGCGCTGGGATTACATCTCCTCGTCAGGAGAATTCACGCACTGCGACTTTCAAAAGATTAATTTGGGGTTTATTTCTGGGTGAAAAGTGTTTAATATCGGAGATATAGCGTTTGTAAATATAAACTGTTTGGACACGCCTAAAGCCATCAAACAAGAGCCACATTATCTATCTATCTATCTATCTATCTATCTATCTATCTATCTATCTATCTATACAGTCATGATTTGTCTATCGTCTATTCATGATCTATCTATCTATCTATCTATCTATCTATCTATACAGTCATGATTTGTCTATCATCTATCTATCTATCTATCTATCTATCTATATTTCTTTCTATCTATCTATCTATCTATCACAGTTTTTTCTTAGGTAGACGCAATTGGTCGGATGACATCGATGGTTGAGCTAGCACGAAATCGGATGTCATTGTGACCGAGAGTTTCAGCGTACTGGCCTTGTTCAACTACTGATTATGACAGATAATGC
>JBBBDQ010000741.1:692500-775000 GCA_037127315.1 Ascarosepion bandense | reverse complement strand
AGATAGTGAATAAGACAGATAGATAGATAGATAGATAGATAGATAGATAGATAGTGAATAAACTAAGATAGATAGATAGATAGATAGATAGATAGATAGTGAATGAATAAGATAGATAGATAGATAGATAGATAGATAGATAGATGAATGAACTAAGATAGATAGATAGATAGATAGATAGATAGATAGATAGATAGATAGATAGTGAATGAATAAGATAGATAGATAGTGAATGAACTAAGATAGATAGATAGATAGATAGTGAATGAACTAACATAGATAGATAGATAGATAGATAGATAGTGAATGAATTAACATAGATAGATAGATAGATAGATAGATAGATAGTGAATGAACTAAGATAGATAGATAGATAGTGAATGAACTAAGATAGATAGATAGATTGATAGATAGTGAATGAATAAGATAGATAGATAGATAGATAGATAGATAGATAGTGAATGAACTAAGATAGATAGATAGATAGTGAATGAACTAAGATAGATAGATAGATAGATAGATAGATAGATAGATAGATAGATAGATGGTAGATAAACTAAGATAGATAGATAGATAGATAGATAGATAGATAGATAGTGAATAAACTAAGATAGATAGATAGATAGATAGATAGTGAATAAACTAAGATAGATAGATAGATAGATAGATAGATAGATAGATAGTGAATGAACTAAGATAGATAGATAGATAGATAGTGAATGAACTAAGATAGATAGATAGATAGATAGTGAATGAACTAAGATAGATAGATAGATAGATAGTGAATGAACTAAGATAGATAGATAGATAGATAGTGAATGAACTAAGATAGATAGATAGATAGATAGATAGATAAGTGAATGAACTAAGATAGATAGATAGATAGATAGATAGATAGTGAATGAACTAAGATAGATAGATATAGATAGATAGATAGATAGATAGATAGATAGATAGATAGATAGATAGATAGATAGTGAATGAACTAAGATAGATAGATAGATAGATAGTGAATGAACTAAGATAGATAGATAGATAGATAGTGAATGAACTAAGATAGATAGATAGATAGATGATAGATAGATAGTGAATGAATAAGATAGATAGATAGATAGTGAATGGACTAAGATAGATAGATAGATAGATAGATAGATAGATAGATAGTGAATGAACTAAGATAGATAGATAGATAGATAGTGAATGAACTAAGATAGATAGATAGATAGATAGATAGTGAATGAACTAAGATAGATAGATAGATAGATAGATAGATGAATGAACTAAGATAGATAGATAGATAGATAGATAGATAGATAGATAGATAGATAGATAGATAGACAGTGAATAAATAAGATAGATAGATAGATAGATAGATAAAGCAAGATAGATAGATAGATAGATAGATAGATAGATAGTGAATGAACTAAGATAGATAGATAGATAGATAGATAGTGAATGAACTAAGATAGATAGATAGTTGTCTCCATGTTTTAGCTTTTTATAAGAGAAAGCGATGTGAAATATTCTAAGGAAGTTTAATAAATGTTTATGGAAAGCTTGTACTATAAATGCAATTTGATGATTTGTCAGGAGAGTTAATAGCAACCCTGGAGAGTTGATTTTCTAAGCGCCCTTTAGATGTGACACAATGCCGAAAATATGGGGCATCCAATGAGGATCGAGTTCAACACTCAGTTGTAATAGGTTCTTGTGAGATAAGCTTGTTAACCATTACACCACGCCGAGGTGCCCTAAGCAATGGTGAAGAGAAAGGAAAAATTGGTTGAGAAGGCTCCCCAGTAGCAGGTTAGCTGCTGCTGTGAGTGAAAATGAAAACAAAAGAATCTTGTTGCAGAAGAATCATTATTACTTGAGGCGTCCCCAAAAGGAGGTGCTGAGAGAACTTGTGGTGGGACTCTTACTTTAAATTCGACATTATGCCATAACTCGTTCGGTTAAATACCTATATTTAGAATTTCTATAAGCTACGGTACGGATGTGCGTTGTGGTGCAGTGGATATCGACTCGGAACGACAAATCGGGATGTCGAGTTTGAATTCCAGTTAAATTCATTGAATTCACTTACGCGCAAATACCCTTGGGAAAGGTATTAATCCGTCTCTTTACTCCAGTTATGGGTTAAATAATAGGACAGATTGGGTTCTATAGCTTTGGCTGGCAACCAGTCTATCGCAGAAATTTACTGCGGGATAATCTTCTGCCCAGTCAGTCATGTCTCTTTCGAGACATACTCGCCCAACGCGTGTATCACGTATGGCACTTAACTGATTGATAAGCTTTAAACTGCCAATTTTAACAATTTAGTATTATTTTTAAGTCTTAATACAAAACATTTAAGACGTTCTGGTGAAATTTATGTAGACTGGATACAGAAGACAATCATTAAATACATATATCCTGCATAAAGAGAGAGCCTGGCATCACAATCTATACAACCTGACCCAAGGATTGTACATAGAAAAAAAAAAGAAAGAAAAACAATAAAACTTGTTCGATTGAATCAATAATAGTATATAAGTTAAAGGTTGTTTTCAAAGGAACAACGAGTAGGAATTTTTACTACAAACTACTGCATTTCTAAAAAGGAGATTAAATTTTAGGTTATAATCAAAGATGGCGCTGGTTTCCCATTATTTTTTCGGCTGAGCGTAACGTTGTTTATTCGCATATGCTTGAAGTCGTCTACGAAAATGAACTGTTAGAAAAATAATCTGGCATAATGCCAATCCCTCAAAATACTTAGTATGTCTGCTTATATATCTTATAGAAACATTAATATCTGCCAATCAAGAGCACGCTCTCCTTTTTCAAAACGAGGCTCGTTTTGTTCTCTCTGTTTCCGTCTATTTTTCTTTATGTTCACTTTTCTTAGCTTACTTTTCTTTTTCATATTTTCCATATATACTATTTCTATCTCTTTCTCTTGATTTTCTTTTCCCTACTTTTTCTGTATATTCTGTTTCCTTCTCTTTCTCTTGATCTTTTTTCTAATATACTTTATATTTCAGTTCTTTCTTTCATAATAATATTAGGTTGAACCATAAATAATTTCTGCTTGTTGTTATCATATGAATTCATAAAAAAAAGTACAGTTACATTTTATTCAATTATATAGCCACTATTTTTTGCATGAGACCCGGTTTCGAATCTCGACATGGTCAATTTGTCAGGAAAGTGACCTTGATGTTATCAGTCTGGGAGAGGGAACTTTTGAAATTGTGCATGAAAAAACAAACCAGAGGTTGACCCAAGCCTTGTGAGTGAAATTGGATAGACGGGACTATTTGGAAGTTGTCGTTGATCCTATAAGCACAAAGTCGCAAGTCATTGTGAGCGAGGATTTCGGTGTACTGACCTTGTTCAAAATGTTGATCTCGCTAGATAATGCACTCTGTACATGAAACTGTAACTGTAAGGCCGCTCAGCATAGTTGATGCAAAAAGCATAGGTAGACTATGTGGGTACTGAACAAGCACAAACATTCATAAGCAAGCGTCTGCAACAGAGATTGGTTATTCGACTGGCATACGAGTGGCCAACTAAATATATTGTTTGAAATGACCTGTTGTCGCTTATCAGGCAGCACTTCAATATATTTTTTTAGTAAAATTCCGCGGGTTTTAATGTGAAGAGATTTGCGTCATCACAGCATTTTGCGGTGATTGAAAAAATTAATATTTGGTTGATGCAAAGTCAGATGAATGGGTTGGGTGAAATAGACCAAGTAAGTTCCTTCTTTTTCCTTTTATTTTCACCGTATGCAGCCTTGCCCACATTGCATCTGCTGGACATATAAATGTGCATTTAGTGTTTAATTGCCTCCTTTTAAGAACTCTAAATGAATAATACACCGACATGTTGGGGATATCATGCTGATGAGTGCAGGCTGCTTCTCAACCAAACTTTTATGGACACATTACAGCTGCTGGACGAATAAATGTGCATTTAGTGTTTAATTGCCTTTAAAGAACTTTAAATGAATAATACGCCTACATGGAGAATATCATGCTGATGAGTGCAGACTGCTTCTCAACCAAACTTTTATGGATACATTGCAGCTGTTGCAAGAATAAATGTGCATTTAGCGATTAATGGTGTTTTAAGAAATCTAAATTAATAGTACTTCGACTTGGGAGCTGGCTTCTCTTCGGATCTAGCACTGGGGAAAAACTGGTTGTTTACGTTCAATGCTTAGAAAACCAAACTAATTATATTCCATCACCGCCGATCAGACCCCGAACTAACGTCAGTCGCGATGAACGGATGTCTCTCGAGAAGGCACAATGCCTTGAGAGAATATTGGGTCTCAAACTCACAAGTGGAAATCTTATATAGGATCCATCCACTAAAGGGCAGGTAAAATGATCGACTCCAGTAAGTACCTGGTTCCTCATGCTATGCTCTGTCTTTATAAGATCCAGCTCAGGCCGAAAATGGAGTATTGATGCCCAGTCCACACTTTTCAGTCTTGAAGAGTTCAAAAAGAGTCTCCAAGTTCTTGCTAGAGAAAGTTTAATTGCCACTTTCTAACCTCTCTTTCGGATGTGCGTTGTGATGCAGTGGATATCGACTCGGAACGACAAATCGAGGATCCGAGTTCAAATTCCATTTGAATTTTTTGCATTCACTTACACACAAATACTCCTGGGAAAGGTATTAATCCGTCTCTTCCCTCCAGTTATGGGTTAAATAATAGGACAGATTGGGTTCTACAGCCTTGGCTGGCAACCAGTCTACCGAAGAAAGCAATGGCAACCTACTGCGAGATAATCTTCTACCCAGTCAGTCATGTCTCTTTCACGTATGGCACTTAACTGACTGAACCTCTCTTTCACAAGCGGGAAGTGGCAAGCCTCTCATTGCACTATCGCTACTTACATGGAAAATGCTCGGACGAACTGCATACCCTCGTTCCGCCAGGTCTATTATTCACAGATAGGAACCGACCCGACGTGCACCTTACATAGTATCAAACCACCCACATTCCCTCCCAACTCCATAGACGAAAATTTCAGTCAAACAGTTTCCTCATGCGGAACATTGGTATCTTAGTTTCCTTTTCATTTCCATCCTCTCCAAAACCTCGTCGTTGCTCACATTTTCAGTCTACGGTATCCTCAGCATCCTTCTGTAGAATCACATTTCGGTTGCTTCAAGTTCTTCTTTATCTTTGAGGAGATTTTCCAGCATTCGCTGCCATATTGAAGAACAGATATCACATAACAATCCATTACTCGCTTCTTTGTTTCCAGCGAAATTTTCCCAAACTCTCCAAAAATTTAAATGAAACGTCAATTGCCATCTTCTATTGACTTGATAGATTCTTCTTATTATTTTTATTATTCTTTCTTCAGCATCTCCGGTATCTTGTTTTTTCTCTCACTGTAATCACCTGCGCATGCGTGGCAGTCCTGCCTTGCTTGGGGTGAAATGATTATAAAAAAAATAAATAAAAAACGAAAATTATTTTTGGCTCATCATAATATATGGTTTGGTGGGTACTTCACACTATACTCCCTATGCTGACATGAGAGAGGGATTGGGGAGAGAGAGAGAGAAGGCGAGATGAGAAAGAAAGATAGAGTGTGTGTGTAAAGGCAAGAAATAAGATTTTATTTTCGACTTATCACAACCAATGACTTTCAAATCCCAGAGCACTGAAAAGCTGGGGAAAGCAAATCCTTAAACTTTTAGGCGGGGCCTTTAAACGGAAAGTGACGTCAGCTAATATGTGTCCCTCTGAACAAATGTCACTGGTCGGGTTAAAAAAAAAAAAATTTATTACGAAAAACTTAGAAGAGGTGGCAAGTAAATTTTTGTTGCGTGTTAATATGACTTTGTAGACACTGTGTGTGTGTGTGCGTGTGTGTGTGTGTGTGTGTGTGTGTGTGTGTGTGTGTGTGTGTGTGTGTGTTAAATACAGCAACAACAACAGTTCTATGTTAAGAATTAAACGTTTCTCTATTTCGGACCATTTTCCTGGTTTCCAGTTTTTGCAAGGCATTATCCAAGAGTTTTTTTTATTTAGTTTTTTTTTTTTTAATGTAGTTTTTTTAGTTTTTTTCTATGTCGGTTTCGTCATTTTCAAATATCGCATCTTAGCGTCTTCACGTGACTGTTCGTGCTGTATTGTCGTTTTCTAATGAAATATATTTAGTATGCTTTTTTAAAAATAGTTACTGGTCCTGAAATCTGTTTCTAAAAAATTGTTTTAATAAAATATTTTGTAATTCTCAAGGACAGTAGCACTGGCTTCTTATAGTGCTTAATTTATTAACTAAACAGGACAGATAGATAGATAGATAGATAGATAGATAGATATAGTATAATTATTCTGGAGTTAATAAAATAGTGCTCAATGTAGTATAAACAGAGCTACGATACATATATTAATAAATATATATATTGTCAGATAGATAGATAGATAAAATTTATCCTTGATAATGGCTAAAATTATAACCGAAAGCACTCGGAAAAATAAAACCTTTGAACAAATTTCATATAATTTATGTTCTGAAACGAAAAGAATTTTAAGATCAGATGAAAAATTATATAAAAAACTTAACCATAATACCTTATCTGTCATTTCAATGAAACCAGCATAGATAGATAGATAGATAGATAGATAGATAGATAGATAAACATAGCATATATATATATATATATATATATATATATATGGTATGTTTTTTCTATTCATACACACACACACACACACACACACATATATATATATATATATATATATATATATATATATATATAAAGGTAAACTCAACACATCATTTAGATAGATAGGTTATAAATTATAATTCATTTATATGAGCTAAATTAGTTAATTTCATCAGAGAAATTCCGAGAAAATATTTGTACCGAATGGAACGAATATAATGTGGTCTGATGAAATGAGCTAATTTAGCTCATATGTATGTGTTATAATTTATAACCAATCTAAATGATGTGTGGCATTTTCATTTATAGCTATCATATTACTCTGGATAACATCCATTGAGCTCTCTATACAGATCTAACACTTAATATTTTTATTTAGTAGATCCTGTTGGATTATCCTCGCCGTTCACGGAGTTGACATATATATATATATATATATATATATATATATATATATATCCGAGTGAATTGGGACCGAAGAAAAACAAAATTTTTCAACGTCTAAAACATTAACTAATTCCTATCCACACCACCTGATGAGACATTGTAGTTTCAATGTCAAAACAAATGTACGATTTGTAGTGGATATATATAAAAAAATTTGTACATGTTCTAAAATATAATTTAGAATAAAATACATACATGTATATATATATATATATATATATATATAGAGAGAGAGAGAGAGAGAGATGGTGTATGGATAGGTATCAAGCTCTCCTACCATTCTGAAGATGAATTTCTGATCTCGAAATATTAATCAATAATAAATAAATAATACCCAACACCTTCTTTACCTTCCTTTATTATACTAAACACATTGTAATAGCCTTCAAATACCTACCTATACACCTTATATACACAATGCTTCAATCCAATTACAAAACTCTCCCATAGGCTTAACTTATCACAGATCTAGGAAAATAAAAATAAAATTTTGGCTTAGAAATTTGAATTATGATTTGATGTATAAATTTGCTGGTGACATTAGTCACGTGTTATTTTGTTTGTATTAAACTTCTCCTCCCACTATATCCCGACAAATGGAAACGGAAATACTTATTATAGTGGGCTATCCTATGTTGCCTCCCCCTCCGCCTGGCCTTGACTGAACTTTCATTCCGTAGTAATACGACATGAAACAAGTCGAATAGGGCCTTCCGTCTGATGAAGTCGGTGATTGTTGGCAACAACAATTATTGACTGAAATAAATTTATTACGGAAATATGACCGGTGTTTAAAGTTTTTCTTAAAAGAAAACAGAGAATATATATATATATATATATATATATGAATACGCAGAAGCATAATCTCGCTTACGCATGAGCACACACACACACACACACACACACACACACACTGTTTATCACTTCCACAGTGCGTGGGTGCAGTTTATCGTCATACGCTCGAAGGTTATCTTGACGCACACACGCACAAATGAGTTCCAGGCCAAAGTAATTTCTAGGTTATACCCTTTTATTTTTAACAAAACTAAGTTTATTTTTGTATTTTTTTATTTTCTTTTTTATCTAGGAAACTTCTTTTTTTAAACATAGCGCCTTCTTCTCCGGACACCCACCCTCAGATTTTTTTTTTTTTTTCGTCTGTTACCACTTCAGGAGAAGAAACCTGGGCGTTCCTTCCTCCACCCTCAAAAGTTCAAGATGACAAGAGGCTGAGATAGGAAACTAAAAGAAATCTTTCTTCTCCTCTCCTCTCCTCTCCTTACCCTCCCTCTACCTTCTTTTTTTCCCTCTCTCTCTCTCTCTCTCTCTCTCTCTCTCTCTCTCCTCCTGACTGTAATTGGGTTTGTCGACGGTCACGTGATAAAAAAGACGTATGGATCTGGCGAGGGAAATGAGTCGGGAATGACGCAAATGCAACATGGTGAAAAAAAATGGTGTAGAAGAAATCAGAAGACTGTGATCATATTCATGTGCCAATAAAAAAAATAAAGAAAATACCCCCCGAACCTTCCGAACGGAGTCAGGGTTGTTGGGCTGTGGGGTTCCCGGTTAGTGATTTGTGACCCTCGCTATCTTATCAACATTTACTTTTTGCCTACCTCCATTTATATTAATTACAAACTTAACTAGACACAGCTATTAAAAGCGTGAAACATTTTCGCGGTTTTTGACGTCATTTGGTGGGGAAATTCTCTTTTACGCCCAAATCTGTGAATTTGTTTTACTCATTCTAAATCTTGAAAAAAATTACAAAAAAAAACAAACAAAAAAACAAAACGCTAGATAAAATTCACTGTTTTTTTTATTTATTTATTTATCCATAATGTTTAATGTGTTAAAATTATTAAATATTGATGTAAAAAATTACCGTAAAACATCAAGATAGAAATGAGATGTTGATTTTCTAAGCGTAGATTAGTTGTGGTACAAAGCCGAAAGTATAAAGCATCAAACTCACTACTAATGTTACTATAGCGAGACAAGCTTGCTAACCATTATACCACGTCGAGATCATGACGTGTCTTTATTTTGTATACTATACTAGCAGTATAGCCCGGCGTTGCTCGGGTATAATGAAAGCTTTAAAACTAACCCATGGTCTTGGAGCTCAAAATCAGCCTAAAGAATATTTGTGTAAAGTTTGGTGAGAATCGGATAAAAATTGTGGATTTGTATAAAGGACATACAGACAGATAAACAGACACACACAAACATCTTGCCTTTTATATATATATATATATATATATATATATATTATCGATTTACTGAACTATTGTAAGAACTGCAACCTTGAAACTTCTAAATATCGTTTCTTATGTCTTTGTCTATGGGTGTATCAAATTTGATTAAAATCGGACCACTCCTTCTATAACCCGACTTTCGTTTATCGATTTTCGATATTTATCGGGGGTACCTCGATACAAAACCTAGTTAAGAACACTCGCAGACGCGTAGAGTACAACTGTGTAAATTTTGAAGAAAATCGGTTCAGCCGTTTCGGAGTCTATAGGTAACGGGCACACACACACACACACACACACACACACACACACACACACACACACACACAAAGTTCCATTTATAAATAAGTTTAGATTTAATTTTTTTTAAGTTTTCTAGTTTAATAGTAGACTTGTGGTTGAACGATCTAGTCTTTAAATATCTTTGGTTGGTCCCAAATATGTTTTGACCATTTAAGTCATGTACTTTGGCTTTGTAAATGACTTCTCTCGTATTACAATGTCCTTGAAGCGGGCATTTATTTCTGTCCCTACAGTTCTTATTAATGGTTTTGTTTTGTACGTTGCTATTTAGGTTTCTGGCGTTTTGTTTCTTTATGAAATTTTCTAAATTACTAGTACAGCTATAACTTAGCTTGATTGTATTCCTATTGAAAATTTTGTTTAGTTCTTTTTTTTTTTTTTGAAAGTGTTTATCAATCAGTTAAAAAATATTTGTTCTATTTTAGTTTTTACTTCTAAGTTAAATGGTGGGTTGAACCAGATAATGTTTTGTTTTCTACCATTGTTTTTTATTTGTCTGTTTGGTTGAGAATTGTATTCTAAAATGTTCTTATGGTCAGATTCATGGTTTCCTTTCTGTTCATCAAATATTGTTTTGTTTGACGAATTCTTTGATAGCCTGTGTTCTATTCCTTTGTGAATGTGCTTGATTATGCTTTTGGTATGGTTAGATTTTGTGTTTATGTACGTTGTGTGTGTGTGTGTGTGTGTGTGTGTGTGTGTGTGTGTGGTAATCCGTAAAGTGTGGGTGTTTTCGGGTGGTGCTCGATGAGTTTTACCCAGGAATTGTCTTCATATTACTAAAAAGATGAAGACAGTTCCTGGTTAAAACACATCGAACACCACCCTAAAATATGCACACACGCACACGCACACATTCACACACACACTTACACTGACACACACATATATGTGTCTCTGTGCGTGTGTATATATATATATATATATATATATATATATATATATTGCCTTGTATGGTAGCCAGTCTAGGAAAAAGAAAATTTTAAATTCTAATTAATTTGAACGTGCGATAAATGCATTCCTTGCCACAAAGCTTGGTCTGTCTGTTCGCTGCAAATCATACTATGCCATCCATCCAGTACAGCAACCATAACGTTGATTCTAGAAAAGATGTCGATAGGATGGTTTGGTACCTGGCCAATTCATTGCTCGCTGTTTCTTCTTCGAAATCATAATTTTTGTCTCTAGAGATAGATAACGATCTTACTGTAGAATATTTTTTAGTGCATGCAACTTTTTGTTGAACTGAATTGATTTCCCTTTCGCTAACCATGATAGTGCAAGGAAGATAAGTCAATACTGAACTGTCCCTATTTCTGTTTACGAAACCGGACCATGAAAAAAATCTGGCCCCGTCTTAGAGCAGGGTACAATAATAATAATTGCAAAATATATATATATATATATATATATATATATATATGCCGTGAAAAATGACACTATATATAAATTATTTTTTAAGATAAACTTTCTTCAATTCACACTTTACACAGCCTACATAACTCCCAACCTCATGGCATTGTCTATTTTCACATGTCATCTTGGTGGTTTATACGGAGGAAATATCTTGGAGACAGGGTCGGGAAATCCCAGGAAGGAGAAATTGCAAAAAAAATTTATTTTTCTTTTAATTTAAAATATATCATCAAATTTAGAATAGAATGACCACACTCTATACACTTTCCCTCCAAGCACGGCGATAAACAAAGGAAGTCAGCAAAAACCTGATAAATTAGTGTAAATTCGCGACAGAGTTCAGTCAAGCTGTGCCAAGCAGATTCACTCTGCATCCTCTAGCTCCGTTACCATAACAACAGCCTCGATACTATTTGATTAGACTTCGTATACAACACATACACTGTATATTTGAAATTTTTTTAGAGAATAAATTTGGTACGTAGACCTCATTAATTTAAGCGTACGTTTAGAGTAGCAATTAGGTCTCATTGTTTTGCTGTTGTAATGGTTAGATGCAACCGACAGTTTTATTCTAATAGTTTCTTCTTTTATTCTTTTTTTTTTTTTTTTTCACTTCTTGCTTGTGGAACTCTCTTCCAGCTTCTTGCTTCCAAGTCACCTACGTTCTTTAAAAAATTTAATGCAACTTCAATCAGAATCGGAATTCTCTGTCTGCCTGAATTCTGTCCTTTTGCTGTTCTTTTTCCTCACTAAAGTTTTCTCAGTCTCTTTCACTCTCAGTAATCCCTGGCATCTTAGTGATATTATGCCCTTATTTCGAGTGAAAAGATTAAAATAAATATAAAAATCAAAATCTTTTAAAGTGCATTATCCCAAAATATAGTAAAACTTGTTTTAATTGTTCTTAACATTTTTAAATCAGAAAAAATATAATAAAATATAATAGCACAACAAGTAGACAATTGTTTTGCTTATTATGGCGCTACAGCATCTTCTTTTAGCGTTTCAGTACCAGTAGATTACTCGACGACAACGCATATTTTTAATAATCTTTGAATTTTTTAATTGAAAATTATGAAAGTATAACGGTACCACAGGAATGTATATTTAAATAAGTTCTGGCACTCGTCCTGTGAGAAGACAGGTGGGAGCAAAAAGCTAAAGAAGGTGCCGGTTAAACCTAAAACTGCACCTTCCTTGGTTTGACTAAAGGAACATTTGCCAGTTACAACTGCTCAACATCGAGGTCAACAAAAAACTGTCGCTGGAAATATTTGACACCGACATTCTGTTTATGTCGAATGTTATCAGATAATTTAGTGCTTAATGCCTAATCACTACAGAATATTTATTCAGTAGCATTCACTCCACCCCCAAGTGGCGTCCATAGCACGTGTCCTACTTGCCGTACCCTAGAAATACCACTAATCATATAAATGAATGATTTTCAGTTTTAAAAAAACTCAAAGAGCAAGGAGATAATGCCCCTAAGGCGCAAATGGTTATTATGTATTGTTAAGTGAAAGAAATACATTTTGATTTTATTTGACGATTTTCAGCAAAACTACTTTTCCCTGTTACGATAACATTGCGATAGCGTTTTTAATTAATTTGTTTTTTATTTGCTTATAATACGTGGTTATTTAAAACCAGAAAATAATTTTGGACAAAGAAGTTTTTGGAGATAAAGATATTTGCGCGTAAGTGAATATAACGAACCCAACTGGAATTGGAACTCGGCTCTCCGATTAACAATTCCGAGTTATTATCAACCAACACACCCAAGCTTACAGTACCTGTTATTCCCAAGCGGTTTCCCATCTAAGTATTGACCAAGCTTGACGTTCCTTAACTTTGGTGATCGTACGGTAACCATTTTTTTTAACGTGATATAGCCATAAGCCACAACGTTGTTAAGGATGTGCGGTGAGTTTGGGATTAAGGAAAACAGTTGATTGCAATGTTACGGCAATGTCACCATGACGTCATACGGATAACAGCAATGACCATCATGGCTTGGACCGGTGTACACCTTGCGTCTACCGTTGAAATGTTTTGTTTTTTTGTTTTGTTTTTGCTTTTTTAAGAATGTTGAATATACAATTTGGTGCATTTTGGTTTGGGGACACCCCCAGCCAAAATACACCAAATCTGCAACGTTGCAACAACAGAACATTTCATGTTGGTCGAGTATTACAGATTTTTATAGCAAAAAATGTATGCTGTTTGAATGGCTGCCAAACACTTCTTCTTGTACCGTGTCCCTTCAGGACATAGGCGATCATGAACTTCCACTTAGCTCTGTCTCTTGTCGCTGTCAATATTTGCTCAGGCCTATCAAATACGTCTCCTACTGCTTTCCTCTGTCTCTGTTTCCCTCTATGCATCCTGTGGGTATTAAATTCTCCAAGCCTTCTATCCTCATTACGTACCCCAGGAACCTCAGTTGTCTCTTCCTGATGTTAAGTATGAATTATCTTCTTGTTTGCATCTACTCCAACACCCCATCATTGCTCAGATATTTAGTCCATGGTATCCTCAGCATCCTTCTGTAGAACCACATTTCTGCTACTTCGAGCCCCTACTTCATCCTTGATGAGATCGTCAAGCATTCACAGCAATGTAGAAGGACAGACATCACATAGCATCCAGCACTCTTTTCTTTGTTGCCAATGAGATTTTCCTGTTTCTCAGTACTCTGATTAACCTTTGAAATGTGTCCTTGGCCAAGCAAATGCGTCTTCGGATCTCAAAGTCGTAATTTCCATCCTCTGTTAGAACACTTTCCAGGTATTTAAATTTATTTACTTGTTTTATTTTATGCCACTGCCCGGCCGGTCGCTGTTGGTTTCGATCCAGATAGCTGGTCGTAGATTGACTCTGTTCACGGTGATCTCCCTTGTCCCACGTTGTGTTGATTAATCACATGTGAGTTTTCCTATAGCTGCCTCTCTGCCGAACTAAACCAAACCGGGAAGCGTGCACACAATTGAGTAATAAAAGAAAGAAATATAGCATCAAGAAAAATAAGTGGACCGACGTCTGAAGTGTTGTAAAATAACGTCTTTAAATACAGAATACACACAATAGTCTCTTGGATAATTTCCGATCCCTGCTTCTATCAAGCTGGTAGCGGAACGGAAGTCTCTTAAGTAAATCGAATTATTCTCATAAGCAATAAATGAGAAATCTGACTAGCCGCAGCTCGCTGCTCCGAACAGAGTTCTAAGTTCGTCGTAAGTCTAGTCAACATGATTCTTGTTTTCCGGAATGTTGCGGAAATTGCAGAAGTGCTGTGTTATGGGTAGGTTGGCGCGGTTCGTCTTTAGAAATTAACCTAGTGAGCCAACAAACCTACCAAGGTTTCACCTAAACGGATCTTCAGTGAAGGTTGGCCAACCTTCCCTGAAAATCCGTTTAGGTGAAACCTTGGTAGGTTTGTTGGCTCACTAGGTTCATTTACTTATTCTGCTCTGCTTACGTATTGAGCGCTTTTTTGTTATTGATTACTCGTCTCGAGTTTTTTCTTTGGGCTACGTACTGTCTCGGTCCAAATCACTTTGGCTGATGTTCATGTGCTTAGCTCTTTCTTTTTTTTACAAGCATTTTTTCCTTCTGCGTATATACGCGGAGGAGGGTTTTTCGAAACGAGTATACTGATAAGTTTGCATTTATATATATATATATATATATATATATATATATGTGTGTGTGTGTGTGTGTGTGTGTGTGTGTGTGTATGTATATATATATATATATATATATATATATATATATTTTCTATTATAATAAAGACCATTGTGCTTAATCGTATAAAAAGCATGTGTTATTAAACTTTGAAACTTTTTGTTTGGGATTTCTTTCACTGGTATTTTTTCTCTCAAAAAAGTGATACTTTAAGTAATATCAAGTGAATTTGAGATTAGTCAAGATCTGTTACACCTGTTACCAATTTTAGTCGAGTGACCCAATCAAAATTTTAATGATTGTTTTTAAAGAACTTTTACAACGAAACCATTTTTTTTTTATTATTTGTTTATTTTAACGGATGCTTAAGGTAATGCGCATTGTGTTGTAATGGATATCGGCTCGGTTCGAATTCCAGTCGGATTCGTAAACATTCGCTTACGCTGCAGTATCATAGGAAAAAGTACAAATTGGTTTCTTTTCCTCTACAGTTTGAATAGCAAGACAGACTGGGTTATATAACCTTGGCTGGCAACCAGTCTACCGCATGAAAAACGGCAACCTACCGCGGGAAAATCTCCGTCTAATCAGTCATGAATTGAAAAAGACCTGCTCGCCCAGGTGTGAATGACGTAATGCACTTAACTGGCTGAACCAATGTAAAAGCAAAGAATATAAAATTCTACCAACTTAAAAAATCACTTTAATATATCTAAAGGGTATTGAACTCACAACTCTTTGGATCCAACACCAGGCTACAGCAGTGGTGAACAAGTAACTTACAATGTTAGAGGGAGATAACGCATGACTTCCAGAAGAGGCATTAGGCAAGGAATGGAGTTCATATACCACAGTAATTGCAATAATTGGTCCGATTCGAAATTCCTAGCACCCGAAGAAGGCCGGAGCGTACAACGGCCGAAACGTCGTACAAATGGCAAGAAAGATGAGGACAATAGTCTGAACAATGTAAATACTGTAAATACTACCTCATATGAGAAATATAGACAAATACAAATTAGATATTTAGCCATTGAGTCATTTAGAACCTTAAAAAATCTATTTTTCAAATTGTATGGAAGAGATCTGAGATTTAATTCGAAGGAGATCCCGAATAAGATGATAGTCAAAGAGTGGCTACAAAGGGCAAGTAAACTTCCTTTGTGGTTCTTTGTAAATTTTATCTAGATTCCTTTTCTGTGTTATCTGTGAATGGCCATGAAGTCTTGGGGAAGATAGCGGAATGTTTTCCATTGCCTTCTGCATGGTTCCAATATGTCCTTTTCCTCGGTTGGCTGCCAATCAGTGTTAATTTGACAAGACAGCACGAAACCGTGCAGAATGCAATGGAAAACCATTCTATCTTTCCCAAGAAGTCATTGCAATTTACATATAATACGGAAAATGAATCTGTAGAGAGCCTTTAACACTTTCATTGGACCTGAGGGGTGTGGTATTAAAAAAACAAAAGCAAATAACTAATAAAACAGATTTTTCTTTCATTTTTCTTTTTTCTTTTTTTTTTTTTAATTTCGAAATTGGGTCTCTGACCTTGCGAACTTCTAAACTTTCGTGGCCATGAATTACTTGTCGGCTATTCAGTTTCATAGCAGGCGACCCCAGAAATCGGGCATTATTTCATTAGAAGACCCTTATCTAGGAGCTCGGAAGACGTCCTGTTCTCATACCAATATTTGGATATTTGTAGCTGTTTATCGGTGTGTGTGTGTGTGTGTGTGTGTGTGTGTGTGTTAGAGAGAAAGAGAGAGAGTGAATGAAACGTCTTGACCTGTTGCTGAACCCTTTCTATGATTTCGGGTTGTTTATGCCCCCCCCCCCCCGCCCACAACAAAAAAAAGTGTCAGATGACACTAAAGTAGCTGTGAATAAGAAGCCAATGTCATCGGTCCAAAAAACAAACAGACTCTCACTCGCGAATCTGTAAAATCGATCGTATTTATCTGTACCTCTACTTTGTACAGAATGCGACACAAGGTCGAGTTTAGAATGAGAGCCACTCGTACAGAGGCCAAAAAAACAAAACAAATAAGAGACCGGAGCAAGGTAATGACCCCTAGCTGCCCTCCGTCCCAAAGATGGCACCCTGGGACTGAAAGATGGCACCCTGGGACTGGAAATCATATTCAGTTTTCACGGCTCTCCTGTTTTAATTTTCATGATTCATAATTCTTAAGTTAATGATTGAGTAAGCTCCTTCTGAGTTCTACAACTATAAAATACCCATAAAAATTCTTCCATTGCATCGTTAATTTTATTTTTATTTTGTTTAGCGGCATATAAAATTTTATATGTTATTTAATGCCAAAATCTAAATATTTTTAACACAATTTTATGTCTTTAACTAAATATATTTTGAATGCCTTCAATTACAGATAAAATGTATTGCTGGTCATTTTACTATAAATAGGTATTTTTACTAATTTTTTTCCAATATAAAAATATATATTATGGGTATTTTTATACTTTCATAATGTTTGGGCTATTTGCCTATAGCTGGGACATTGTCAGGTGCTACTACTCTGGGTCAGGATAGGCCTGAGAACAACCGCAATTAAGAAGTGGTTCTACGCTCCTCAAAACCTCTAATCTCCCGATCAGAAGCCCTGCTGCCGGATGTAGCTTATCGTCATGCCCAGGACTGCTAAATATTTGAGATTAACAGTCCGCCAGTTCAAGTGCCATACGTGACAGACGCTTCGGCGATCTTGTCTCGAAAGGGACATGACTGACTTGGCAAAAGATTTTCCAGCAGTATGTTGCCATTGCTTTCTGCGGTAGACTGGTTGCCAACCAAGGCTATAGAACCTAATCTGTCCTGCTATTCAAACCATAGCTAGAGGGTATATTTATTTGCAAAAATTTACAAATTATGGCTCAAGGCCGAAAATGGGGAGAGGGAACAAAACTCGGGTTGGTCTACAGATACTCTATCCTATATCTAGCTAATCCGATTCGCGACCCATACATACGTTACAATAATTCTCATTCACCATAAGAATTTGTCCATCAACACTCATACTTATCAAGCACCAAAATACCACAAAAACATACCGAGGACCTACAAAACGCCCCAAATGTACATAAAAATTTCTGATTTTTACAATATTTACAATATCTTACAAAAATAAATTTAAAACTTTATTCATGAAATGACATGATGGGGAGCGGGTATGTAGAAACAAAAAATCCCCAAAACAAAAACAATTTCAAAAATGATATATATACAAACCATAGCTAGAGGGAGACGAGATGGATTAATACTCTTCTCATGGGTATAACTTTTTAAAAAATATGGCAACCCAGCAACCTGAAAGAATTTAAATATATTTTTTCTTATATTTTATAGAATTTTAGGTACTTTGGCTTTATAACCTTACAGAGGCGTTGAGAAAAGTCAGCAAATACTGGGAGCTTCATAATTGTAACCTATTTATTCTATGTGCCGTGTTACGTCAGGACGTAGGCGATCGTGGCTCTCCACAATTTCCTGTCGTCTTAATAAATTTTGCCTTTTTGCTATCTCTCTTAAACCTTGTTCCGCCATCCATTTACTCAAGTTCACTAGGAAGGTTATGTGTTGTTTTTCCTCTGTCTTTCTTGCCTTTAATCTGTCCTGTGAATATCAGTTTTTCCAAGCCCTCTTTTCTTATTATATGCCCTAGAAATTTCAACTGCTTCTTCCTGATTTAATAAGTCATTTATGAAAGCTAACGGCGTGAAGGTGATTAAGTCTATTAGCATTAACCCCTTGCCTGGTAAGGGGCGACAAATGCAACAATTGGAATCATAATCTGTCAAAATTTACTCGCTAAATAAATATGATCAGCCGACCTGAAAGAGACTACCACCACCTTTAAATTTGTTGTTTGTAATTTTTTTTTTTTTTATACAACGTTATAGTAAATTGACCCTCCATTTTGGAGTCACTCGCTGGTACGACATTACCACCACCTGTACATTTGTTGATTATCAATTTTTTTTTTTTTACTTTTTTCAGTGCAATCTTATTGAGTAAACCCTAAACTTTCCTATTGACAAAAAAGTTTGTAAAAATGTCAACATTTAAACAATTTGGTGAAGGGGGGCTCAGTTTTTCATACAACCTTAAATCGATCCTGTGCAATTAACTTTTTTGCTTGCGCATATTCACCAACTGAATCCTTTGCAAACTTTTTGGATAAAGCTATTCTTGGAGTTTCCGAGGAAGGTGCCATCGTAAGAACTGAAGAAAACATGAAAAAGACAAAAACAAGGTTACAAGAGCAACAAATCGTCCCCCCCAAAAAAAAAACTGAACCCAACGCGAGTGATTCCAAAATGGAGTATCGATTTACTATAATGTTGTATGAGAAACTGATCCCCCCACCTAAAATTGTTTAAATATTGATATTTTTTCAAATTTTTTGATGACCGGAAACTTTATGTAATAACCGATAGGACTGCGCTGAAAAAAGTAAAAATAAATGAAAAACAACAAATTTAAAGGTGGTGGTAGTCTCTTTCAGGTTCTCCATATGATCGTTGAGCAAGCTACAAGGTTGATCAGGTTCTTTTTGGGGGGGTTTTAACTCAAATCGAAATTCCAAGATTTAGAGGAGATATTTTTGTTTTATTTTTATCCAAATCATTCAAAAACCGTTTCTTCTTCTTTCTAGGAAAAAAAACGTTCATGAGATGACTTCAAAATCTATTTTAAATAATTTCCTACAAACGTTTCCTTTAAAAAACATTCCAGAAAACTATTTAAAAGTAATAAATTGTTGGCATAAGTTTAAGTTGTAATTCCCCCACCAAAAATACTCTTTCCTTTTTTTTTTTCTTTTACTTACCACATCATTCTCCGCATCCTTTTACCTCTACACATAAACAAACAAATACGCACTCTAAGAATGAACTTAGTATGTCACTGTACACACAAGTATATAAAAATATAAATTCCTTAAATGAATGCTTTATTTATTTTTTTCATCACTTGCCTTTGTTTGGCAATTTTATCTCATGAACATTTTCTCTTTCCGCTTTGCTTCCACCCCCACCTAAAATATTTAGGACGTAAATGCGTATCGTAAGTTGGAATTAAGGGAGCGGTTAGATAGGTAGGTAGGTTGGTTAGCGTTATACGAACGAGGATGAATGCGTGCGTGCGCTGACATGTATTTCGCATACACATTATTCAGGCTCTATTTCCATATTGTGTGAAGTTGGCAAATCTCTCTTCTCGATTCATTGTCAAGTACACTCCTCTTTTCTTTTCCCCCCTTTGCCGATGGTTTTTCTCTTCTTTCTTTTCGCCATCACTAACTAAACTTTCTTCTCCCTACAGACTTAGCTTCTTTCTTTTTCTACGCTTAAAATTGTTAAGTCAAAAAAAAAAAGAAAAAATGTATCACATTTTTTTTATCACATTTTTAATCATTCTATTATTGCATTTAAATTATACAGAGAAAAAAATCTCAATTTTTTTTTTGTTAGCAACTCGTTTATAAACCACTGTACACTAGGGCAGGTCGATTTTAAAACCGTGGTCTTGCACTCAATTTGAAAGTTGGGATTTTGACATAATAATACATAATGATACTAAATATTTTTCCCTAAATCATTATGATTTATGAGATAACAAGTTTAAAGATTAAGTTTAGGTTCAGAATTGGAGTGTTGGAATTTCATTCCGGTTATCACTGACTGAAAGCTTCATAGCAAAGCTTTATAAAATGTACAATTTACTGACGCTTTAAAAATTGTACATGGACAAAATACATGACACAAGCATATTATTACTAAATCATTGTGCCATCAAATAAGTGTTGTGGGATCTCCACCTTTTTGTATATGATAATAGACCTGACTGAGTGTACATATAATCCTGCCATAGAGAGAACAGTGGATCTGGAATTTCAATTGTAGTTGCAGTTCACAGTGGAGAGTAATCGTAGAGATCCGTTACAATTATTGAAGAGTTCCGACAGATACCGAAGTTACCCAGAGATCAGACTAGCTCTGAGCTCCACTCAGCTAGAATAAGTTACTCGGACATACTATTTCCAACGATTTTACTTCAAGACTTGTATATATTCATTTCTACTAATAGTATTCCTGAATTGACTAACCCGCGTTCTAGTTTGTATATTACTACTTTTCTATCTTTATACTTGTTTTTGTTGTTCATTATTTTGGCGGTTCATCAGCCGGAATCCACAACAATAAGACTTCAAAGAGAAATTATACTGAACAATTTAACTATATTTTGATGTAATAACTGTACATTAAAATATACCGTAGAAAGTAATGGCAACCTACTGCGGGATAATCTTCTGACTGGTCAGTCATGTATCGAGACATGATCGCCCAAACGTGTATCACGTATGGCACTTAAACTGACTGACTGATAATAGTTTTATAGTGTCATTTCTAATAAACAATGCAAGAGTTCTTCCACACTCTTTCAAGTAGACTTAAAATTATAGGTAAATTATTGTTCTGCAGTCTTTTATTTTTCTGATAAACTTTAGATCTCTCTCTATCTATCTATCTATCTATCTATCTATATATATATATATATATATATATATATATATATATATATATATTGTCCACATGAATTGAACCCCTCCAACTATCAGGCAGAACTTCTTTCTTATTATATTCTTTGCTAATCAAACTGCTCATCTCTGTTATTGTATTCGAAAGAGACACAGGGTTAAACAAAAAACAAAACATACGATCTCGTTTGCTGGGAAATAATGAAATGAAAATAATACATATCATGAAATGAGTTGAATATATGGATAGGAATCCGACAAGGTGAATAGAATAAGTAAAGAACAAGTAGGAAAAAAGTGTCTTTTAACATGTTTCACTTTAACAAACTTCTTCAGAAATTTATTAAAGACGAATGATTTAAAAATCCAAAAGAGAGTATGTTGATTGAGGTATAGTTTCATTGGTCAGATCTCTCTCTCTCTCTCTCTCTCTCTCTCTCTCTCTCTCTCTCTCTCTCTCTCTCTCTCTCTAACTATATTTTGATGTAACCTACTGCGGGATAATCTTCTGACTGGTCAGTCATGTATCGAGACATGATCGCCCAAACGTGTATCACGTATGGCACTTAAACTGACTGACTGATAATAGTTTTATAGTGTCATTTCTAATAAACAAAAGAGAGTATGTTGATTGAGGTATAGTTTCATTGGTCAGATCTCTCTCTCTCTCTCTCTCTCTCTCTCTCTCTCTCTCTCTCTCTCTCTCTCTCTCTCACACACACACACACGTTCTCTGTTTCGGAGATTGGCTTGATATCTTTTCCTATTTTATTTTTAATTTAATTTCTTTTATTTTTATTCTGTTTTTAATTTTACAGATTGGACAAATTTTTACTCATCTGCTGTCAATATGAATAATTTCTTTTTCTTAACATCAGGCATTTTTCTGGTTATTGATAAAGTGATAGCAAACTTTCTGGAATCTTCGTTACTTCATATATTTTACAAGTTTTGTAGTATTATGCAGCCAAATTTCAGCAACAAAAGGCTTTTAAAGTGTCACTTTACACGAGGAATTTCCTCAGGATGTAAACAGTTCCTAAGAGCGCGATCATTTTTTTGTTCTGATTTATATGCCTGAGGAAGGCAATGGGAAAACATTATACGAGTTTTCCCAAGAATAATCATAACAATGCACAGTTTTGAGGTATTTAGAAAAATGTGGAAAAAAAACCATGATCGCCTACGATATGACAAGATATGTCACAACGAAAAGGATTGGGCGCGGGATCTGGCCAATATGGTCGTTAAGTTCAATTTTAATGGTGCCATGTATTCCAATGACAACTGGAGCTACTGTTCTAGCTTTTACGTTCCAAATTCTTCTAGAACTGTTATTCTTGACGTTTTTGGTAAACGATCACAGTAGTTTAAATGTTTCAAAAATTTATCTAGTCATCATTTAACATTGAAATTGAAATGTCCGAATTATCAGTTTTTTTCTTCTTCTTCTTCTTCTTCTTCTTCTTCTTCTTCTTCTTCTTCTTCTTCTTCTTGTCCTCTCAGAACGTAGGCGATCATGGTTTTCCACATCTCCCTATCCCTGGTGGCTCTTAGCACGCGTTCTCCTGTAACATCTCGCAAACCTCTGTTCGGTCATCCACCTGCTCAGGCCCTTCATATATGTTATCCGCTCCTTTCCTCTGTCTCTATTTCCCTTTATCTGGTCTGTTAGTAACAGGTTCTCCAAGCCCTCCTTCCTCATTGTATGTCCCAGGAACTTCAGTTGTCTCTTCCTGATGCTCAATATTAATTTCCTTTTCGTTTCCATCCTTTCCAACACCTCATCATTGCTCACATGCTCGGTCCACGATATCCCCAGCATCCTTCTGTAGAACCACATTTCAGTTACTTCAAGTTTTTCCTTCATCTTCGATGATATTGTCCAACATGCACTGAAGAACTGACATCACATCAGAACTGACATCACCTAGCACTCTCTTCTTTGTTTCTTCTTCGGTTAGAACACTTCCCAGATATTTAAATTTTTGTACCTGATTTTAACATCCTCCACCTGTATTTGACACTTTGGGCTGCTCTTCCAAACTAGATTGTAAAAACGAATGTGGAAAGGCATGTATACTCAATACCGATAGTTTCACTCTGATAAAAGAAAATGAATTTGAAAGAAGAAGGCGTGTCACAACATGGCAAAAAGGCTATGTTACTTAGACCAGAGTCGGCAACTTTTCGCTATGTGCCGACTTAGAGTCTTAAAATCATTCAGTGTGCCAACACTAGAAGTATTTTTATACAAGTCAAGGTCAACATATGACTGTTCTACAATATATTTTATATAGTAATATGCACAATAATATGTAAACCGCAATAATGGAAATAGATTGTTTTAAAAGTTTTTTGTTTTTTTTAGTTTTTATTATTAACCCTCTAGGGCCATTCGTATCATATTTGATACAGTATTTCCCTATAAGGAAACATTTGGTATTTCCCTATAAGGAAACATTTGGTATTCATTGACTGAGCAGTCAGTACTGCTTTCATTTGAAATTTATAAAATATTTCTCTTAAAAAATTTTTCAGGAAAATATTTCTTTCAAGGCTTGTTTTCATACTGTATCAAATATTATACGAGTGGCCCTAGAGGGTTAATGGGAGCATTGCCCTTGCATGGTCTTAGATAATTGCTCAATATCGGCGACATACATTTTTACTTTGAGTTTTAAACAAATTTTCTAAATGTTCAGGTGTTGGGCAAATTCGTTGTAGACATAACACTGCTTTCATATAAGAGAAAATTTGAATCAAAAGCTAATAGAAAAGTAAAAACAGTTTCCTTCAAACAGATGAAAGATCTTGGGGAGGATGTCCAACAGTTAAGAATAGCAGCAGACTTTTCTAAATTTTCGTCTTCCAGAGACTTCCTTAGTTCAACAAATCGTGCCATTGAAAATTGCTTGGCGTGCCAGATGTGGCACGCATGTCGTAGGTTGCCTACTCCTGATTTAGAAAGCACTAGCAGTATAGCCCGACGTTGCTTGGGTGTAATGAAAACTTTAAAACTAATCCATGGTCCTGGAGCTCAGACTCTTTGGACGTTGGCACGAAAGACTAAAATGCAATAGTTGTTTTCAGTTAAAGCGAAACCGTAGACTGAAAGAAAAATGAATGTATGTAAGTCAAATTTTGATTTCCTGGTATCGATATCAAATTTTCTGCACTATTCGAAGGCGAATTGGCATGGCAAAGGAAGCATTCCAGAAGTTGAGTAAGGGATTAAGAAACAGGACAATTTCACTAGAAACAAAGAAAAGAGTACTGGATGGCTATGTGATGTCAGTTCTTCAATATAGCAGTGAATGTTGGACAATATCATCGAAGATGAAGGAAAAACTTGAAGTAACTGAAATGTGGTTCTACAGAAGGATGGTGTGGATATCACGGGTCGTGCATAAGAGCACTGATGAGGTTTTGGAAAGGGTGGAAACGAAAAGGAAATTAATACTGAGCATCAGGAAGAGACAACTGAAGTTCCTGGGACATGCAATGAGGACGGAGGGCTTGGAGAAGCTGTTACTAACAGGCCAGATCAAGGGAAATAGACAGAGGAAAGGAGCGGATAACATATTTGAAGGGCCTGAGCAGGTGGATGACCGAACGGAGGCTGCGAGATGTTACAGGAGAACGCGTGCTACGAGCCACCAGTGACAGGGAGACGTGGAAAACCATGATCGCCTACGTTCTGAAAAGACAGGGCACATAGAACAATGTTTCGAGGGGGAGCAAAGTTTTATTATTAATTTTAAACATTAATTGTAGTAATGATTTCAAGAATAAATGATACACCTCAGCTCACTAGGCTATTAGTATTAATTATTATTAACAATGAATTGCATTATCATAGATTGAGAACAAAAGAGCAAATTTCGTCTTCTGTTTAATTTTCAGTCCCAACAAATGTTTGGGGTGTGCTGAAGTCATTAATTGCCTCTGTAACGCCAGTAATAGTAATGAAAAGTAATGACAATTATTATTATTATTAACTAGCAGTATAGCCCGGCGTTGCTCGGGTGTAATGAAAGCTTTAAAACTAATCTATGGTCCTGGAGCTCAGACTCTTTGGACGCTGACACGAAAGACTAAAAAGCAATATTCAATAGTTGTTTCCAGTTAAAGCGAAACCGTAGACTGAAAGAAAAATGAATGAATGTAAGTCAAATTTTGATTTCCTGGTATCGATATCAAATTTTCTGCACTATTGTAAGAACTGAAACCTTGAAACTTCTGAATATCGTTTCTGATGTCTTTGTCTATGAGTGTATCAAATTTGATTAAAATCGGACCACTCCTTCTATAACACGATTTTTTCGATTATCGATATTTATCGGGGCTACCTCGACACAAAACCTAGCTAAGAACACTCGCAGATGCTTATAGTACAATTGTGTAAATTTTCAAGAAAATCGGTTCAGCCGTTTCGGAGTCTATAGGTAACGGATACACACACACACACACACAGACAAAGTTTCATTTATAAATAAGTTTAGATAGATTGTGTACACAGTCATGTATAGGAATTTTTTTTTTTTTTTACAAATGCTTGAACTTGCCCCTTTGCTTTTTGGTAGTGTCTAACCAATGAATGTCAACACTCAAACAGAAACAAATACAAAGACTGTTTAGTGTTAAATCACTTCATTTATTTCTAGAACTTAATGGTTTTACAACTGCTTTTTGTAGTTTTTAGGGTAAAATCCTATATATCTTACAGCAAATATCTGAAGCACTACAACTGACCATTTAAGTACTTCACAAGGCCTCCCGATCCCAAAGAACAAGGGACAACTTTGCGAATTGGGAAAGGTATTAATCCGTCTCTTCCTTCCAGTTATGGGTTAAATTTAAATAACAGGACAGATTGGGTTCTATAGCCTTGGCTGGCAACCAGTCTACCGCAGAAAGCAATGGCAACCTACTACGGGATAATCTTCTACCCAGTCAGTCATGTCTCTTTCGAGACATGATCGCACAAGCGTGTTTCACGTATGGCACTTAACTGACTGACTCCTCTGTCTATCAGGACAAGTTGTTTATTTGACACATTTTTTTGTGATATAAAAATTAGAAATAATAATAATAATAATAATAATAATAATGTTTTGTTTTGTTTTTTAGTTTTGTCTTTTTTTTTTTTTTTTTTTGTGATTTTTTGTTTCAAAATTACGGCGAAATAAAATATCTTTTTTATTACCATTTTATAAAAGAAGATCAAAGTTTGACAAAAAAAAAAAAAAGATCGGTACTCACGTTACAAAAACTGTTAGCGTTCTTTCACCTTCGACAATTAACACTCCCGACGCTTAACTAAGTTACGTCAAAAAAAAAAATGTGTTATTTTTCAATGTGATTAAACGCTTGTAATATTATTGGATTGGGTACTAAAACAGATAAAAGCAATAATAGTCCGTATGCGACTCGGTATAAAAAAGTTGAATTTAGAGAGGTAGTTGCCATCAACTGTAATTTTAGCTCCCATATGAAAACAAAAATCTTGCCAAAATACTTTTTTTTTTTCATTAAATATTAAAAAATAACCCTCGTAAAATCTGACAACGATTTCCTCACATAAGTTTACACACAAAAAAAAAAACGCACAAGACAGCGACCGTTTCAAGGCTCCTGTAACTATGAACACAGATACAGCTCACCCGTTTTCAATATTACTACTGCTTATACGGTGACACTCGCAGCAACAACAATCAATTATTATGTTTGTTTTGTTACTACAACTTTACAGTCACCGTGAGAATTCACTTGCGGACAGTTCTCCCCGGCTAGAACATCGGTCATTCGTGGCCGGGGTAATGAAACAGCTCGGCTCCATTGGCGTGGGAGAGCCTGCGATGCAGACATCATCTCCTCCACTGCATCTAAAAAGGGTCAGGGTCAATGTTTGGGACGTTCCAAAAATAAATTAAAGTGTCAGGGGAGCTTGAGCAATTTCTGAAACTACTCGTTTGCGGGGCTCCACATTAACTATGAACTTGTGTCAAACTTATGTGAGCTGGGTTGGGTAAGGAGGTAGGTAAATTTGAGATGAAAAGCAAACACAGAGCCTGGCGTTACGTCTGAGTACGTCTTATTCGTTATCTGTTCTTAAATCTCATATGCCACGTACACCGGTCATAGTTAGTCAGGGCCGGTGCGTACTATCCCGTAACTCTTTCTCGGCCGAGGGGAAAGTTCCAAAAAAACTATTGGGGACCCCGGGCAGTTCTTGGTGACTCTCGCTACCTTATGAACAGTTGTTTTATTTTGTTTTTAAACTAAGCACAACTGACTATTATAGGATTCATTTTTTTCGCGGAGTTTGACGTCATTATCTGGGGTCTTTTTTTTTTTTTTGTTCAAATCCGTGAATTTGTTGGGTTTTTTTGCTCATGCAGTCTCGAAAAAACACGATATAAAATTCGCTATGTTTTTTTTTATCATTAATGTTGAATGTTGTTAGCATTTTTCAACTTTTTAACAAGAAAAATCCCAAGGTGATGTAAATGTCTATAAAACATAAATGTTGATTTATGATGAAAAAAAAAATGACCTGTCTCTAATTTTTGTATTTAGATACAGTGTAACCCTGATATAAGAGAGTTGTCGGGACAGGATAAAAGTTCTCTTATATAAGTGTCTCTTATATCCGGGTTATATTTGTATTTTCAATTTTTCTACATTGCATTTTGCATATGATCCATTTATGGTACATAATTATTAGATGCATTAGGTGCATTTTATGAATACCACCTTAAAATTGACCTGTAGTAGAGAAGGTGGTGTATCATACAGTGAGAAGAGGGAGGAGGCACGAGACCCTTGCACTGGCCTTGGTTCCAGTGCTACAGTCAAAGAAAGGCAGGGTGCTTAATTTGCGATGAAAATAAAAGTTATATAAGCATACCACTTTTTTGCACATTGATAATCAATGTTTAAACCAAATTAATAATGTGGGATAAAATAAATAAAAATATTTTTAATTAAAAAAAATAATGCAAAAATAAAATAAAAATACCTGGAACCGTCGCCACTATGTTTTAGAACATGTACATAATTTTCTCTATATATGTCCTCTTCTCTACAATCATATGTTTGTTTCAATGTTGGGTCCCCAACATTTCAGGAAAGGCTCTTTCCTCCTGATGAAATGTTGGGGACCCAACATTGAAACAAACATATGATTGTAGAGAAGAGGACATATATAGAAAAAATTATGTACATGTTCTAAAACATAATATATAATAAATATTCACAGCTCTATACATCATATATCGAGCACTGTTTTAAATTAATGTTTTGGACGGAAAAAAAATTTTCTTTCCTCGTTCTGTACTCACTCGGATATATATATATATATATCATTAATTATTACTTAATTGTCATCCGCAGACAGATCTGTTTCGCTGTATCACAGCTCATCAGTACGGTTAGACTCCGATTGCTCCCTAACCCAGGCTCGAAACCCGACCGAATTGGCGTCAGTCGGTGACTCTACCTATATATATATATATTATATGAATTACAAAAAAAACATATTTGTAATAATATTTGTTATTCTTCTTCTATGTGCCGTGTTCTTTCAGAACGTTTGCGATCATGGTTATCCACAATTTCCTGTCCTTTGTAGCTCTTAAATTTTGTCCTAAACCTTGTTCTGCTCGTTAGGTAGGTTATATGCATTGTCTTGCTTGCCTTCAATCTGCCCTAAGAGTATTAAGTTTTCCAAGCCCACTTTCCTCTTTATATGTCGTAGAAATTTCAACTGATTCTTTCTGATGTTAAGTATAAGTGTTCTTTTTGTTTCCATTTTCTTTAAAATTTTATCGTTGCTCACATGTTATGTTCATGATATTCTAACCAACAATACATTCTTTGAAAAGGACAAAAAACAACAACAAAAAAAAACCAAATAAAAACTATAAATATTTTAATAATTTCAAGTTATAGATAAAAAAGTGACAGCCATCATTTAAACAGAAATTATTTTCCGTCTGCTTCATCAATGAATAAATAGTTGGTTTTTGTTTTCGTTTTTTTTTTCTTTCTTTCTTTCTTTCTTTCTTTCTTTCTTTGCGTGTACAAATTTTCCACCGGTGCCAAAAATCGTTGTTTGAGACCAAGTTAAAAACAAATATTGCGAATGTTGATTTTATAAGCAGATAAAACCTCCTCTTTTAAAAGTTTGGCAAAATACAATCTTTTTACCCTATTTGATGTTAGTTAAAGCTTCAAGAATGAACATATTTTTATTATTTTGAGAGAGCACAAAAAAACAAAAAAATTAAAAATAAAAAAAATAAAAAAAGCTTGACTATACAACGGGTGGGTGCAGGACACTCGGTCAGCAGGAACTTATAGTAAATTAAAATTCATGAAAACTAGCTTGCTTATTATTCCCCGATGTGTATTTAGACTTTCTCATGAACGCAGTAGCTTGATTTTTTTTTTTTAATATAAAATCTCATTCTTTTTTTTACACACACACGCGCGCGCATAGTCATTTTTACCTTTAAAAATCAAAGTTCCAAGAAAACGTTTTCATTTTTAAGAATTTAATCTAAAAGTTAGGTATCGAAAATGAATGGATGTAACTATAATAATTATTATACATTTGACTTGTGAACAGCAAAAAAACAATGTAAAATTTATTATAACATAAGTTAATGTTATCACTACAAAAAAAAACTAAAAGGTAGCTATTTTGTTTCGACACTTTTTGTATCTTACTCTTCAAGTGATGGTGCTGGAGACACAAGAAGTGTCGAAACAAAATAGCTACCTTTTTAGTTTTGTAGTGATGATAAATTTTAAATAAATATTATTCACACTACTTTGTATTAAGCAGTTTTTTTGTTTTTTTTATTTTAAGAAATATATGTTGATATTTTTTGGAAATAGAATTCTATTTCATTCATATTCCATACCTACCCTTATATATATATATATATATATATATATATATATATATTGTGTGTATTTTGGCAGTATTTTTTCATTAATACAGGTGTCATTGAATAATATAGACAAGTTCTGTCTATTTATTTTGTGTAAGATCCGTTCGTATGATCCCACAAAAAAAACACTACCACCATTCCTTCTCGGCCTACAGCTATGTGCGACACAAAAAATGGACCTGTCTAATTTTCTCTGTATAACTCTATTCTGTTAATAATAATTGTTCTATGTACACTGAACATTAATGTTCATCCTTTGATAATGGCTTATGCAAGCCGAAAGCTCAGACCTAATAAAAAAAATCAACAATTATTGCAATTTCTTGTCGTCTTTCCATGACAACACTATCAAGCTAATCAGATCATACGAACGGATCTTACACAAAATAAATAGACAGAACTTGTCTATATTATTCAATGAAACCTGTATTAATATATATATATATATATATATATATATATAAGTGTGTGATGGATAAATTGTCGTCTAAATTATGCAAAAATCAAAATAATACTGACATCTCATTTTAATTTTTTAACAGATATATAAAAAAATTAATTTTACAAATAAATGAAAAAAAAAAAAAGATCTCTGTGAGATTTGAACCCATTATCAAAGCAATGAACATAGCTTGTTAGTGTTTTTATAAATTTCTCTGTGCTGAAAAAAAACTTTTTAAAAATTAGCTAGTGTCAGTGGAATTCGAACCCATGTTCAAACAAAGCTATAAACATAACTGGTCGGTCTTGCTATGACTTCTTTTTGTCGTGAATGTTAAAAAATAATGATAATTAATTTAAATGAAGTAACAAACATATGAATTTAAAAATAAATAAATAGTAAATGCTTTTGTGATTACTGTTTAGTGTTTTTAGTGTTTATCTCTTGCAACCTGATGTTTGACTTGTGTGTGAACAGGACAAACAAAAGAAAAACAATGGTTTATAAACTGATTTTAAATGAAGTATTAAAAAAATTAATCTCGAATAATTGAAATTTAGGCTAAATGTTTCTATGTCATTGTCAGGATGAAGGGTAAGATGAAATTAGATGACATGTTTTTTAAGTTTAAAGCTTAAATAAATTCTGGCAGTGACTAACTTCGCCATGGCGTAACGGTTAACAAGCTAAGCCACGACTGAGTCAGAGATTCTTCACTGGATGCTCCCACTATCGTGGCTTTGTGCCATGCTAAGCAAAAAATTAACAAACAATTGGGTGCCTTGTCGTGTGGAAATGGTTATCAAGTTCAAGTTAATCAGTCGAACAGACCATTTTCACGGAGTGTGAGTTCGATCCTGTCTGTGTATCTCTAAAAGCAAACTTGTGTCTTTCTGCCAGGCTAAGCTAAAAATGTCTCGACGATGAAAACACTTAATCGAAGTTCAAATAAATCACTTTAAAAATCAACAATTTCCTTTACACACCTAAAAAAAATAATTTTGTGAAACTACTTTAGATTTTTAATTTTAAAATTATTTTTTAAATATTATTTTTATTTATATTCTAAAATAATTTAAAAAAATAGAAATAACAAATAAAAATAAATTCTCTTTTTAAAAATATTTTTACCAGTTTTATTTAATTTGTTTGGTAATAGATGTTTACCCAGGAAAATAGTTTTATCTTAATTGATCCTGAAGCGATACAATAAAGATGAAAGTTTATTACTGACAAAAAGCAACGATTAGATGTAGTAGTGATATTATAGATAGATAGATAGATAGATAGATAGATAGATAGATAGATAAGAACAGACTAAGATAGATAGATAGATAGATAGATAAGAACAGACTTAGATAGATAGATAGATAGATAGATAGGAACAGACTTAGATAGATAGATAGATAGATAGATAGATAGATAGATAGATAGATAGGAAGGAACAGACATAGATAGATAGATAGATAGATAGATAGATAGATAGATAGATAGATAGGAACAGACTTAGATAGATAGATAGATAGTGTAATGGGTAACTTGTCACCATTTTATATTCTTAATTTCACGCCTGTTTGATTTGTGCTTGTCGGCTGCTCAGTATAGCAGCATCAGTTGGTCACAGTCTGTGAGAAAAAGTGCACCATGAAATTTAGAAAATTGTATGCTGTACTGCTTGGCATTCGCACCAGAAGCTCCATTAAAAACATTTTTAGAGTGTTTTTGGTGTCAACCTGAGGATAGCGCAGAGGATTCGGTAAGAGTTCGATGAGTCTAATGGTGATTACAAAGGTACAGTAGCTTGGAAAACTCACTCTCTAGTCTAATCATTCTGATAAGAAAAGAACTCCCGAATTTGTTGATGAGGCTCTCAGACTCAACACGGAGACCTACGTCAAGTTCCTTGAGAAGGTAGTGCTGCTCTGGGTCAAGTGTGGTTGCTGAAAGAAGCTATGTCTGCCGACAGGACTCTTTACTATGCCACACACTCAGGAGAACCAGTCATGGCTGTCAGACGGTTTTTTACGACTACATCATCCCTTGCATCTGGTTGTCTAACTCCCCAGACTCCTACACCCTTGATTATTATGTATGGGGCGCAGTTGATCAAGAGAGACCAATAAAACTCCTTGCAACATCAAAGATGATCTGAAGGCAACTTAACCAAGGAGACAGAACAGAAGAGTTGTAAGAGATTCTGAAGCAATCTGCAGGCCGTGGTTAAAGCCAATGGCGACTTTTTGCATATTCCGAGATATTTTTGTCTAATTTTGGTAAATATATCTGTTAAAATGAGATGTCAATGTTATTTTCATTTTTGTATAATTTAGAAGACAATTTATTCATCACACCCTGCAGATAGATAGATAGATAGATACTGAGAAAGAACGAAACATAGATAGATAGATAGATAGATAGATAGATAGATAGATAGATAGATAGATAGATAGATAGATAGATAGATAGATAGTAGGATTAAGATAGATAGATAGATAGATAGATAGATAGATAGATAGATAGATATAGCAGGCATTAAGTAGATAGATAGATAAGATAAGATAGATAGATAGATAGATAATGAGCAGGCTTAAGTAGATAGATAGATAGATAGATTAAGATAATGAGCAGGAATTAAGTAGATAGATAGATAGATAGATAATAGAGGCAGGTTAGATAGATAGATAGATAGATAGATAGATAGATAGATAGATAGATAGATAGATAGATCGGTGCTGTTGGTTGTTGTGATGATGATGAAGATGTAATGATTTCCAAAAAAGTTTTTTTTTTCGTATTTTTAATATAATAATTATAATGACAACAGTGTAGACTTAAGAAATGTTTTCAAATTGAATATCTATTTGAAGAATTTTATAATTACTAAATATCTAAGAATAAAATTTAGTATTATATAGATATTGTATTTTTGATGACTTTTTTTGTAATTTATTTATTTATTCATTTTATTTTAAATTATAACGATTGTAAAATAAATATTTCTGTACCAACTTAAAAAGTCTGGCATACACTCTAAAGACCTTTAAATTTTCGCGAAAATTCTTATATTTAATCTGGTAATCAAGTACCTAATTAAAGAATTAACTTGTTTAAATTTATATATTTTAATTAAAAATATTAATATTTTTTTACATAAAAATGAAACATTTTGGTATACTTTTCTAAAAAAAAAAGCTTCCCTTTTTTTTTTAAATTTTTAACAAACAAAGTTAATTACTTTTTTCTTCTTCTTCTTCTTCTTCTTCTTCTATTTCAAACAGACCTGGACAATCAAAAACACAAACAGCAACAACCACAATACGAAAGCGGTGCTATAATCAAAATAAAGGTGTAAAACTCGATAAAATTATATTTTTAGAAAGAAGGAAAGAAGTTCTTCTGTTTGTAGAAAAATAAGCAGCAGACGACGTCAAGTAAACTTTTTAAAAAAAGCAAGTTCAATTCCGGTAATTTTCGGTATTTTCCGGCACTCCTATTATAAAAAGCGAACAAATCCAGCAAGATGAGTCAAAACGAGGCTTACGACGAGGAGGAGTATTACGACGAGGACGACGAGGAAATGCCGGCCACCGAACGGGACCTTGCCGACGACGCGCAATGGAAGCTTATTCAGAAGAACACTTTTACAAGATGGGCCAACGAGCACCTGAAGACTGTTGGCAAACAAGTACTTGATCTGGAGACTGACCTTTCCGACGGCTTGAGATTGATAAGCCTGGTCGAGGTCCTCTCCAGTAAGAAGTTTAAACATATCAACAAGAAACCGACCTTTCGTACTCAAAAGCTTGAAAATGTCACTATGGTGCTTAGGTTCCTCGAAGAAGACGAGGGAATCAGGATTGTCAACATCGGTAAGTTGTTTATTTATTATTTAGCCTATTTATCTGCTTCTTTTTTGCTTGGAGATATTTTTTTACCCACCTTTTAATCTGAATAATTTTACGGACTTTCCGTGAGACACGGGCACTTGCTAACAAGTATCTGGTTACGTGTTCCTTTAACTTTTTTACTTTTTTAGTCTTCTTAACCCTTGCCTTTTCTATGGATAGCCTTAAGGGCTAAAATCGAAGAACGGTGGGTCTTTTCATTTCACGCTAAGCCTAATTTGATCGCTTGTGTTTTTTAGAGGTGAATCAGCTTTTTCTTCATGTAGCATTAACAAATAAAACGTCAACTTGAATTCAACCTCTTGAGCAATATTATTTTTATTTAAAACCACTTCTTTTAAAAATGAAGAAAGCTGTTTTTTTTAATAAACTATTTGTTCTTGTTAATTTTTTTTTTTTTTTTTTTTTTTTTTTTCAAATGTGCACTTTCAATTAAAACCTTTTATGAGCAACATACTTTTTTTTAGCTTGCTGACTGTCACAAAAAATCTCCAAGTGTTTCAACACCTATTTCTTAGACTTATTCCATCTTTCTTTCAATATGACTTTCAGAACCTGAACTTCGTTGTGTGTGGGAGAGATCCTTTTAATATGGAAAACTTAATTTTACAGTACTTTTTTTTTCTTTTTTGTAATGTGCACTGCCACAAAATAATTCTGTTTATCTGGCTTTAAGTTAAGTATAAATCTTGTAATCGAACACTTGTAGGCTACTAGCAACACTTCCTTTTTCGTGATTGATTCTTAATTTATTATTTATGAAGTGACAACCTAAAAAAAAGTCCTTCATTATTCTTCTCCGAGCACTATTCGATTACCACCCCTTTATCCAACTCCTAGAAAACTTTGTACTAGAGATCGTCTAAATTCCTTTTAACGTCTTTAAATTCTTCTAGAGACGACTGTTTATTTTATGTGTGTACGTGTTCCCTCTCCTCTTGAATATTAAAACAATTCTGGGTGAATATTCTAGCTGCTTTCTTGATAACCCCCGCATTTTCCGGCAGTGACACATGTGGGTGTGTAGGTAGCAATGAAAGGACTGTTTACTATTTGTTATCCAACAAGTCTCTTTTTTTTCCCCCTTTTTTTTTTTTTTTTGTCGTTCTCGCCCTCACAAAATTGTCAATGGTAAACTTGCCCTCGTACCTTCTAAGGAAGTAGGTGAGGATAGGATATTTTTTTATTTTAGATAACTCTTGCGATTTTTATTCAAACACTCTCTCGCATGTTACTTAACAATTAACTTAACATCTATACTTCAATTCAATCTCGTCTAAACTAATTTCTCCGTATTCAGCTGTCTTGTTAGAGAGAGCGGTTGGGATACTTTTTACTTTTTAACTACCTTCAGCAGGTAGTACCAGTAAGCTGGATTTTTGTGTATTGTCCCTGTATGTGGAAGAATAATTTTAAACCAGTCACTATATGTCAGAAATTAAATTCTGGCCCGGTAATTTTTATATTCTCTGCTACCGATTTTTCACATACCTTTACAAAGTTCTTTACACGTACGTCTTATCTTTTGTGTAGCAAGTGTTTAAAAAGGCATTTATGTCCTTCGGACACACACATTCCTAGAGTGCACTGGACAGTGTAAAAACCAAAAAACTGGCCTCTTTACAAAAGTTTTCTTCCCTCCTCACTAAGATTGTTTTCCTCACCCTCTTACTTTCTGGGATGTTGCTATTGAGATCTGAGATACGTTCTTGTTTTTTTTTTTTTTTTTTTTTTTTTTTTTTTTTTTTCTCTCTCTCTGGAGATGTACAAGTGACTAGAGGAACTGTTGTTCCCACCCTTTTTAATTCGTGGAAGATTAATTACGTGAATGGAAAAAGCATCTCCAACTAGATCCTTCTCCTAAGCTGTCTTTTAAATCGATTTGTGTTGTTGCAATTTCACTCATGTTTACATTTTCAATAGCTTTCCCTTCTCCCTCACACTCACAGCTATGGGCTATATCTGGAAAAATATTTTTTAAAATGTAAGTTTTTTTACAGAAAAAAAACATAGTATGTACCACCACATTTTCGCTAAAAATTCACTATACCTGAGCTTTTCATTTAATTTGTATTAATTGTATAAATGAAAACTTTTTGAAGCTTTCAATTTTAGCTTTAATTGAAATCTAAAGAATTTCTATTTTCATTAAGCAAATCTGCAGTGTAATTTTTCAAACAAATTATATCGATTAGGTACTATTTTTTTTTTTTTTTTTTTTTTTTTCAAAATAGATGAACACCCCATTTTAAACCTCTTTCATTCCAATGTAATTTTCTGTATTAAAAAATACAGAAAAATATCTTAAAGTTTATTTGAAGAATATCTGATCTAAAGCTTAATTTGATTTGAAACAATTAAGTTTTCGTATCAAATTAAACTTTACATCAGATAGTATTGTTTACTTTAAGTTGAAAGATAAATAAAAATAAACGATTTTAAAACGAACAGTAGTAGTGATTTTTACGTATCTTTCAACACCTGACAGGCACTTGGTCAATTTGTATGTTTGTTGCTGTCCTATGGAGACAGCAAACAATTCAAGAAAATGAGGGGTAAACGCTTTAGGAATTAGAACTTTAAATTGACTATAAGTCATCGATCTTATATTCTAATGTCGTGTATGGTAACCCATACTTTCAATATGGGAAAGTTTTTTTTTCTATACACATTGTAGGGGAAAATTGTAAATCTTTACGTGATGCTTTGTATTGATTGAGCTTTTCAATTTTCGCTTAATAAATCTTCTTCACTCAACTTAGAAATAATTTAAGATTTTTGAAACTTATAATTTAGAATTTAACAAAATTCTTGTATAAAAAAAATCGTTATCTATCGCAATTTTTCCGATAGTAATGTACTTAAACTTTTAAATGCTTTTATAAATATCTATAATCTAGATTAGAAAATAAAAATGCAATAAAGCTGTTTTGAGGGAGGAATGATTTTATAAAAATAACTTATAAATTCATTCATTTCTGAATAAGTTCTAAAGTGTCATTAAAATCAGAATATTTTTTGCAAGAACTTCCAAATTTTTTTTTTTTTTTTTGTTCACCGGAAAAAATTACATAGTCAGCTCCTAATATGACGAGAGAGAAGGTGGGGGGGGGGGGGAACTTTGATCTCTCCTAAACACTTTGAGGATAAAACATCGTTTAAGTTTAGGTCCTTTTTTTTTTTTTTTTTTTTTTTTTTTTTTTTTTTTTTTTTGTCGTGAGAGAAAGAATACAGAGATAAAATATTCATAACATATCGCAGTGCTTATAATTCGACTTTTTTCCCCCCTTTCTGAACTTTGTCTTCATTACCCCCACCCCCCCGATTTGTCTTTTCTCTTTATTTCTTATTACCAAAAATCTAACTGAATCGGCACCAGATCTTTTATTCTACTTCACCCATTCATTTAG
This sequence comes from Ascarosepion bandense, assembly GCA_037127315.1. Lineage (NCBI taxonomy): Eukaryota > Metazoa > Mollusca > Cephalopoda > Sepiida > Sepiidae > Ascarosepion > Ascarosepion bandense. Next base: position 736,910 of record JBBBDQ010000741.1, on the reverse strand, counting down.
TTTGGGATTCTTTGCCACTGACTTACCAGCTGGTAAAGTTTATCAAATGAGAAGTTTGTCTTTTATTTCTCTAACTGTTCACCGTTTTTAATATTCTTTCAAAATAAAAGATGTCTCTAGTAAGTAGTTTTTCATAGAACAGTTGCTTAAAAACAGAAGTTGCCTAATTTCTCTCGTAAGCTTCATCTTCAACTGATCCTTTGAGAATTCCTGCAGTCATACATTCCGTATAGCTATACAGATAATCCCAGTTGATTCGAAACCTTTTTTCTTTTTCTCCTCCCAAAGTTATTTCTTAACTTTGGGGATGCAACGGTATTTAGTCTTTTTTGTCAAAAAAAAAAAAAACTTACAAAATTTCGTGTTAGTTTTGTAGCCAGTTCTCTAACCACAAAAATAAAATATGCAAATAAACAAATGTTTCAAATCAGATTAATTTAAAATTGCTAATTTTCTAAAATAATTAGTGAGACGTATATTTTATCATTCTTGCAAGATTTTTAAAAAACCAAGAATGGTTTCAAATGTGTCAATCGCTCAAGAATGGCCGAAAAATGTAAAAATTTTCTAAACTTTTACATTCCAGTCAATATGTTTGAAATGCACAAATGTATTTTGCTTACTGGAAATAGCAAATAAATGTAATCATTTTAGCTTTCAATTAAGCTGAAATTTAAAGCTTCAAAAATCTTTAAAATTCAAATTAAAACTTGGGTATCGAAAATGAGTGGCGGTATCAAATAAATTATAAATAATAAAAAATCAGTAATTGACATTTGCTCCTATTTGTAGGGCTTGTATCAGATTATGAAAACAATAACCACATTAGATATGAAAATGTGTCCCAGGAATTGATATAATTATTAAGTTAAAAACAACCGTAAGTTTTCAGTTAGTTCACTACTTCACTATCTTTATCAACTGCCTGCACATTGGTGAGGGGAGCTGAGAAATCCAACCACCCAAGCTGTGGCCCTCTTTTTGCTATAATTTTTTTTTTCTTTTTTTTTCATAGGTGACTCATGACTTTTTTTTTTTTTTTTTTTTTTTTTATAAAACTTAATGTTGTGGATATCTATTTTTCAAACTTCGATCTGATTATTTTACTTTCTCTCCTTTTCGTAACTTTCTTTGTGCACTTAGTAAGTCCTTGTACACACTTGAAACCATTAAAAAAAAAGCTATCATGCAGAATGAACTTAAATTTTGTATCCTAAATTTTCTCAGCGCTTATCTCTAGAAATGAGCCTCTCATTTAAAAAAAAAAAACAAAAAAACTTTGAACCATTTCTCCACGGGGAAATTTTTTTTCTATTCACTTTCGTTATCATAAACATTGGCTAAGCTTTTAGTTCTATAAGCTAAACGGATCATAAGGTCGGTCAGTTCTGGTAAAAAAAAGTAGTTGGGTTGGTGGATACTAGGGAGAAATATGGCGTCTCTGAGACGGAGTAGGGGCTTCCTGTGTCTACTTAACCTTTGGTTCCTGGGCAGTCCCCAAACAGATGCAGTTTGGAGATAAAACACACCGATTTCTGCCCCCCCCTCTCTTACTTGAAACTAGTAACTAGTTTATTACGAAAAATATGGATTAGTGTGGGTGTGCTTAGCTGTGTCACTGCTGAATTGACGATTTTTAAAACTTTTGTTTTTTCTTTGTCTTTTTTGTTTTGTTTTTTTCTGTACTTTGTATCCTTGACGTTTATTTAAACACTGATCTTGAAAATCCCTTGATGGTATCTTCAAAAATTGAGATTTCAAAAATTGATGAAATGTTTACTAACAGTAACACTAACCAATTTTTAGTCAAGTTGGTATCATTGTCTGTTGCTGATCTGAATCTACCCACAGTAAATAAAGATTTTAAGATTATTTTCAGTTTTTTGATGGAGAGGGGGGGGGGGTAACAACGAATTTTTTTTTATTTTCTTAGAGTATACAGTATGTTCATATGTTTGAATACTGTGCTTTCCTTCTTTTTACAAGATTAAGTGATTTCTTTGTGTGTTAGGAAAATGGTGAATGTATAAGGAAATTTCATTCAAGTACTGTTGCGACCTGTTACTGTTTGTTGCCTCTTTCTGGTTTGTCTGTCTGGAATCTTTGCTTAAATACCCTACAAAGGGATAAAAAATAATGCTGCTTCTTTGCCCACCCCAAACCATTTTGATTTGACTTTTTGGCTGTTTATTTTTGTCTTTGCTCCACAAACCAAATGAGTAGATATTGATCAAAGATACTCCGAATGATCTTAAAGCAAATTCTTAGTTAATGTTATCACTCTATTAAGTTTTTTAAAATCTTAATATTACCAAACTGTTCAGTTCATGCAAGTCAGAAAGCTGGACTTGTCTGTCAGAGAGATATGTACCCAATTTTTGTGCTTTTCTACCTACAGACTAAGATCAATGCATAATATCCCTTGTAAATAAATGCCCAGTCTCGGGGATTCCAATCCTGTAGCAGTACCTCCCTCATTGCACTAAAAGAGGTTTGGTAGAAGATTACCACCAGTGTAGTGGTCAAAGACGGCTCTGTGATCTCGTACCTAATCTTGTTTCTGTGTGAAGGGGGAATAAATAACCTTACTTCCTGAGTATTCTATACTTGTGGCCTTGTACCAAGCTAAGTCAGGAACTGTTGTTAGAATCATGCAGCCTTTTCCAGAAATGCACCACTGAGACTTTTTATCAAATAAGCACTCTAGCATTTATTTTTTTTTCATAAAGGGGTGGTTCAGTTTGCTATATAATTTTATTGTAAAATGATTCCTCACTCCTGCCATAAAAGTCAAAATGTCCTTGTACTAACAATATTACTAACCTCAAATGATTCAAAAACCACCATGAAATATGAATTTAATGTATTTGCTTGCTTACCTTCCCTCTGATTTCCTTTACCCATTTTTTTTTTTTTTTTTTTTTTTTTTTTTTTTTTGCATAAAAGATTATTTTACTTACCATGAGTTTAAATATCAAAATTAACCTACTCTTAAAATGAAAACTAAAAATATTTTCATGATATTTCCTAGGAATATGAAAAATGTTTCTACACGAATGTTTCTACCCGAATGTTTATAGAAACTGACCAGATTTATAAATTTCCTTAACTATCAAAATTTACTAGGGTTCTCCAGTAAATCTCTCAATCTAACCAGGCTCTTGAATTCCAGTGAGTTTAAACGGTTGCAGATATATTTTTATTCTGAAAATATAACTTAACAGAAAAAAAGCAAGTAACAAAGGGAAGAAAACTTGAAAACTGATAAATTACTAGAGCTTTATTGCTAAAAGCTTTTTTTTTCTCTCCTCTCTGTTCACCCTACCTCCACTGCCAAGTTGCCCTATCTTTCCTCATGATGAAGGGACTGTCAAATTTTATTTACTTTTCTTTTGTCTCCCTTCCCCCATTCAGCCTACATTATGACCTATTTGTATTTATTATTACTACACCTCAGAGTATTTCTCATCTGAAGAGAACCTTGTACAAACTAGTTGGGTTGGTTGACTGCATCTCCTAGTCCCACTTTGCACTGCCAATAAGTTTTCCCTCACTCTCTGCTGATCACTAAAATTGTCGTTAAGGATTTCAATCCTGGCAAAGTGAAAGTGATTGCTTTGAATTATTTTAGAGGTCTAGATTTTACCTAATAGTAAATAGGTTCACCTAGTTCACTCCTATCTTGTCTTTTGAACCCTATTAGAGGTTATCCCTTTTTTACTGGTTCCTTCTAAAGTCTTATTCACTTCCAATAATCCTTGTCTTAGTGACATTATCTCCTTACATGAGGTGAAATAACTAAAAAAAAAAAATCCTTCTCCCATTGTAGTTTATTCAGTAATTTAGATAAAACCAAATCTGGATTATCTCAACCCTTATCAATCTCATTTTGCCCTCTTAAGTTGTGGGTAGATAGGAGGGTCATGATTCTGATCAAACCACTTGAAAAAAAAATGTTTATTCAAACAAACACTAATGGATATGTCACTTACCTGCTTGCTTCCAGATCAAAGGTTCAAATCATGGCAGGATGCCCAAATTAGTTCCTTGTCAAAACTCTTAATGCACATATAAACAAGCAGAATCTTTCATCCATTATTGCTGGAAGTATGACAAATACAGGGAAAAATAAAATGGAAGATTATAAGCTATTTTGAAACCATTTTAAATGAGAAAAATGTTTAGTCATAACTCACAATTCCTGTTTTCTAGCTTAATTCCAGAAAAAATTTTGTAAGTTTAATTTTGTAAGAATTACACATGCTAGTGTCCAAGTTTTCAGGTACCAATTTTCCATATTTGGACTTTGACATTCTTGGCAATTTGTCTTGGAATTTTAAGTGCTAACTGGCTGCTGTGGTGCCAATAAGTCCTTGTACACCATTTTACTAAATCTCTCTCTCTCACTCTCACACACACACACACACACACACACAGTGGGTACATGGGTTTGAGCTAACATTGCTGTTCATTTTCTTCCTCCTCTCCACAACCCTTTCTTCTTAAAAAGTAATGTCGACTAAAATACATTTATCCCACTAAAAATTATTTCTATATTAATAATTACAGTAATTTAAAAGTTTTTTGTTTTTTTTAATCATATCATCCCGAAAAGAGAAAACCGGAAACCGCATCCTAAACAGGAAACAAGGGATGAGCCTCTTCACCTGTTCAATAGATGTGGGTGGAGTGTGAACCGTGTGATAGGCAGTTTCAATCACTAATGTGGTGTGACTGATGAATTTGTATGTCAAAACAATTTTAGGGAAAACTAAATTCTTGTCCAATGAAGGGTCCTAATGAACAAAGCATCAAGCAAACCTTCCATTGAAACCATAAAAACGGTCAAAAATAAATGAAAAATCCATGAAACCTTCATTTGTCTTTTTTAACCAATTGTGTATTCCCACACTGTGCAAAACACAGGTTTCTAGATATTAGTTGCAGTCTCTTATTTCTCATGTTCCCAAAATTGTGGGTCATTGGCAGGAGTTAAGAAATAATTACTCTTTCCCTGTACAAGTTTCTTGCCTGTACTTAATGTCTTACAATTTTGAAAAATGTATTTATTGTTTTCAATAAAATGAACATCTGTGTTCAATATGTGTAAGGTCTGTTGCATTCCTACCATAAATGGTTCTTGCTTTGATTCTTACAAACAGGTGGAACCAATTTTACAAGACCGCAACAAAAGAATGTGTTAGTGAATATTAGTCTTAACTTGTGACTATTAATAAACTCTTTATTAAAATGTGCTGCTGATGTTTTAATGTTTCTTGTCTGGATGAGAAGACACTAGAATCAAATTCTTGCCTATACAATGAAGCTGCTAATTTAGTTCCATAAAAGCATGCAAGATTGTCCTGTAGTCATGCTTAATAAACTTGACTCTTTGATATATCCTGAAACCATTTAGGAAAATTTTCCTGCATTATATTTGTCACTTTTTTTTTTTTTTTTTTTTTTTTTTTTTTTTTTTTTTTTTAAATCATACCACCCCGAACAAGGCAGTAATGCCACTGATGTGCAGCGGGCTACATGAGTGAAAAGATTTGAAAAGAGAAAGCCGGAAACCACATCCTAAACAGGAAACAAGGGATGAGCCTCTTCACCCGTTCAATAGACGTGGGTGGAGTGTAAGCTAGGCGATAGACTAAACTATCTACTCCAATTAACTTACGTCTGTCTTCACCATGACTCTCTGGTTATTTCCAATGGTGCCATGTCATTACACTTCTGTTTCTTTGGGGCAAAGATTTGGCATTGCCTAACCCCTTTCTATGCAATGTAACTGGATTTACTAGATTGTATAGTATCAACAGACGAGAACTGACTATTTATAATAGTCATCCTCCAAACTAATTTGAGAAATGGAGGTTCATGCCTTTCCATGAGTGGTAGTGCAAAGTGAATATAATCTTTCTCTCATATCTTATGTATCTGCACTGTTATTTAACTTGATGCAATTTTTTTTTTTTTCAGTTTGCCAATCCATTACTTCTGTTCATGCCTTACAGTTGACACCCACCCACCCAACCACTTCTCATCCTAATAAAAAAAGTTCTGCACTATTTCATTTACCCCACCCCTTCCTGTGCATCCACTTAAATGTGACATTTCAATAGGACTCTCAACTCAACCTGGGATCCCCTACTTCTCCCAGCCAATACAAAAAGGATTTGATGCTAAATGCTTAAACTTCCTGTACTCTTGACTGAGGGTCAGAGCCACCTACTGGGTGGGGCTTCCAAACCTTGCTGGCCTTCTTGTGACCCTTGGACCTTTCATAGGCTGAACTGATAGATCTTGGGGTGGGAAAAACAAACTAGTTTCCTTCATTTCTCTTCCTCTTCTTTTAATTCAGGTTCATAGCTTGATTTCATATTCTGTAAAGAACTGCTTTAACTTTCCTGTCTGGGATTAATTTATAAAACTTTTCTTTCAAATGCTATGGCATAGGCAATCATAGCTTTCTACATATCATTTAGGTGACTTGCTATGCACTATCAGGAAAGATAGTGGAATTGTTTCTTGCTTTCTCCTCCAGGGTTTGGGAATTCTAGACTTTTTTTTTTTTTTTTTTTTTCTTAGACTGGTTGCTTCAATCTCAAGATTAGAGAACCTTCCTCCATAGCTAGGATATGATACTGATACGTGTCTTATACTTAAAGTGAAGGAACCCTTTTGTTTTAAAGACTTCCAAGAGCAACAACTAAAATGGATAGTACATGTAACTAGAATGGAAAATCTACATGTTCATATTCTATACTACATTAAGAAAAAGGCTAGAGTGGACCGTTCCCACCTTCTTTTTTTAACAATAGAAATCGCAAGAAGTTAGTGGACTTGAAACTTTTCTCTAAACAAATCTTAAACTGAATCAAAGAATGTCATCTTGTTAATATACTCTCTATTTGAAGACCATCATAATACAAGAACTAATATGTACTCTTCATACTGAATGTCTTATGTTGACTAATTTATAAATAGTACCAGTAGGCATCCCTTTATCTTGCAAGATAAAGGTGGCACACTGTTTGGTCAAAGTTCAGTCCTTTGGTGAGATTAGTGTACCTTTCTCAGATGCAAGTCTGAGTGATGCTATATGGATGCTGTGCACTGCCCAGATTATGACCCCCCCCCCATACACACCCACACACCTCTTGGCTGTACCGACAAAATCCAAAAGAATACATGAGACATTTGGGATCAGCTTGGCTACAGGAGTTACTGGAAAGTTTAAGTGTTGACAGCAACCTTCTTTGGGGCTCCACTCTGGGTTTGTCTGGATTTACTTCCATAGCCTTTTCAGTATTTGGTTGTATATGATCACAAGGCAGAGGTTTAAAATCAGGGGTTGGGTGGGTTCTTCTTGGGCTGTAGAGCTCTATCTACCAGAGTCAGCAGGTGCCAATTAACTGCCTTTGCTTATCTCCTGGCATGGAGCTGGATTTAGTTGTCATAGGTTGTGTGTGTGTGTGTGGATATTACCTCTGAATGACAAATTGGGGAGCAGTTTGAATTCTAGTTGAATTCTTTATATTCACTTGTGCACAAATATCCTTGGGGAAAGGTATTAATCAATCTCTTCCCTCCAGTTATGGGTTAAATAATAGGACAGATAGGGTTCTATAGCATGTAAGTATTCAGTGACGTATGTGTTGTGGTGCAGTGGATATCAGCTTGGAAAAAGAAATTGGTAAGCCGAGTTCGAATTCCAGTTGCTTACCCTGCATTCACTTGAGCACTGGTACCCTTGGGGAAGGTATTAATCCATCATTTCTCTCCAGTTATGGTTTAAATGACAGGATGAGGCCTGGAGGCAACCCATCTAGTGTTGGTGTCACAATAAAACACCCTTGGTAGCCCTGGCAAAGAATCAAGTATTCAGCTATTTGACAAGACATGAATTTCGCTACAAACTGTGCAAGGGTTTCTGATGCACAGGGAATACTGCAGGGGTGTAGTGAGTTCTCTCGACCAATGGCCAAAGGATGACAATAGCCTTGGCTGGCAACCAGTCTATTGCAGAAAGTAATGGCACCCTACTGCAGGATAATATTCTGCCCAGTCAGTCATGTCTCTGAGACATGATTGCCCAAGCGTGCATCACGTATAGCATTTAACTGACTGATAACAGGATAGTGAGGCAGTTAACTTATGGCTTTCCCCACCCTGTATCTAAGTGACTTTTCTTTAACTTGCATCTTTTGGTAGACTTCACATCACAAATGTGATGCATAGACTGTAATTGTAACAAAAAGCAGTGGTCTGTTCCAGTTGACCTAAAGCTGCAAGTGCAAGAAGACTAGAACATGCTCACTGGATAGATGTTCTCATGAGAATACTAAATTTTTTTTGCAAAGGACAAAAGGCTAGATTTGGCCATCCATCTCTTCTCTCATATCTCCCCTCCCCAGAAATCTGGCTCTAAACTCCAGCTGTCAAACTCTAAAAATAAAAACCCTATCAGTTATGCAAGAAAACTAATATTGTGCTTAAGAAATGTAAGGATGACTTTATTGACACAGCATCAGCCCACTTGTTTTCACTTCAAACAAGTTGCCAATGCATATGATTGGGTGGGAGGGGTAATAAATATTTAGCTACCCACTCCATAAGCATACAGAGTAGTGAACAAGATTGCTTGGGATATGCATCTGCAAAGCGTAGCTACAAAGCTTAACAATAAGATGCAGCTTTATTGCACTAATAAATGTAGCTTCGTTGCACTAATAAAATGTGGATAGTGGAAATTTGCTTCTATTCCCCAAATATAAACTATTGTTCATATTGAGTACCAATTTAGACAATTGCTCTTTAGAATGTAAAAAGTTGTGCACTATTATATTGACACTAGTAAAAACAGTCTACAAGATAAATGTAGATCACTTGGTGCTTATCCAACTAAATTTTTTTTTTTTTTTATTTTTGTTAATGTATTTACCTCCTCCTTTTGATTCTAATGCTTATATAAGGGTGTAAAGTGGAGGCTAGTTTTATTTGTTCTGCAAATTATGGACTAAAGAGATAACAGGAACTAAAATGTGGACTTGTACTGGTAGCAAAGCATTTACCAATTTGCAGGAATCGTGTGTGTGCATGCATGTTAAAATAACTTGATTGTTTCTTAAATTAGTATTTCTAAAGATCAAAAAACACTATTTGGAATTCAGTTAAATACTTTCAGTTGGTATGTGCATTGTGGTGCAGTGGATATCGACTTGAACGACAAATCAGGGGGCCGAGTTTGAATTCCAGTTGAATTTGTTGCACACAAATACCCCTGGGGAAAGGTATTAATCCATCTCTTCCTCCCAGTTATGGGTGAAATAATAGGACAGACCAAGTTCTATAGCCTTGGTCAGCAACCAGTCTACTGCAGAAAGCAATGGCAACCTAGTGCGGGATATTCTGCCTAGTCAGTCATGTCTCAAGACATGATCGCCCAAAGTGTGTATCACATATGGCACTTAACTGACTGAGCTTTCACTTAGCCTTAATATATATATATATATATATATATATATAAGGCTAATTCCAGTGGAGTATTAAGAGTGCACTTATTTTTCCACCCTGAAGAAAATGATGCAAAATGTAACTATTCTGTGCCATCCTGAACAGGGAACAAGGGATGAGCCTCTACACCTGTACAATAGACGTGGGTGGAGTGTGAACCGGGTGATAGTTTAGTCAATCTACTCCAATTGAAAAAATGAGGGTATTGTTCTGGTTGTAAATAATTTAGTCATCTATACAACCAAAGTAGCCCTGCCAAATAGTTTGGCATAGGTCCAAATGGGGCAGGAAGATGTCTTCAAAGTTGGTTGCACATTGTGAGTGGGGGGTTTTGATATATCTATTCAAGTTTTGTAGAAAAATTAACATTTTCTGCTCCCATAGTAAAAGTTTGTATTGTAAGCTTTGTGCTGTATATTTTCAATTCAAAATGTCAATGTTAACTTTCCCTTTTTACTGTAGTGGAAGATGACACATTTCTGTGGGGATGTGACATTTTCTGACTTTTATTAAAAGTGACCTTAATGAAACCTTTTCTCTCTTAAAAAAAAAAAAAAAAAAAAAAAATCCCCTTTTTATCTCAAACTCTTTACCCACACTCTGGCATTTTCCACAAGCACCATCTCCCTTCCAGTCTTTCTTGGCTATCCTCTTAATTCTGGTAAGAACACCTAATTTCCCTAAGTGACCCTAATGATAAAGTAGCCTATAGGTCTTACAAAAGAATTTTAAGACTTGGACCCTTGCTACAAATGGAAGGAATATTTGAATCTAGGTGGGGGTGAACAGTTCAGAATACTTCCCTTTCTAAAAGGAAGCACTTTGTTCACCACACAAAACTATCAAATGATTTCAATGTTAATGTGAAGTCTTTCCAGTAAGAACAATATTATAAAATACTTCCTGTCCTATGATACTTGTTACATTTTACATAAAAAATTCAGTTACTAAGTAACTTACAAACAGTGGATAGCAATTTGAACATGTATACTACTACAAACAAGATTTGTAGTTGTAACAAGATATTTTCATTAAATTCTTTTCAGGATGTTGATCAAGGCTCTTCAAAACTTCCTGTTCTTTATAGTTAATTGTTAAACATTATTCCATTATCAATTTACTCATAAAGTTATACTTTTTTTTTCTTTTTTTTTTACCTTCAGGCTTGTGAGTATCAAATTCTAACATGCTTTCCTCATGTTATAATAACTTTAACTTTTGTTTTCATTTTAATCATGGCTCGCATGTTTGATCCATGGTATTCTATGTATCCTTCAGCAAAACCTGTCATTTCAAGTATGTAATTCAAACCCAGCTTTATTAAGATGCTCTTGTGGATGAATCAGTAATAGCCTACTTTGACTAGGAGTCATTTTCCTTTCGTCATCAGGAAAATGTCTGATTCCTGTCAAAAAGCACTATTCTTTTTAGAGTTCAACTGTTTGATCTTAGTTGGTTATTTCCATTTTAATAATAAAAATACAAGAATAGCAACTTGAACATGTAATCACGAAAAGCAACTAACTCTTAGTCACATTTCATCCACTGATGGAACTTTTTTTTTATCAAGGTAAATGAAACTCTCTCCACCCTCTCATATATATATATATATATATATATATATATATAGACCTTAAATGACATCACTTAGCATCATATATAATTTAACTTTACTTTCAGTTAGCCTGAAATACCTCCATAAGCCTTAAATTTAAATGCTGAAATTTGTTTGTACTGCTGTTCAAAAATACTTATTGCAAAATGAAATCTTTCCATTTGCTTGGACGAAGTCTATAGAAAAGGAAGTGGGTGTGGGTAGAGAGGAAATAGTGGAATTGAATGAATTAAATTATTAACTGTTATGTCTAAATTTTGGGGAAGAGATATTCTTTACATGCAAACTGTTGCCCTCTTTGTAGACAATTACCTCAATTACTGTTGGTTCACAAATTTGATGAAATGGTAATTGCATATACTTGGACTTAATAAAAAAAATATGGTGAGCAGTAACAAAAAAAAACTATGCGAAATAAATCTAGATGTTGACAGAACATTCTACCTCCAAGAGATTAAAGCAATCAATTTGAAACTCCATACAGGCTACTTAGACACACACTATATATATATATATATATATATATATATATATATATATATATGACAATAGTCCACATGTAAATAAAACTAGCACTATTTCTTGTGGGTAATAAACTTACCTTGCCATTAAAATGTTATATCTGACACTTAGCTGTAATGTTTTGTTTGTAAATCTTTAAAAATATTAAATGGTTCTGCTTAATTATTTAAAATACTTGAAGAATGAATGAGGTCACTTATAAGTCTGTATTAATCTGCATTAGTTTTCTTTTTTCTTTTTTTTTTTTTTTTTGTGCCTCTGGACAGATGACTTTCCTTGCTCAACACTACTAGACTTGTCTAATATGTCCATCTATCACAGCTGGAGGAGGGGATTAAGTACCATCTAGTATTAACCTTATTTCTAAGCATACATTCATCAGCAAAGCTGAATGAATGTGGCTGCTGTAACTATAAATTTTTGCTGACTAGTAATCATGTGTATGTTTAAAAACACACACACACATATATATATATATATATATATATATATATATATATATGTGTGTGTTTTTATAATTACTAAGTTAACTTTTCTGCTTTGTAATGACCTTAGCATTTTGACCACAGCTTGTAAAGGGAAATAAAAGCAATGTTGAAATTCTATAATTAAAAAATATATAAGCAAGGATTCTTTTTAAATGTCATGTATAATGCACACTTGTCACATGTCTTCTCAATCCATGATTGATTTGGCAGAATTCTCCTGTTACTTCCTTTGACAGACTGGCTACCAACCAAAGTTATAGAGCCCAGTTTATCCAGCTATTTAGCTCATAGCTGGGAAGATATTTATCAAATTTCCAAGGGTATTTGCTTGTAAATGAAGGTAATAAACTCTTCTGGAGTTCAAACTGGCTTTTTGGATTTCTCACTGCAAGCTGTTATTCAGCACATCACCTTCATATACAAATACCTGGTGTTCCCAAATTTACCTGGTTCACTACTGCTTAACTTTGCTGATTGGACAAGAACCTGTTTCAACATATGGCTGTAAACAAATTATGCTGCATTTAAAATTAGAAAAAATTAATTTTGCTTATGTTTAAAGAAAATAAGCCTTGTAAAATTGCATTTTTTTTTTTTTTTTTTTTTTTTTTTCTGTAACTTTTTTTTCATGCTAAAAAGAACTTTTGTATTCCAATCATTTAATGCTTGTCTAATTTCATTTAATATAAATGAATTTCTAGTATGTTATTGCATAAACCTTGTAAATTTTAATTTTGCTTGCTACTTAAGACAGCAGTACTTTAATTTCCTCAACTTTTTATAGGTTATTAAAAGTAGCTTCACTTATCTTGACACAGAATAATAGCATTATAACTATAGATCATCCCTTATTTTTGGACATTAGATTCTGTGCACGTAGAGATGTCATTTGTAATAGGATTGAAGGTTAACTAATTCCAGAACACTAATAGAGCAAAATATTCATAGATTTGTTACTTTGTTCATAGGTTTTTACTTTTTTTAAATATGCATGTTTCTGCTTTACGACAATTGATGTCGTACCACTTTAAAAAAAAAAAAATGCGACATTCTTGTTGCACCCATATTTTGAATGTGTCTAAAGGAAAGGGTAGGAACAATCCTATTGTCAATTGTCCTCATCATTCACCATTATTTCAACCTGAACTCCCCTCCTGCTTCCTTGCCTAGATTTGCCTTTGCTCACATTAACATGTGTGGCCGCCACCTCTCCTGGAATTCTTACAGAAGGACTCTAATTATTATGCTGCATGACGTGACTAAGCTACTAATTTCAAATGTCTGTGGACTAAAACAAGTTTAGATGTAGCGGAAGGGAAGGGTTTTCAATACTGCAGTGTTTATAAATAACTAGGTGGGGGTCTGTGATACATCTGAAAGGGTGGGTTGCACTACATAAAAAAACTTTTTTTTTTTTTATGTATAACTTTATTGAAGTGTCCTTGTGACAAGAGTTGGGTGGGCAATATACAGTATTAACAGATCAGTTAAGTCATCAATATCTTTTAATCTCCACTTAATGCATGTCACTGTCCCACTTATGGGATGTTTCTACAAGTATTTTATCTAATTTTCTATCATTAGAATGTCTCATGAAGAAACTAATATATATATATATATATATATATATATATATATATATATGTGTGTGTGTGAGAGAGAGAAACTAATTTTAAGTTTCTTTAATTGTTGAAGTAGAAATCCGAAATAGTGAAACCTGGTTCATTTGTCAATGCTTGGTGACAAATCTAAACTTATTTATAAATGGAACTCAGTGTGTGTGTGTATCCATTACCTATAGACTCCAAAATGGCTGAACCGATTTTCTTGAAAATTTACACAGTTGTACTATAAGCGTATGCAAGTATTCTTAGCTATGTTTGGTGTCAAGGTACCCCCCCCCCCAGATAAATATCGATAATCGAAAAAATCAGGTTATAGAAGGAGTGGTCTGATTCAATCAAACTTGATACAATCAAAAACAAACATAAGAAACGATATTCAGAAGTTTCAAGGTTGCAGTTCTTACAATAGTGCAGAAAATCGATTTTTTTTTTATATATATATATATATATATATAAAAGGCAAGATGTTTTTGTGTGTGTCTGTATGTCCTTTATACAAATCCATAATTTTTATCTGATTCTCACCAAACTTCACACTAATATTTAGTCTGAGCTCCAGGACCATGGATTAGTTTTAAAGCTTTCATTACACCTGAGCAACACTGGGCTATACTGCTAGTACAAAATATTTATGCCTGAAATGTTTTCTCTTGCTTAATCAAACTTTCATTATAGGCTGCTAATTTCTTCAATGCCACCTAATCCATCACATGGTCCTTTCCTATATGTTGTGCCAAAAGTGTCATTCTGCATAAATACCAAAATTGGCCTGATGGTTGCACAAATCTTTTTATATTCTTGAGACAATATTATATAATTACAATATTAATGTGCTCCAGCTTCTTATAATTTATAACAAATAAATGTTTAACAATGAAATCATGCTTTTATTCTTTGAATTTAAATTCATCTGTATATTGACATAGTTTGCAGGGTGATTTTTATCAGCTGATAGTTACTGTTCATAGATTAAATCAATTATATATATATATATATATATATATATATATATATCTCGGATTGCTACAAATCCGGCAGTCACCCAGGTAGCAGATGTTGCTTTATTGCATGTAACATGAGCTATGCACTGATAGTAATCTAGTAAATTGTTCATCTTGAGTTAGTATACCAAGATGAGTCTCCCCAATCATTATTCATATTTTGATGTATTGTGCAAACAGTGTGCTCCAGCACCACCTGTTAGGAAAGATTTTGGTCTTTGCTCAGCAAATTTTCAAAGTTTTATTTAAATGCGTATGCTTCCTTTTGTTACATAGTACAAGATACTTTCCTTCCTGAATTCTTCAAATTTTTTTTTATAACCATATTTTCCAGTCACTACTAACTTTTATAAAACACAACTTCAACAATTCTCTTGTTGGAATCTACATTTTTGTGCATTTTAGGGTTAATATTCCTTGCTTATTTACAAGTTTTCTCTTTTTGGCTTGTCTTGCTGCCAAATTGCATTTTGATTCTTTAGATTTTTTTGTTTTTTTTTTGTTTTCAAGCTGATAACTTAATACTACAGTAACTTCTCTCTAATTTATATATAAGCTGGTTTGTTCAAGGTTTTGACACTTGATTGGTGATTGATCCTGTTAAATGTCAAATTTAATCAAAACATTTGCTGCATATTTTCATATTTTATGTTGATATTAATTCATGGCAATTTTTAAATTACTTTTGTCACTTTCATATAAAAATGAAAACAATCAACATTATTTTTACATTAAAACAGTCAATATTAACCAGTTTATCATAGTTTGCTGAATATTAATCAGCATTCAAAGAGCTTTGCATATAGTGGCCTTTTCGTTTGGCCTAATTCGATATGCCTTCGTAACTCGCTCAGTCAAGTCCACTACATGCTTTTTGAAAAATTATTCAAATTTCTAAAACAAAAATAGATCATTTTGAAATGTAAGTAATTTCAAATGGTATATAATTTAGATTTTGTCAGAAAAACTGAGATTGATATTTTAAGTTTTTCAATTTTCAAAATTGAGCCTTTTATCAAAAGGGCCAAATCTTAGGAACACCTTTACTTGGATATATAACATAGATACCATTCAATTTTTATCCTGAACCTCTGACAAATTTTTAAGGAATTATTGGAGAAACTGGAACCAAACTCTTTAGTTCAATAACTATTCCTGTCACTGCACACTTCAACCAACTGCTTAATAGCATTGATGTGTGCTTTTAGTGTCTTCATTCAACAGCTAACAAAACTTGAATCAGTTGAAATATATTAAAATAAAATGACATTAGGATTAAACAGGGATTTGGGTGATACTCAGTATAATTTCCATTTGGAATCCTCTAACCAACAAGATTTCTTAAAGAGCTAGTCCCATATCTTTTTTCTCTCTGTATTGTTGAAAAAGGATGTGTTCAAAAATTCTGACTTAAAATCTTTCCTTTGCTTCAATTCCACCAAAAGATTAATGATCAATATCAATTTTATTGGCAATGTTATCACTTCAGAGTTTACATTAGAGTTGAGTTAAAGGGAAATAACTAAGACATCCAGAAGTGGCATGGCTCATGAAGCATGAACAGTATACACCAGTGATCAAAATAAAGAGTTTGGTTCAAAATTCAATCACCTGAATAAGGTCAGAGCATACAACAGTTAAAATGTTGGGAATGTTAAAGATGAGAATAGTGTAAATGTTATTTTGTTACTTTTTATTCCTCAAATTTTAACTGGTTTATTAAATCTAAGTTTCTAAAAAAAAAAAAAAAACTTGTTAGCTGGAAGTTCTTAATCCAATTGTCGTATAAATCATCCATTCTTACAATGGCATTTGTTTGATAAAATGAAAGCTTGCCTTATGGCATTTTAATTTCTAACATCTTGTATTGTAAGCAGTTTGTCTGAATGCAGCTGATACGCTTTGCCAATATTTATGTATTTAGATGCTAAATTTTATCAGCAAATGTTGTTTGTTTTTTTTTTTTTTTGTTTTTTTTTGCAAAACCATTTCTTTGTACTTATGAAACTTAACCAAATATCTTTTCATTAGATTAACTGATTGGATTTAATTTCTAGTTACACTTAACTGTTTATGGTGAAATAAATTGATTATAAACTGCTAAACAAGCTCCTAAATTAAACCATTAAATTCCCATTTGTTTGTCAATTGTAATCACAACTGGTTACGTACATCCACAACTGGGATTTGCAGGTGTTGTAAATGAAACTGGTTTTGAATGAGTAACTGAAGAACACTTCAAATTCTAGTCAGGTTCATTATATTCACTTGTATGCATATATGGAAAGTATGAATCTCTTGCTATTCCAGTTATGGGTTAAATAGCAAGATTTGTATCTTATCATGTTTCAACTGTTGTGCTCTCCAGCCTTCATCAGATGTATGCCAATGTGGGCTATATAGAATTCTGGACAGAACCCATTATTTTAGTGGTAAACTATTCTTGTTCCACTGTCTAGGGATTTTTCTTTAGTCCTGCTCAGTTATTGCTTCCCCTGTTCTGTATCCTGTGTCAAAAAACACCGACTAATCCAGAGATTGAAACTACGATATCGAATTCACAATACTTTTTTGCAAAAACTAATTTACAAAAGACCAGTGTTACGTGACATTTCTTTTGTCTTTTCTTTTTCTTTTTTTTCTTTTTCTTTTTTTTTCTTTTTTTTTTCTTTTTACAAATTTCTCAAATTGAATAGAATAAGAAAGATACATTTACTTTTGTCGGTATAAGTAAACTATTGATTGAATGTGTGTAGGACAGTAGACATAATATTGCCCCCCACCCTGTTTTGATGCTTGCATGGTCCCAGGTCAAATTGGAATATGAATCTCTTGTCTTCGGCTACCTGCAGTTTTAAGTATGGATAAGCAGGCAATAGTGAGGGGAGGTCTCACCCCTCGGCAGTTGGTGGGGCCAAGAGCTTGGTTGAAATGGATAATTGATATTTTCGTTTCAAGCTGGTAAGACATGTGCAGAGGGGAAAATTGAATTCTCTGTAGCTAACTTTACCACCCCAGTTTTGTCTCTTCAATAAAATCAAGGTGGAAAACAGTTAGCGATCTGCAAGCCAACAAAGCAAGTCATTGCTCTCAAATTACTGGCCATGAGTGGTAGTGATTCTAAAATACCAGCTAGCTGTCACCTAGACTTGAACTTCCTTATTATATAGATAAACTGGAGGTGTGTGTGTGTATATATATATATATATATATATATATATATAATATCTACACACACACATATTGTGTTGAACTGACTATCTTCAGTTTGCTGGTTACAGAAAATGTTATCTTATGGTAGTGACCAGATCGGTATTATATTTAGGTAGCCTGAAGAGGCCAAAGGGTTGTATCTGGTAGCCTTGACTAAAAGACTAACACCCTGTGAAAATCAGGGATTGTGTAATAACTATATACCATCCTCTTGTTAGCCTGGACTGACCTATCCAGTTAATAACAGGCAATCCTACTTTGGCCAGTCCAAGATCAAACAACGTGGGTAGATTGGTTAAGGAAGGATTGGCTCAAGTGCACCCGGAAATCTTATATCAGAAGAAAACCCACTATTAATCTAGGTGTAAGTTTTAAAATGCCCATAAGCTGTAAAGCACTCTTGCTACATGATGCCAAAATCATTGTTGCTGACTCTGAAACTATCGTAATTTGCATGCCTTTTTACAAGATTCTGAGATTAAATGACTTAGACATAAAAAGTTGGCTAGACATTTTTTTTTATCCACTTAGTTTAACAGAACATGTTTAAATATAGGCTAGCTAGTAAATACTATTTATAATATATTAACTTAAATTCTGATAGTAATAATACAAAATTGTTGGTCTATACATATTCCTGTTCGTTATAATTTTATTACTGTTTTTTAATAGGTCCACATGCCTGTTATTTTTAAATGGTGAAATTAATGTAAGCTGGCTTAGTGAGAAATCCTACAAGAATTGAACCAGTACTTTTATTCTATCAGGAGAAATTACTCCTTTTTAGCATAGTGTGCCCTGCTAATTAGGCCATGAGGAAATCCGTGATAAAGCAAGCTTCTTGCACATAAGCACTAGCTGTGCTAAATAAAAACACACACACTGTTAGCTTCTGGTATTCCACTAATGCTGATAACTCTTAGATAATTTCTTTGCTTATTTGACTCTGGGTGGCAGAACAGTTGCTATCAAATCCATTCTGGACTTAGAAATTCTTAATCCAGCTTAAGACTTGTTCTTACCATAAACTAGAGGCTTTGTACAATAACTGAGCAGCTTAGTAAATTGATTGCAAAGTATAAATACTTCTAGTTCTTCTAACACAAGATGAAGAAATTAAAACCAGAAAGCTTGTCAATGTTTTTTTTCTTTAGCCTTGAGTATTGTAAATGCTATGCTTCAGTATTTATGTTAACTCTCACATAGTTTAGTTTTCTCTTTTAATCACATGAAATATAGTGTTTGATATTAGTTCTCTAACATTGTAGTAGCCTGACTCTCAATTTCGGTCAAAAATTGTTTCAGGTGTTGCTATAAAGGATATGACGACACAACCAAGAAATTGTTTGCATTTACATGACTAACATTTTGCTTTGTGAAAAGTCAGATTGCTAAATGTTAAATCTCATACTGCAAAGTCTTTGTAAAATCCTAGCTTATCTAATTTAGATTCTTGTGCTTGCTCATACAAATGAGTTTTGGGGGTGGGATCTGTAGTGGTTGGGTCTCTTAGCCTCTTGATATAAGCACACCTACAAAGTGTATAAACCAGTAATGCTGAATTTAATTTTCATTTGAAAAGTTGGCAAAGCTCGAGTAGGTTTTAAAGACTTTTTCATAAGTGTATTCTTTCCCTGCACTCGTATCTCACAAATAGCTTTCTAGATTGACTTTTTAATTAAAAAGTTGCAAGATGAATGCAATTTCTGGAAAAATATGGTTTGAATCTGTCAATCCATGGTCTCTGACTTTTACTGGTCAGAATAAACTTCTATAAAGTTAAATACCTTGTAAAAGATGTGATACAGAGGATATCAGCTCTATATGAAAAATTGGACAGCTGAGTTCAAATTTTATTTGAATTCATTGCATTTACTTATTCACAAATACCCTTAGGAAAAGTTTTAATCTTTCACCCTCCAGCTATGGGTTAAATAATAGGACAGATTGGGTTCTATAGCCTTGGCTGGCAACCAGTCTACTGCAGAAAACAATGGCAACCTATTGCAGGATAATCTTCTGCCAAGTCGGTCATGTCTCTTTTGAGACATGATCACCCAAAGCACTTAACTGGCTATATACCAATGGTTAGTGTTCTCGGGTTAAAAAAGGAACAAGGAGGATTTGATATCGTGTATGTGGCATGATGTGTCTTTATTGTGAAAGTCTGAACTGGTGGAACTGAAGGATGCAGGTCATTTAAATGTTTCCCCATAGTGACAGTAAAGACATCGATTTCAACAGGTCTTTGGATTTTTTTGTGATCTGTTCCAAAGTCTTCCAGTCAATAGAATTCCCATACCTGCTTGATTATCCCATTGTCAATAAACTTGAACATTACCAAGCATTTCATAACTTACCACAGATAGAAAAGGAGAAAATAAAAATTAGGAGTCCTTACACCTTGATACAGAGTAAGTGGTAAAAGCTGCACATAAGCTTTGGCTATTAACTAAAAGAATAAGCTAAGTTGAATTGGAAATATCAATCTGGTATTATAGATGAATAGAACAATGAGATACCAACCAGTTATAATTTTGGCTTACATGTGGCTGTGTGTGTGTGCACACACACACACACACACACATATATATATATCTCAGGAGAGGACAAATCTTAAATAACTATTTAGACATTTTTGCTTTTCTTAAAATGAGTATTGTTGTAGATTTTGAAGAGACTTCAACAAAACCTCTTACAACCTTCCATATGAAACTTTTATATTAAAAAATTAGCCAATTAAGAACAGATAACCAGTATATGTGAATCATCATTATCCTGGCGACAAACCTAATTTATTGAAGAGTATAGATTTAGGAGAGAACATTCAAATGCAACTTATTTTATGGGCCATGTCCCTTCAGGATGCTGCCAATTATTTAACCTATAACTGGAGGGAAGAGATGCACATATACCTTTCCCAAGAGTATTTGTATGTAAGTGAATGCAATGAATTCCACTGAATTTGAACTCTGCTCCTCGATTTGTCATTCAAAGTCCATATCCAGTGCACATCTGCACTGTCATTTGTGCTGGGTACTACATACCCAGCACAAATGATGCCATCTTAATTACAATTAAATTTTCAGTACTTGATTTTCTTACCAAAGTAATGTTTTTCAGTTCCTATTAACTCAAAGTACAAATTTTGAAGTGCCTATGTGTAAAATACTTCAAATATTTATATTTAATATATTCTTTTGATATGCCCATGGTTAGTAGTGGTAACTTTAATTGATGGTTAGTATTCCAGGGTTAAGGTGTAAATTCCACTCCCAACTTCTTTCCTACCAAAACTGTTACTGGAGCACATGCCTGAGATGCTTCCCCAACCACTACAATCCTAACATTAGTTTTTTTTTTTTTTTTTTTTTAAATCATATCACCCCAAGCAAGGCGGTAACGCCACTGACGTGGAGGGGGCTACGTAAGAGTGAAAAGATTGGAAAAGAGAAAGCCGGAAACCACATCCTAAACAGGAAACAAGGGATAAGCCTCTTCACCCATTCAATAGACGTGGGTGGAGTGTAAACTGGGCAGTAGTAGTCTTGTGGGCATGTTTGTTTGGGTGTGTTTGTAATCATGACCCTATCTTCCTTCCTCTATACAATTTACAACAATCCCATTCAGTACTTGGTGGCTATTGGGCTTGTATCAAGTAAACAATTTAAAGTTTTAATATTTCCCTGTCTTAATACCTGTTTCTTTGGGTTTTTTTTTTTTTTTTTTTTTTTTTGTGTGTGTGCATTCAATACTGTCCTATATCTTAAGCTTTAACTTTCCTTTTCATATGCTCTCGGATCCATTTAAATTCACGTCTTTGAGAATCTTGGATCTCTGAGCATTGATGGCTGTGACTCCTCATGAGTATTAACAAAACTGCGGCTTATAATTGCTCTCTTATTAGTATAAATGAGTTAGATGTGCATTGTGGTGCAGTTGATATCAGCTCGGAGCGAGAAATCGGGATTGTCTGAATTCCAGTTGAATTCCTTGCATTCACTTATGCGCAAATACCCTTGGGAAAGGTATTAATGTCTCTTCCTTCCAGTTATGGGTTAAATAACAGGACAGAATGGGTTCTATAGCCTTGGCTGGCAACCAGTCTACCGCAGAAAGCAATGGCAACCTACTGCGGGATAATCTTCTGCCCAGTCAGTCATGTCTTTCGAGACCTGGTCGCCCAAGTGTTTCACGTATGGCACTTAACTGACTGAATATAATAGTTGGAATCATGATTAAGGCTTCAACTGGTCATAAAGTGGGGGATCGGTTTTATATTGTTATGAAGTAATAAACTGATCCCCCACTAATTACTACGCAGTAATATGACATCTTTTTCCGCTCTAGCTATGAGTCTAATAACAGGACCGACTGGGTTCGGTAGACTTGGTCTGCGGTAGACTTGGTTGCAGACCATCTACTACAGGATAATCTTCTGCCCAGTCAGTCATGCCTCTTTCGAGACCTGGTCGCCCAAGTGTGTTTCATGTATGGCACTTAACTGACTATCGAGTTAGCTTTTGATCTTAATTATGGAATTCCTTCTATTCAGCTTTGATATTGTTTCTCCCACTCACATATTTCAAATCAATACTTGTAATAAAAGCCTATCCCTGGAGACTTGAACTTATACAATATAGTTCAAGTCTGTCCAAGAGATATTAATAACCTCTTAATTGATGGACAGTTTAGTTTGCTCAAGTGTTATATGAAACACTTGAGTGATCATGTCTCTTTCTATCCATGACTGACTAGGCAGGAAGTTCTACTTACTGCAGTAGACAGGTTGCCAACCATGGCTATAGAACTCAATCTGTTCTATTTAACCCATAGCTGGAGGGAGAAAGATTAATCTTTCCCAAGGGTATTTGCATGTAAGTAAATACAAATTCGACTGGAATTCATACTCTGATTTCTCATTTCGAGCCAATATCTATTGCACTACAAGTATTACTAAATCCTATTTAGTTAACAAGTGCTATTTATGTATCCAGACTTTCTAAAGACTACAGTCATTGAAGAATAAATGTTTAAGCTCAACTGCATCATAACCATTTTAATCTGGAAATAATTAGCTTGTAATTTAAATTTTCATTGTTCTTAGTCTTAAGTGGCACTTACCACTACCTAATACTTAATGTTAAGTATTTTATATATATATATATATATATATATATATATATACACACACACATCATCCTAAGCAAGGTGGTAACGCCACTGATATGCATGGGGCTACATAATAGTGAAAAGATTGGAAAAGAGAAAGCCGGAAACCACATCCTGAACAGGGGATGAGCCTCTTAACCTGTTCAATAGACGAGGGTGGAGTAGTATAAAGTAAGATTTGTTTGTAAATCTGACGGATCACTTTAAACATATTTTCATTTATCAGTCTGAATATTCAAGAAATTTTAAAATGTCCTCTGACAAGATTTAAACCCATGTCCTGTACCTCTTTACAGAAGTAACCTTTGTTAGATTTGATATGCTTTAGACCAACTCTGCCATGAAGTTGCTGATTCATCTAGCAAAACTGAATATTGTTTTGAGTGTAAATTTCCTCCATGTTTCTAGAAACATACCTGCACAGTATCCTAACATAAAGCCATTTCTAAAGTAATGTATTTTTATTAATCTGACAGATTTTATCACTTCCATATTTTAATGTCTACCTATATTTGAGTAGACATGCTATTTAAACCATATATTTATAGAGCAGATGTCTTTAAGAATCCAGAAAAGATTTTAAGATACTATTTGGCTTTGCTTGATCCTTTTAATAAGATTTCTCAAATATGCAGGCTTGTACATGCAAAACAAATATGCCATATAATAAACAGCATCTGTTCAAATTTGCATATGTACTTAAAAATGTTTAAGTGGTAAGTCTTGTCGCTATTTCTGAGATTAGGTATTGTAACTATTTACCAGATTTACATTGTTTGGACTGTTGTCTTTGTTTCGGCCGTTGTACAGTCTGGCCTCAAGAGGATAAAAGCATTGGCTGAAGTAATCTAGTGACTTGACCCAGAGATGAGTTCAATAACTGGCCGCAGCAGAAATTAAAAACTTGAGTCACTAAAGCAGGATTTTTCAAATTTTTAAACAATGGCACACCTAAGAGAAAATGAAAATATGGCTTACTTAGCAAAATTTAAAAATGAAGTCTTAAAAATTTAAAGACTTAAAATAATGTATCTAAACTTATTTATAAATGGAACTTTGTGTGTGTGTATATCCGTTCCCTAGACTCTGAAGTGGCTGAACTGATTTTTTTTTTTTTTAAATTCACAGTTGTGCTATAAGTGTCTGTGAGTATTCTTAGCTAGGTTTTGTGTCGAGGTACCCCCAATAAATATCAAATTGATAATCAAAAAACTCGGTTATAGGAGTGGTCCGATTTTAATTAAATTTGATACTCAGACATAAACGATATTCAGAAGTTTCAAGGTTGCAGTTCTTACAATAGTGCAGAAAATCGTGTGTGTACACACACACACACACACACACACACACACACACTATATATATATATAGCAAGCTGTGTCTGTTTATCTGTCTGTATGTCCTTTTATACAAATCAACAATTTTTATCCAATTCTCACGAAACTTCACACAAATATTCTTTACGCTGAGTCTGAGCTCCAGGACCATGGATTAGTTTTAAAGCTTTCATTACACCCGAGCAACACCATGCTATACTGCTAGTTTAAAATAATTAAAGAATAGTAAACTTTTAGAAAAGTTTATTTATTCAAATAGTAATGGTACAGCATTAGTATCTTTACACATGTGTGCTATAGCTATTTTATGGCACACTAGTATGCTGTAGCATGGCAATTGAGAATCACTACTAAACAGAAATAACTGAAATGTTCAGAAAAGATATGGTGTGTCGAACTAGAACAATCTACCCCCAGTGAACCAAGTCCAGTTTGAAAGTCTATATATCACCTGAAGGCCAGAGTGTACAACAGCCAAAATATCATGAATGATAAAAATGGACAAATCTGAACAATGTAAATAGTAAATATTAGTATAAAAACTTAGTGTGTCAATTTAATATAAATTGAACTTGGTAAAATGGAAAAAAAAATGTCTAATATCTTATTCTTTGGAATCTTTGACTAAAGCCTGTCAAGTTATTAGTTGGTTTTGGCCACTTTCTTTTCCTCTCTCTAAAACCATTTTTATTCTAATACAAGTTAGATAAAAATTACACCTGCCCAGGTGATAATTATTGCCTACTAGTACTTAAAACCTCTACCTACTAAAAGGCTGTTACTTACTTAAAGGTGACACATTTTTCTTTTCACAACCATTAATTTTACCAGGAAGAAAATCTAAATGCTAACAGGGTTTAAATGTCGATGACGCTTCTTGAAACATGTCTGGATATGATCTCAACTTGTTTGATATACAAAGTAATTATTCTTGTGATGAAATTAAAAATTAAACTAATCTGAGCAGTGAAGTGATGCTATTCTGTTGTTGGTATACAGGGTTCAATTTGATTTTCATCTTAATACCAGAATAATCAATCATCAGTAACTCTAACACTGAATACATAAGTGAGATTAATGTATAATCCTTTAGCTATGAAATTTTATATAAAACAAATCCAGTAAAGACTTAAGGATTTGTAATATGATTTCAACTCTAGAATCTATTAGTATTAGATGTCATTTCTATAGGAGCACATCATCACTGTAATTAACAGGATTCTTGTTTACCTCTATTAGTCATAAGTAAATTTTGTTTATATGGGGACTGAATGATCAATATATCATCCTAACTAATTGTACCTGGCAGTTAAGAAAAATTTGAGTTCCTTCACAAAGTATGGTGGCCCCCACAGCTCAACACCAGGTGTTACTTCTGTGGTTTCCATAGCAAGTTGTTTTATTTGCTAGCCTCATACTCAATAAGTTAGTGATCTTTAGTTTAAGTACTGACTGGGCTTGACACTGCTTAGCAATGGTGTGATCGAACAATAACCATTATTTCAGCATAATTTGACCATAATTAGGAGTACAATAACAATATCCTATGCAGAGGGTAGGTAACTCTCCACAACCCTACCACCAAAGCCAAGCTCTGAAAGTTCATGTCTTTAAAATCAGTTATATCTTAGTTATTAAAAAGCAAAGCTAAATACATTTACATGCCCAGCAGCTGCAACATATAAGTTTGGTTGGAAAACGCCTAAACCCCCCACCCACCCAAATAGGAGGTTGAATTTGTTTGAATTGTTCTATTCCACCTGACCTTATACAAATGATTTTTTTTTTTTTTTTCTTGCAAAATGCTTTGAAGAAATCTTTCTCTAGTGTAAACCAGATTTCATCAAAAATTTTCACTATGCAATTTTACTCAATGTACCCAAACTGAGTGAAATCATAAACAATGGTTAATATACAGGATAGATTTATATATAAAATACCCAGAATTTTAGACTTACTGTGACAAAAAAGTTACATTTTTAGTAACTGAATCTAACTGAATTTTTATCCTTTTGTTTCAAATAAAATTCTGAACCTCAAACTTGCATATTTTTTTTTTTCTGTAGCAGCTTGAATAAAATGTAATTGTACTTATCAACTTGTTCTATAAAGAAATAAAAATTGGTCTTTTGATTCTGCCTAATTGTATTTTGAAGATTTTTCTTAAAGGACTATTATGAAGTGGGTTGGGCTGAACTCAATAGCCCCTGATATGTTGTGGCCGGAGGATGAGTAAACTTGTTAATATTATATAAAAATTGAGTTAGTCAGTAGTAGGAAGGATTAGTAAGACACGAAAGAAAATAAATTTGAAATCTTGTAATTTTGGATTAAACTTGTTCAAACAAGTCTTAATATTCTTTTTCACAGCTTCTTCCTCTCTGGTGCCATTAGATTCCCCTGTGTAGGATAAGGCTACAGCTTTACCACTAAGCCAATTTGGGGTTAGTAACTCCACTCAGTCCAAACTTAGATTACTTCTGATTCTAGGTTAGTTACCAAGAATAAATAACTTGATATACTATATTTAACCCATAACTGGGAGGAAGAGATGGTGTTGCTTCTGAATAGTATATGAAAGTGAATGCAATTAACTCTGAAATTGGAGTGCATGATTTTTAGCTTCTGTGGCAATAACTGCTAAAAATTTATTTCCTAATTGACTTTCTAATGGCGGAAGTAACTATAGAATATTGTGAAATTATCAGAACTTAAGAAACACCAGATACCACTTTAACAAGAGGTCAACATTTTTTGTTGGATTAAAATACTCTTGTAATTTTTTCTTCTTCTTCCTGAAACAGTCTTTTAAGACTTCACCAACTTGTATCCTTTATTCTTGGGCTACTTGTTTGTCTAGAGCAGCTGCCTTACCAATTAGGCTGTAACGATCAACTTATCAAGTGACTGAAAAGTAACTCCTCATTTTAAAATACTTATAATTTAACTATAATTTTTATAAGAACTGGATGAGGTTTTATTTAAAATTTGATATTGCCACCAGCTTGAGTTTCCCAGGAACTCGAGTATGGAAGACGTGACCTCTTGTTTTCACCCTTCAAGTTCTAAAGTCTTGGTTTGGTTTAATAGAATTGCTTCTTTAACCAGCCCCCAAAAAAGTCGGCATTAAGTTAGGTTTCCTGACTGGCCACATGCTCATGAAACACTGGGTTACTTAGTAACTACCTTGTAGTTACAGAAAATGAAATTGTATCGTATTCATTTTCTTAATTTTCATAAACACCTGAGTCTTATGCTAGAAGCACTAACTGAAATATACTAGCTTTGATATTTCTTGTTCTCTGCTTGTTGTTAAAATTTTTCTCGCGCTTCCCACCTGTGGAACTCCCTTCCACAACTCTGCTTTCCCGACAGTTACAATCTCCAGGTGTTTAAATGTAGGGTCAATAGACACCTCCTATCACACTAACTCCCAATTATTCTCAGAACACTCTCATCTACCCAACCCTCATTCTCGGTATCCTTACCCACCTATCACCCACCCTCTGACATTTCCTATATTTAACCATCCTTTCTCCACTCTACGTAGCCCCCTGTGCGGTAGTGGCAGTGACCTGCCTTGCTCGGGGTGAAACGCTTATAAAAAAAAAAAGGATAAACAGAATATTAGCTTACTATTCTCATCTTTGTTGAAATTAAGTCAGTATTTGAGAATGTTTGCTCTAATAAAATGTTAAGAACTAATTTTAATTTCTTGATTTGTTAATTCTTATTGTCTGAAAATATGGAAACTTTTCCTGTACTTTAGAAAATATGACTAAAACCAGAAAGTGCAGGGGAATGGCAGTGAATGTTACAAACCTCTCAAAGATAACAAATGTGGTTCTACATAAGGATGCTGAGAATATGATGAACTAAGCATGTAAGCATTGAGTTTCAGGAGGAAATGAAAATGAAGGACAATTTAACATCTTAGTTGAAGTTTGAGACACAGTACTTAGAAAATTTGAATCTCACAAGACAATGAACAAAAGTGGGACAAAGGGAAGCAGCACATTACCTATTAATATTAATTTCACTGCTTAAGAAAATAGAAACTTTAACACCTATTCTTACTGATAAATTTTCTCATTTTAAGATCTTTTCAGCTAAAAGGTTAATGTGAACATAGCATTTTCTTCACATCTTATAATTATACAGAAAGCAGATTAACTTTAAATTTTAGTTTGTGTGATTGTGATAAACTCAACAAAAACATCTTTTCTTTTGGCCATCACTAAACCCTTTCCCTAACCTTAAAATTGAGTTTCTATTTTAAGTTTCATTAACTTCTAGCTTACGCTGTTAACTTATAAACAACCAGTAAGTTGTAAATGTAAAAAAGATCAATGACAGAAATACTAGTCTAATGCTTTGTTCTAAAATGTACCACAAAAATTTGCTTGAAATGCTGTTCTAAATATATATATATATATATATATATATTTTTCTATTTTTTTTCTACAAACCAAAATAAAACTGTTTTGAATTTTTTTGCAGAAAATAACCATGACTAATGTAAATGCAATGAGGTCATTATTTTTATTTTAATTCTGCAACCAGTTTAGGCAAATGGGAAACTGTCAAAACTTAAAGCTTTATTCAATTCAATCAAACCTAATACATCACAAATTTACCACCTGTATAACTGCTATTCCTAAAATACTTGGTCCCTATAAGTAACCTAGTATATTTTAGTTGTTGACTAGTATTAATATTCCAGATGTTGACCGATAAAATGTTTACCTATATAGATGTTTCATTCAGATGTTTCCGCTTACTCCTCTCACTACAGACTTATATGGTAACTAAAATGATCGTCCCATCTTAAGTTTCCTTTTCTCCACCCTCCAGGGAAGACAAAAAGCAAATGGAGTTTTTTAAAAAAAAGAATTGGGCGACACAGAAGTTTCCTAGCTAAGCCTTACTCTATTTGGTAAGGATTTGGGTATTGGGTAGGGGATGATTCCACCCCCGCCTTCGTGCTTGCCTTTTCCCAGCCACAGCAATCTTTCTGTTGCTGACTATTTGTTTTTTTTTTCCTTCTTTCTCTCCTGAGAGTTAGTGTTTGTATCTTCACCATACATAGGCGTATGCATTAATACTTTTTCAAGGTTAAGATTGGTTGTTAGTGAAGGGAATGTCCTTACAAGGCAATGTAGAGGTAGGCAGTAGTTTCCAAATTACTTCATGGTGGGTGGTTCACAAAGATATAAATGTTTCTACAATCATTTTATAAATACTGCAGCTACTGTCTGACTAAAAAAAGTTTCCTTTTTATTGGTCATTTAGGCGGTGGGGACAAAGGAAAGCAGTGACTAACATATTTGAAGGACTTGATCAGGTGGATGATGGAACGAGGTTTACATGGTGCAACAGGAGAAAGTGTGCTAAGAGCTACCAGGGACAGGGAGATGTGGAGTAACATGATCACCTACGTCCTGAAAGGACTTGGCACATAAAAGTAGTTTCTGCCTTGGATTGTTTTTAAAATTAAAACTTTCCACTGCCACACCCTTTGTAGGGCACTTTCTTTTTTTTTTTTTTTTTTTTTTTTTTTTTTTTCTCTCTCCTCTAAGTCCATGGTTCCCAACCCTGGGGTAAATTACTCCAGTGGGGTAATGAGCCTATATTTTTTGGGGATTATAGATGTTTGGTTTGGGAAGAGACAATCAGCATATAATTTCACACTGTATCCTTGGAATGAAGACCAAGAAATGTACCAGACTCCACGTGGCAAACAACTCCAGAATAGCCCTTTCAGTCACAAAGCCAAGAATAAACTGACACAGGCAATACAAGCTCAACACTCACATTAAGAATCATGGCTAGGTTACGGCTACTATACCTTTGATTTATTATAGATTGGTACTATTGTATTGAATAATTTCCATTTAACTTTGTCTGCTTTTGATGTATGAAAATATAATTACTTTTCCTATATTATGGTATTTGTTCATTGGGGTAATGGATAATAGTGAAATTGCAATTTTGGGGTAATCGCAGCAAAAAGGTTGGGAACCTATGCTCTAAGTTGTGACGTGTCTCCTTAGTAAATTTACTTTCACATGGGCCTAATTTTCTAAAGTGTTTATAATGCTATCCTTTTTAAACTTAATGAAATTCTTCCTCACCTAGATGAAACTGATATTTCAGTCTCTCCTGATACTAGCATATGAATGAGTGCTGAAGTCTTACCTATTAAGACCTTTCACTAAAGTTTCAATGTTTGTTCAGATTATTGGATGTGGCTCGGGCTAAGAACTTTTCAGCAGTCTCTAGTATGTCTTGTAGTCAGTTAAGTGCCATACGTGATACACACTTTGGACGATCATGACTGACTGGGCAGAAGTTTATCCCACAGTAGGTTGCCAAGGCTATAGAACCCAATCTGTCCTATAACTGGAGGAAAGAAAGGGATTAATACCTTTCCCAAGGGTATTTGTGCATAAGTGAATGCAAGGAATTCAACTGGAATTTGAACTCGGCTCCCCAATTTGTCATTCCGAGCCAATATCCACTGCACCATAAATGCACATCATGTAGACTTCCTCAAAATAATGGTAAAATAATGGTTAAAACCATAGCTGGAACTCTGTAATGAGGAAGGAAAGCTAGTAAAATGTCCCTTACCGGTCATATCAAAGGTAGGCAGTGAGCCAATTACCTGAATATGTAGGAGGGATGGTACAAGACAAATATTACTAACCTTACTCAAAAGATTGTAATTTGCTGAATGAATCATAATTGCCCACATTCTCAAACACTGAACATGAGTTTTAAGCTCCTTATAGGTGAATACAAGACAATATACAGTTACCTTTCAAGAAAGAATTGATTTTTTTGGGGGGGAGGGGGATGGAGGTGGGGAAAGAAAATCATTCCTAGATTTTTTTTCATCCCCTTGGTAACTTAGGTTGCTTTTACAGAAAAATGGAAATTGTTCCCCCCCACCTCTCTTGTTCTGGCCAAATGAAGTTCCCATAATCATTTCAGTTTCAAAAACTGCTTCAAATCTTATTTCTTGAGTTAAAAATTTCTTAACAGCAGCCATTATACTTAACCTGTTGTTTCCTGTTAGAGCAATACTTCACTTATGTAGGCTCCTTTCAATCAAATGAACAAAATACAATGCCACTGTCTGAATAATTCACTCTTTTCTGAATGCAGGGCATTGGAAAAATTAAGATTTGGTTGATGTTTTGAAAGGTTTACTTGATATTTATACAGGCTGCTATACCACAATTTATATTTGGTGGCTGAATTGCTCTTAAAGATAACAGCTTTTGGCTACCTACCAAGAAGCTTTCAATGCAGTAAATGAAATTAGCTTTCTGGTCTTTGCAAGGGTTTCATTTCAGCTGTAAATAGTGCAATGATATTCTGCTTAATATTAAACCAATTCATCTGTTCTATCCAGTAGTCTGGAGATCTGATTAGTCTAAAATCAAATGAGAATTGAATATTTATAGAATATAAATAACTCAGATACTCATTTGTATGGTATAATAGTACTAAGCTTTTACAGACCTATTAGGTCAATTTATTTCCTCTCACTCCCTTTTAGGCCACACTCTGAATTTAATTAGTAAGTTTCATGCTTTCTTTTGGTATAATTAACTCCAAAAGCAAGGATGCAGAAACCATTTGGGTCATTAATGAATTTAACTTGAAATCCACTATCTTTTAAAGTATCATTTAGCCAATAACACATCTTAGGCAAAAAAAAACTTTTTAGACAATAATGGTTTAAATTTTTTAAATAAAACTTTCAAGAGAAATTCTGTGGTCAATAATAAGCAATTATTTTAATTTTGCAAAAGCCTCTTCCAAAATACTGAGGGCAATCCCAAACTTTTGGTGTGTGTAGGGGTGTTGGACTAATGTTAAACATTTCAATTTTTTTTTAATCGAGAAATTGGTTACTGGAATATAGATTCTGGCAGCTTTTCATATACTCAATTGAAATTTAAGAGGGAAATTTTTTTCATTAAACTATCAGTCTTAATATCCTTGTCACTCCCTTAAACTATAGAATTTTTAAAAATTCTTGCCTCTTTATTCTCATTGAATTCCGCAAGTCTTTCTGCAGACTGAGCAAAAATTCTCAACAAGTTTAGTCATAAATTCTTTTTCTTGTCTGTTGAATTGCAAGAAATGTCCCAGCTATAAAAATTTGCCACATATAATGTCAAACTGAAAATGGGATATACTCTATTTGCATAATACCCATAAAAAATGTTATTCTTTAAAATCTACTTCAGGAGATTTATATATTTGTCTTACTACTTGTGGTGATGCAAAGTTCTTGAATTACTAAATTCTTGCCTGGTTTCAATTCACCTTGGTCATAATATGGCTTTCTAAATTGAAATGTTGCTCTAGATGATTTGGTAGCTTTGTAGGTTCTTGAAATGGTATCATGCTAAATGTTGCTTTCTAGCTATATACAGTGTGTGATAGGTAAACTATTGCTATTTTTTTAATTTCATGCTTGTACATTTTTGATTTTGACTGTACAGTATAGCAGGGTCAGTTGGGCACACTAAGAAATTGTCAGAACTTTGGAAACTGCATGCTATACTGCTGGCATTTGTGCTAGAAGCATCAATACAAACATTTGTTTAGGTGTCAATCTGAGGACAGTGCAAAGGATTTGGATTTACTGGTGATCATGAAGGTATGGCAGCTTGGAAAACTCTGTTCTGATAAAAGAACAATCAAACTTCTCGGTGAGGACCTCAGTCAACATTAGTCTACATCAAGTGCCTTGAGGAGATAGTGCTGCCCTGGATCAAGGTGGCTGCTGGAATTACCTGTCTGGTAATAGGGCACTGCACCATGGCACACACACACAACTGTCATGTCTGTCACAATTTTTGTTTCCACATCACCCCTTGTATCTGACCACCTAACTCCCAGACTGTAACCATCTTGATTGTGTTGTGGGGTGCAATTGAGACCAAAACTTGTAACAACAAAGATGAACTGAAGTCAAAGATTATGGCAGCATTCACCAACTTAAAGTGGGAGTCGAAGAGATGCAGGAGGTTCTAAAGTTGTCTGTCTGTAGTTATTTTTATTGAATAAAATTACTATCTCATCAGCCTTGTTAATGAATGCACCTACACTGCATACTTGCTTACACTTATGCATCCACCCACTCTTCATTGAATCTTAAGGTAACTTAGGGAAATATCTTTGACAGTCTTAATACATGTTAATGTATATGCAAAATATTTGCAATAACAATTCCTCTTTGTTGGACTCTAAAGCATATTTTGGCTTATTAAACTGGTCATTTTTATGACCCTTTAGCCAATCATTTTACAGCCTTGCACAGGTTATTTGGGAACTTTTATTTTGTGTTAAGCCTGAATCTTGAAAGGAATGCTTACATTTTGTCTTTTTCTTCACTAATAGTGCAGTAGAAAATAAAGTACCCAAATGATTAACATGAACACTGTTTTGATAGTGGTTTTATTTTTTCTTTGCATTTTCTGACATTGTATATGCCTTATTGAAGTATGTCAGGAAGAGGGTGTGATCTCTTCACTTAATGTCACTAAATTTTTTTTTTTTATTTGTTTTGCAGACAGTGGTGATATTGTGGACCAGAAACTGAAGCTAATCCTGGGCTTGATATGGACTCTTATCCTTCACTATTCCATCTCTATGCCTATGTGGGAGGGTGAAGAGGCAGCCCCAGGAGCTGGAGGACCCACTCCTAAGCAGAGGCTTCTCAACTGGATCCAGGGCAAATGTGCTGATCTACCCATTCACAACTTCACTACAGACTGGAATGATGGTCGCGCCATTGGAGCTTTGGTTGATGCCTGTGGACCAGGTTAGCATCTCGTCTTCCTTTACTGTTCAAGTGCAGACTTAGTAGCATAATGCTTGGAATTAAACTGGAAAGCAAATTCCTGTAGAGTTCATAATTGCTTATACACTCATATCTTTTTGGAAATGTATGAATCCATCTCTTCTAGCTCTCCCCAGCTCCAGAACATGTCATGATGAAATCCAAAGATTTGGTGCAATGGACACACACACACATATATATATATATATATATATATAGTGATATTATGCTTTTATAAACCCTTGTAATAACAAAATTACAATAAGTTCTACTCTGTATCGAGTACTCTTTATAAAAGTAAATGCTTGAACAATGTTTTTAATCCAAGTGTTTCACTTTTCTGTAATGTATAACACTGGCCAGTCTCCTACCAAACTGGCCAATGTGTTGGAAGTTTGAATTCAGTTCTTATTTCTCAAGTAAGGGAGGAAATAAATTCATGCCTTTTCCAAGAATGCTAGTACAAAGTCATGCCAACATACTTGGTGGTAATTTGAGCTCTACTCGCTAATTTTAATAAACTTGGATACCTGCACATCAAAACTTTTTTTTTTTTTTTTTACAAGAGGCTACTTAAGGTAGGTTTAGTGAAGATGGTTGTGGAGTGAGTAGGAAGAGTAAGGAGGCACTGTTCCTACAGATATGTAGGAAATCTTTCTCCTAGATGTGAAAAGGTTAAATTGTAGTGTTCAGGAAAGCATCTACAAAGTTTCTTTCCAAGAACTGTTGCTATCAGTGGAACTTGCTCCTTACAAATGGAATACAAAGGAAATTATGAATTACCTTTTTTTTTTCTTTTTTTTTTCTTTTTATCATTCAGTTAAGTGCCATACATGATGTGCTTGGGCAATTACATCTTGAGACATGACTGTGTAGATTATCCCACAGTAGGTTGCTATTACTTTCTGCAGTAGACGAGTTGCCAGACAAGGCTATCGTGCCCAATCTGTCCAGTTATTTAATCCATAACTGGAGGAAAGACAAATACCTTTCTCAAGGGTATTTGTGCATAAGTGAATTCAACTGGAATTCAAACTTGGCTCCCCGATTTCTCGTTCTGAGCAGATATCCATTGCACCACAATGCACATTCATTTTGTATTATTACTAAGCTTAAATCATGTATATCTACTGAAGAGCTCCATTTCCTTTTTCTAAATGCCATAAATTTAAAACAGACATAACTCTTAAATTCCTTTACTACTACTTAGGAAAAATTGGCCTGTTACTGCCATCAAAGGCTAGAAAGCCTAGTTTACTTTGCTAGTTAATCTCTGACTTGGGTTTGAATAGGAACAAAATAAATATTTTGAACTCTACTTGCTAATTTGAATTCTGACAATTATTTGGTTAGTTTAATATTTGTTTGCTCCACTTTGAACACCAGACAGTATCTTTTGATTAAAATTCTAATTTTGACTCCAACTACCTTCTAGGTTTCAGACAGCGATTGAAATGCATTTTTGAATTGTCATAAAATTTATAAATACAAAGCTATGTTACCCATAGCTTTATGTAAATATAGCTGCTTTATCGGCTCTGTAGCCAAATATTATCACTTGTGAAGTTATTTAAACTTTATTATAAATATCTACTACAATAGCTACTCTTATTACTTCATAACAAAAACAAAAAAAACTGCTGGAAATTTGTTTATAAATCCTTGTCAGATATCTCATTAATCTAATGTTTAGTTTCAATGACTAATATAAACATGCTATAACTTGAACTATTTAAAAGCATTTCAGTAATTTTAACTTTTTTTCCTAAAATTCAGAATTTAGAGGAAGAAATGAAGTGTATATAAAAGCTTGAGTAAAGAAATTTTCTGTCTATTAAAATGAAATCTTTCCTCTCTAGGTCTGTGCCCTGACTGGGCTGATTGGGCCCCTAAAAACAAGTTGAAGAATGCCAAGGAAGCTATGGATGCTGCTGAGAAATGGTTAGATGTGCCACAGGTCAGTATCAACTTTCAGTTTATCTGGCTTTGTTTGGTTATGATTGGTATAAGTTCTTTTGACATTTTGTCTATATGGATAAAGAAATCTCATATATATATATATATATATATATATATCCTAATTAATATTAATTACATTAATATTAAAATTGATCAAGGTGGAGGGTTCAATGCAATTTATATTCAAATTACAGAGCCAATAATAAAATAAAACAATTCCGATGTTCAAATTCATTGAATAGCCATTTCTATGAGAGAAAACTCTAGTGTCCTCAGCAATGAGCTTTATTCCAAAAAAAAAAAAAAAAAAAAAAAATGACCAAATGAAAGATATTATACTGGCAGAAGTCCAAAAAGATTTTCATCACAGAAAATTAAAGGGAAAGAGGTGGGATTAATAAGAAAGCAGACAGATGTTTTTTTATTAGATTTTTTTTTTTTTTTTTTTAAGCCTCCCTACCCCTTAACTGAGTTGAGTTTAAAAGTTGAAATTTAGCCTTGTCTGTGCAAAAAAAATGGGGGGAGGGGATAAAAGGAGGGAGGAGTGATTGACAGGGAAGTAAGCTAAGGAGAAAAAAAATCTTTCCATAGAAACAAGGGAAATTCATTTGTGTTGAAAAATAAATCATAGCAATTATATATATTGTAACAAAGTTGTGGAACCCGTAGGTTTTTTAACCTGCTGTTCATGCATTTACTTTTATAAAGAGTGCTCGATACAAACAGACTATTATATTGTAATAGTTCCAACTTCCTCACCCAATGAGAAGCACATAAAAAAGGGTAGCTTCGAAACGTGAAGATTTGTGTAGTGATACTATGAATTTATAAACCATTGTAACAACTATTACTATATATATATATATATATATCCCATTGATGGAACCAATGGACTTAACAAAACTTTAAATTCTTATCCAGACACAGTCTCAAATAAAAAGGACTAACAAACCTACCTACTCTGTAAAGTACTCAAAGGCTAGACTGTATAGACAGCAAAAAAGAAATTTAGTATTCATTACATTCACTTATGTGTAAATACACTTAAGAGTATAAATCCACCTTTTTGCTCCTCCTCCCCCTACTATATGTAAATGGTACAGACTGGATCCTATAGCCTTGGGTGGCAACTAGTCAAGGACAACTCTAAATTCAAAAGGTAAGGGACCTGAGGACCTTGTGGCATGCTGTGCACCAGTTCCCTATATGCCACTCTCCTAAAAAGTATGGCTGGTTCTGCACAAACCTTCACCACTATAATAAAAACCTACATCTAGCTGTTCAATCTTAAGAACTGAGTTGCTGGACCCTCATGCTTTGAAAAACTACAAGAAAACTCTTGTGTATCATTAGTTTTCACTTACCTGAAATAGATGCCCTGTTTTTATTAAACTGGGTGCATTATTGCTTTTGGCACATCTAATAAAAATATAAGACTTAAAAAAAAAAAAAAAAATCCATTAATTCTTTTAGAAATATATCTACTGCTAAATCATTAAATGTTAGGATATTTACCATTTTTTTCCAGCTTATTACTCTTTGTAATTTCATGAGTGAAATGTTAAAATATAGAATGGAATTAATCTGAGTATGCCCTTTGGATCTCCATAGACTTGTGAATTCTCAGATGGCAAAGTAACCAGATGCCAATGGTACAAGTATTGAAGGTCTGTTATTGCAATTGGTAGTCTGGTGTTTTGTTCAGAGCATTCTACCAAACTGAAGGGGCTTGACAAGTCATATTTCCAGAATATACTTTCAGATAAATCTATTCAACCACATGAGTAGTTTTGTAGTGCTCTTTCTGTGTAGGAAATGGTCATAGCTTAAGAGTCTAATGGGATAAGTAGCCTGTGTTACTATCTTTCTGGTATATACGTACATACAAACACTTGATTGTTCTGGGTATGATGAAAAACTATATCTGGAAGCAAGAGAAGTTTTGATGTGTGGAAGCACCTCTTAATTGCTATTATTCCCAGATTCAACATTACCCATGAAGGTAGCACCTGTTAGGGTTCCAGCTATTAGCAAGTAGTAACCCCCACCCCTGCAAGCTGGGGTCAAAATGCTATTTAATTATCAAAGAATTTTATATGAAAACCTACCAGTAAATTTTTTTTTTTTTTTTGTCAAAAAGTTACTTATGCTGCCAAGAAAATTAAATTTTGGCATTAGATGACCCAAAAGACGTTCATATGCTGCTAAACAATTTGGATTTAAGTCATTAATCAGATGACTTCAGATTACATAAATGTAGTTCTGCAGAAGGATGCTGAGAATACCATGTGAGCAATGACCAGTTTTAGTAAAAATGTAAACAAAGGACTTTATGTAGCATCAGAAACAGTTTAAACTTCTAGGACACATGAGATTTGACATGGTGCATATTAAAGGTAAGCTGGGGGCAATGAAAAGTAGTGCATAACCAATGTAATCTTATGTAAATAGTTGGCAGAACAAGAATTAGGGGAGATGGGCAATAATCCTTAGTCTTTTTTTTTTTTTTTTTTTTTTTTTTTTTTTTTACTAAGTCCTGAAAGGACACTGCAAGACTTCTGTTTAACAATTCCTCTTTCCAATGGAGTTAAAACATTGGCCCATGAAGGTAGACTATATTGGTGTATATGAATTTAGGGCTTTGAATCTGAAAACTCATCCATTCTCTGTATAGTTACCCCCCACCCTTTTTTTTTTCTTAGTCCTTCAAAACTTTTTCACCTTCCACCTTTACTTTCCAAGTGTTCATTCATGACCACTCTATACACCCCGCCCTTTTCTAAATATCATTGTTAAAATTGGTTTTGTCCATTACTGGTAGGCAAATTTTGTTTTCACTTTGTCTTCTCTGCTACATCACTCTTTGCAGTGGACTTGCTAATCTCAGATAGCAAAAAGTACTTTGTCGGAGGGGTGCTTGAATTCCTGAACAATTTTACTTTTAGTGTCTCAAGTCTTGCATACAGATTAGCATTCTTTTAGCTTTTGAAATGAAATAAACTTTCAAATTTCTAGAGCAGTTACAGTAAACTTTAAGTTACATGGGCACTAACAATTTTGTTACGAAAATGCAAATCTAAATTCTCAATCTTGCCTGCAAGACTTAACTGGGTTGCTCCAAGTTTTTCTTGTGTAACTTCAGCATATGCAAATTTAATTTATAAATGATGCAAAGCATAAATATCTGAAACTATGAAGAACGTAAGTTAAACTTTTAATCATGGCTTTCAAATAAATCTTAACTTTAAGGGCTGTGATAGATTTTATTCTCACTGAAGAGCTTTGTGTATTGGATTTCATTCCCAATTTCATGCTATTCATGATGCTATATTTGAATAGACTTGCTTGCAAGTCTACCTGCAAAAATAGGATTTTTAGGTAACTTAAACTTGTTATATATATATATATATATATATATATATATATATATATATATATCTTTAATTACATATTTTGATAATTTCATTATGTATTCTTGTACATTTCTATTTCTTTGCAGCTGATAAAACCATCTGAGATGATCAACCCTAAAGTGGATGAGATGAGTATGATGACGTATCTTTCTCAGTTCCCCAACTGTAAGCTGAACCCTGCGGCCCCACTTCGACCTCGTCTTAACCCCAATAGAGTGCGTGCCTACGGTCCTGGTATTGAGCCAACAGGTAACACCAAGGGGGCCAAGACTTCGTTCACTGTGGAGACCTTTAGTGCTGGTCAAGGCGAACTTGAAGTCCTTGTCCTCAATCCCAAGGGTCAGAAAGAACCGGTAAGAAATCCTTATTTATACTTGCATTTTGTAATCCTGGGTTCAATCTGTAGGTAAAACTGTGATTCAAAAGAAATGAGGTGTGGATGCTTAAGTTCTTGACTTGATTCCTCTTCCAAAATCCATTTTAGGAAAATTCAAATGTTGGCTGCTTCATATAATTTCAACTTCCAATATGGTTTCAACAAACCAATGTTTGGACTTGCCCTATTGAAATGTGTAGTTTTTTAAAAAGAAAAATCATTTATTTCAGCAAATTTTTACCTATAATCCTAGATTTAAGATTAATAGCCAGCATCCCCCCTACCCCACTTTTTTTTTTTTTTCCTTTTAGGTTTTAAGCAAATCTGATGTATTGATATTGAGGGTTCTTATTTTATTTTTGTCTTTCTCTCTCATATGCTAATCCCAAACATTAAATTCTTTGCAGTGCGAATCTGTTTTCAACAATGACAAATACTTGACTTATACCTGTTCGTACACTCCTAAATTGGAGGGGAACTATAAGGTGAGTTTATTTTTCATAGCTTGCAAAATAGCTCAGTAAATATTGGACTTTAATATATTGATACCTTCTTAAATCAATTTAGCTGGTTTTAGTCATGGAATTTTATAAACTTTGACTTGAATTCTTAAACCTTTGCTTACTATATTATGAACTAATGAAACGATTTAATATTCTGCTTTATATAGTAGTCTTGCTTGAAAATTCATGTGTTTAAGGCTACTTCTCTATTTTCTCCACCCCACAAAAATGGGGGGGAAAGCATTCAAATATCTAATCTGTAAGAGGGCAAACATTCAAATTAGCTATATATAGAGGTGATATAAAGAGGTACAAGGGATGTTGAAAGGATAAGAGAAGGATGGGAACAAGGAGATAGATGGCAATTGACATTGCATTTAAATGTCTGGCGATTGCTTGCTTCTCTTATAGCTGCAAATGAGTGCAAGAAAAATTTAAAGTAGTTAAAAAAAAAAAAAAAAAAAAAAATTTTAGTAGCACATGTAGATACAGATGGGCTCATGAAAATGCTTGTAGAAAAGACGGAGGGAAGCCCCATCATGTCAGAAAGTGACTGAAGGTGGATTGTTTAAGCTTTTTTAAGCTGTTAACGATACAAATAAGGCAATTTTAGTTTGCAATACAAGTTATCGTAATTACTCCCATTATACAACATTACCAAGATCTAACACAAATTGTTTTTCATCATACATACTGTCTTCCTCACATCAAAATATGCAAAGATGTCAAACCACCATGCACCTATTTGCTATAAAGTTGACACAATTTTCCAGCCATATGGATTGTTTAGCAATGACACACATCTAGTCTTCACCTATCAAGTACTTGCCAAATATTGGATCTTTTTAATAAAAACATTTTAATTTAGCATAGTGAATTATGTGAATGCTAGATATTT
The DNA here is from genome assembly GCA_037127315.1 of Ascarosepion bandense. Classification (NCBI taxonomy): domain Eukaryota; kingdom Metazoa; phylum Mollusca; class Cephalopoda; order Sepiida; family Sepiidae; genus Ascarosepion; species Ascarosepion bandense. Next base: position 695,404 of record JBBBDQ010000741.1, on the reverse strand, counting down.
AAATTCATTTAATGTATTATGCTTTTTTTTTCTTTTTTTTTTTTCATACAGGTAATAATCGGAATATATGAAAATTTGTAAAATAGGAATGGTAGACTCTAACAAAAAAGTGGCTACTCATACATTTACGTATTCATTCAGTAATGAATTTGAACACTGGTTTACTGGTGTGTTTACATTGTATATAACACACTAAAGTCCGCCTTCCTCTACTGAGCACCCATAGCTCAGAGGTAGAACTGCCAACTGTCAATTCAGTTGGGTTTCAATTCGGGCTAGAAGCAATTGGATGTCTAACCATACTGATTCACTGTGATACAGTGAACAGATTTGTCTGCAGATGACACACACACACTATATATATATATATATATATATATATATATATGTGTGTGTTCTCTTAATACTTACAAGCCTTTTGATTTTCTGTTTTAGGTAATCATTAAATACTCTGCAAAGGAAATTCCCAAGAGTCCCTTTACGGTGGCTGTCTCTGCAGCAGCAGGTGACCCATCTAAAGTGAAGGCAGCAGGACCCGGTCTTGAACCTGGCAATATTGTAGGCAAAATGACCTACTTCACAATCTCCATCAAAGGTAAAACATCTTGGGTTGTATATCACCAATCCCTTAACCCCACCCCCCAAAAAAAAATCTGCATCCTAACTATATTCCAAGAGACTAACTTTTAATTTCCTGATTTAAAAAAAAATTCCTTTATCTTTTCAGATGCTGGAGAAGGTCCTGTTGATGTTGTGATCAATGATCCGTCTGGTAATCCAAATGCAGTGAAACCAAAGATCCAACGTCAGCCTGACGGCTCGTATCGTGTAGAATATACCCCTAAAGTTACCGGTGTTCACACAATCAGCATTGTGTTCTGTGGACAACCAATCCCCAAATCTCCCATTTCTGTCACCATTACAACCGGTAAATATTTTTCATTCCAAGCAACTTCCCAACCCCAGCAACTTTATCAGATTTACTGCTCTTGTATATTTTCAAAATTCCACTTCCTAATTGAACATATTTTAAGACTATATTTGTGAAACAGGTTTCTTGATATTTGGTTTTTGTGCTGTCAGTCCCCCCCTTCCACCTTATTGCTTTCATATTAGGAAATCTTTAATATAATTACTATGCTTAAGCCTAAATTTGGTATCATTGATATTAGGTTTTTTATATTTAACAATTCTAGTTGTAGTCCCCACATTGAGTGTTTGTGTATAATAAAAAAAAAAAAACAAACCACGCACAACTTGTATAAGGTACTAAAATAGTTAACATAGTTTGACATGTCTAGATACAGGCCTCTTTGCAACTGGTCAAAATATGGACCTTTCTAAGGTGCCTCTATGCCAGTAAAAGCAGAATTAATCAGTAGGCAATTCAGTGTCTTGTGAATTTGGTCCTGTAGACAAATTTTTTTTTTCCTAAAGTTGCTGTGGTTTCTGAGGCAGCGTTATTTTTCTCTCTTGTCATTTCTCTCTCTGCCTATTACCCCCTCTGCCTATTACCCCCATAGTTGCTGGGAGAGCAAGTGGTTAGGTATCCTCCCACCTAACCACAATCTCAAGATTCTTTGTTTACAACTGAACTCTTTAACTAAATTTTAATTTCTGTGACATGTATTGTCTTTTTAGCACTTCATCAGGTGTGTGGAGTTTGTTGATAGTAGTACATCTGTGCATGAAGGAGGCATTGAAATTTTAAACTTTGACTTTAAATTTTAATAGGAAATTTTCCTACAAATATTTTGGGGTAAACTTCATTATTAACCAAAGAGGAATATCACTAAATCTTATTGCAAAATATTTATACATCTGAAATGCAAAAGCACTTGCTAATATCTAAGTTGGGCCAATTTTTTTAGTAATTTTTATGGTAAATTCAGATTTACACAATTCTGCTGAGTTCTACAAATGGATCATTTGTAAAAAGAAAAAAATGTAATATTTGAATTTTTCAGCTTCAAATGCCAAAAAATGCTATGCAACTGGTCGTGGTATCCAACCCAAAGGAATCAGAGTTAAAGACAAAGCTGACTTTAAAGTTCACACTAAAGGGGCTGGTGAAGCAGATCTCAAGGTCACTATTACTGGACCAGGTGAGTTGCAAATTTTCTTTTTCATTACCCTTAAACAGAATGTAATAGTCTGTACAGTTTTGGTAACTCCATTTATTTTTTTTTTTTTTTTTTTTTTTTCCTAAAAGAAAAATGTTTCTTAAAGTATCAGACTTACCAACAATACAATCACATGGTTTAAAATTTTCTTTCACACAATGATTCTTAAATTAAAATGCTTATACTCTTATTCTCATATATACTAGAGTATTATGTTTCTTTTTACTCCCCTCCCCCATAAAAAAAAAAAAACAACATTGGTGGCTTGCACTATATACAGGCAATTATATATATATATATATATATATATATATATAACTGGGTAGCTTGCTGTTGATAGTAAAGTTTGCTCTACCATATATCCAACATTGGCCAACTTTATGTAAAAGGAAGCATTGTTGTGAAGGCCCTTGTATCCAGACTTTGTACTGAAATTATGGATTCCATAGTTCTTTCATGGCTGTAGGCTTGGAATCTTCCTTCTCCCAGATTGGTTGCCAACCTCTGATAGACCCCATTCTCTGTAAAACATTGCAAATAGAGATGGATTTATACCTTTACAAATTCTTGAAAATTCATTTTTCAAGATCAATTGACTTTACAATCCTATGATCACCATGTTTACACATTCTTGTTCCTCTTAAAATGCCTTTGTATTTTAAAATGATTGAGAGACAGTGAAAACTTGTCTGCTTGACCATCTTCAAAAAAACCTAGTATTCATCAAACTAAAAATATAGTATGTCAATGATGAAATATCAGAAAATCTGTGGAAAGATTA
>JBBBDQ010000741.1:567500-687500 GCA_037127315.1 Ascarosepion bandense | reverse complement strand
AGTGTGCTTAAATCTATAAAGTCTAGATACCATAGTAAAGAGTTCATTGGAACGATTACCATGAAAGTACTTATGGAAAAGGCACCGAAGCTATGTTATGGTGATGTGGTGGGGGTGACTGAAGCTGAAATGCCAGATCAGAACCAATAATTGGATTTTACCAAGAATTTCTAAAGATGTGGCAGCAGTATTCAGAGCCTGAATGAATGGTAGACTTATAAATATGTAACAGATTTTGGAGAGAAAAATTGACAGTGAAACAATTCTCTTTGGGTTTAAGGGTTGTGCTTATAGTCACTTATGAAGTCTTTAATATGAAAATTCTAAATTTTTTTTTTTTTTTTTTTTTTTTTACAAGAAAGTGTTAGCATTATGTCGACTTAGTCAAAATAGGCTTAAGACTCTGACTATATAAAGTAATTTAGCACTTATTACTGTTATACTTGTTTCTGCAGGTATTTGTCCAGTCTCCATCTAGTGTCAAGGTTTATGGACCAGGTGTAGAACCAGGTGTGAAGACAAATGAGGAAACTTACTTTGTTGTAGACTGCAAAGATGCTGGACCTGGTAAGCACTTATGGATTTCTTTCTTAGGGACAACTCTAATTAGTTTTGCTTTTTAATTTTATCTCTACTTGCTTTTTGTGTGTATGCATGCATGTATGTGTGTGTGTGTATATATATATATATATATATATATATATATATATATGAATTGTTGTTGAGAATGCATCATTTTGAGAGGGTGGTAAATGGTTGAGTGCTCCAGTTCTGTACCATTCTTTTGTAAATGGATGAATAAAGTTTTTTAAAATATTACCCTTAGTTGAGGAAAACACAGTAAAACCATAAATTAGTCAACATTGCACTAGATTTTAGTGATAAATTTTTCAGTTGGGTAATTTTATCTTGTGGAAACTGCATTCTTGTAAAATGGATGTTAAGTTTTTTTCAGTTATGAACATCCCTATTTAACAATACAGGGAGAGTACATAGTCCTGAATACTGGTAATGTTTATTCTCACCCCAATTCTGAAGTGGGAGTTTGGTTTGTTTTTTTTTTTTGCTTTTTTTTTACCTTAAGTTGACTTGTCTTGCAGGTGATGTTGCTATTGCTTTGACTGATGAACGTGGCATGGATGTTCCTGTTAACACTATTGACAATCAAGACGGTACCTTCACAATGAAGTATACTGCTCAGATTCCAGGCACTTACACTGTCAACGTTTACTTTGCTGATAAGGAAATTCCGACCAGTCCTATCAAAGTGAAAGTGGAATCTAGCATTGATATTGGCAAAGTCAAAGTTGAGGGATTGGAAAAAAGTAAGTTGGCCCTGTCTTTTTTTTTTTTTTTTTTTTTTCTTAAAAAGCTTTAACTTCGATAATTTCTTTGTCTTAATTCACAAGGTTTCAAGCAGCTAGCTGCTACCCAAGTGCTGGGTCTTAACCTGTTGAACCCTACAGTACAGTTTATAGTAAAACTTTCTCACATCTGGTTACCTTACTAGTAAACTGATAAGACAATTTGTCTCAGTCTGTAAAATAAGGATGTGCAGGTGGGTTTGTTAGATTCACTTATGCGAAAAATACTCTGGGGAAAGATCTCACTTCAACTAAGTGTTAAATTGATTTTCCGCATGTCCTGTTTATCTTAATGCAATATTCAGTTCTGAATAAGATTTATGATCCAAAATATTTTGGGGGTTTATATGACCTACAAAAGGCTGATATGCCACAAAAATGAACTGTAAAAGTTTTTCAATCTGTCTAGTGTTCTATTGCTTTGTACCTCTTCCTATGCTCGCCCCCCTTATCTCTTATGCATTTCTAATCTAATACTTCTGTTGTTGGCATACTTGTACTTTTTTTTAAAAATGAAACTTGCATTGTCTGTCAACTTATGTTTACAAGGTGCCATTGAGTATTAATCCCTAGGACTTACTGTTTCAAAAACCAATGTAAACAGTATACAATGCAAACTGATTTACATGTCTTAGTTTAGCCCTAAATGAAGGTGCCTATGTGAAATTTGTCAGTCCTTATAATCCCCTATTTTCAGTAAATTTCTATCTTACCTGAAATGAGTCAGCACAGTCAGGCATCAATGGTGCAAGAGTGTTGGTTAAAAACCAGTTTGTCATTATGGAGATGAATTGGGACACTAGTTCTGTCAGATATGGATATTGCCAGGATTACCTGACGACTCCACTTGCATGCAGGTGGAATACGGTTGTTCAGTTGAGCAACTTTGTAAAACCCATTTGCTGGTGTTCCGTTCATTACACAAGCAGTTCTGAAATGGTGAAATGTACCCAAAATTTCTTTGCAGTATGTCTGCAAGTGGTAGTCTTGAGGGTTACACATTAAGATAGTTCCAGGCTTTTAATTTGAATGACAGTTGAAATCACTTGCCAACTATTCTCATTGCTATATACTTGTAGTCTCATTTTGAAAATGATGGTAGTTAGGTACCACCACTCTTTTTCAATACCTAAAAGCAAATTTTTAAAATTAAGCTTTCATTTTAGCTTTTAATTGAAAGCTAAATGACTAAATTTACTATTTCCAGTAAGCAAAATATTCTGTATTTCAAATAAAAATTATATTGATTGGAATCTCAACTTTTTTAGTTCCCAAGTTACCCCACCGTGCCCATCCATTTTGACAGGTTTGTAAATAAGTTCAAAAGTTGATTTCAGTTTTAAAAATCATGCAAAAATAATTTCTTTACTAAGTTTCAAAAAATATGTCAAATATAAATTAATCTGATTTGAAATGAGTATTACTTGCTTATAGCATGAAATTTTAGAATAGAAATATTTAATCATGGAGGTCATATTTTTGATGCATGAAGTGATTGATAACAGCCAAATGCATTAATAATCTAAGTATGGTTGACTAGAATTGACATAACTGTTCAGATTTTTTCCTGTAAGGGGAAGGAACCGAGATTTTTTTTTTTTTTGTCACACAAAATACCATACTTAAAATCTTTTGGCTCAAAGATTTAAGCTTTTCAATGTTTCTAAGTAAATATAGTCTTCACTTAACAGTATAATGGCTTTTGAAAAAATAAAAATAACTTCCATAAATTCCAAGAAAAAAATTATTGGAAAATTCCTATTTATAGAATTTCTCCAAACTCTATATAGTTTATCTAATTAATGTTAGTTCTATTGCCTTATATAATAAAAACTACTTGAACCAGAATTTTGTTTTTTAAAAAAAAAAAAAAAAAGGCTAGCTGTTTGAAGAGGAAAAATAGGCAGATTTACATTCTGCAAGGATTCAGTTAACTAATAAAAAAATTTTCAAAACAATTTCTTGGAATTTCATGAAATTCTCTGAAGTGAGAGTAAGTTTCATGTTAGCTTTTTCTTGGTAAACTCTCGCAAAAACTTGATTACCTGCTGATGAAAAAAGATATTACCAAAATTTCGAGCATGTTAGAAAGGGTGAAAAATACTTTGATCTTTATTCTTAATAACATGTTGACGAAAAACTTAAGTTTGGGGCTTCATGCTGCACTCCCCCCCCTTCTAGCAAAGTAATGGTGGTACCTATTGTAGATTCAAATATATTCAGTCAGTTGTGCATTTGATTAACAAGCATTGTGCATAGTAGTTTCTCAATGTTTTTAAGCAACAGCACACCTAGGTGTAAATGAAAATATCATGGCTCACTTATCAATTTTTAAAGGTATACATTTAAATTTTATCTAATAAAACCATAGATTTAAAATGAAAACGCAAATATAAACTTTTTCAAGTATTAGTGCAGCTTATTTAGTTGGAAACTTGATGCCTTTTTTTTTTTTTTTCTTCCCCCCTCAATGTTTGGTATAATAAGCAAGCTCTCATTTCAGTTGAGCATAGTATTTCTCGCCTTTATGAGAAACCTAATTCACATAAAAAAAAAAAAATTGTAATATTCTGAGCCCTTGATCACTACAAATGGTGGCAAATTCTTCACATAAGTCCAATATTAGGCCCCTTTTATGAAGGGATTTTGAATCTTCTGCAACATAATTAAGAGGTGGCACACTACTATGCTACAGCACAGTGGTTGAGAATCATTGTTATACAAGATGCTTTGCCACAGTGAAAAAAAAATTCTTAAATGGTACCGGTAATGTAAATAAGCCTCTACCAATGTGACTTAATTTTTTTTTTTTTTTTTAAACCGGTCAAAAGCTAAGTTGAGATAAGATTATAGCTAGGCATGCATAACACCATTCTCTTTGGCCTAGTATAGCATACAGGATCTAATTTGTTTTTCTACAAAGGGTACATGTTTGATTCTTGCAAGAGCGCATTTTCTCAACATTTCTTTGAATGTGCAGGCTAATAAGTGTGATTCACTGTTTGAAAGACCATATTTTTTTATTTTAATGTCCACTATAATAATGTAGAAATGATGGGTTAATGTTTGGTATGCTAGTGTTTTGGCAACTCTGAAAATCATGCCACAGTTCGATACATGCCTTATGAGTGAAATTGGGGAGACCAAACTTTTGTCAGTTATCAATGTTTGTATTAGTATGATTTCATTGTGCTCAAGAATTTAAATATGCTTGCTTTGTTTAAATACTGATAAAGTCAAATGATGCACTCTCCCAGAAATTGATATTGTTGCAACATAAACCACATGTTGGCATTGTGGGTATTTAAGAAATTGTCTGCAATAAGGACTAGCTAGTCACTCTAGTTGTGGTTGTGCTACTATAAAAGTTTAAATGACAGTTTATGTGCTAGCTTTGTTCAAGTTATTGGCTATGTCAAGCTATATACTCTCTCCTAGAAACTGTAACAACTGTCTGCTAAACATATTTGTTTAGCAGACATTTGTTTTGACTGGTTCTTGGTTTTGAAGAAACCTGCTTGACTAGCCATTCTAACAGATTGGTATCCTGGAAATGAGCAACCAACTACTATAACTCAAAAATTGTCCTTCAAATAAAAGTATTAGTGTGAAGAGAAAAGCATCTGTAGTGGGATTAGAACTCTCAGCTTCCAGTTTGTGCTGTTAGACTCCATCTTTGATTTCATGACAAACTCTTAGCAAAGGGATTTCAGGTTATACTTGCAATCATCAGAAAAGTTTCTAATATGAACGGTACTTCCATGTAAGTATATGTATTACCAAAGTTCAAACTATAGTTAAGATTTATATGTAACTTTTGACTATTTTAGCCATCAGTGAATTGTTTTCTTAAAGGTCTGGGCAGATATTAAGTTATGCATAAACTGAGGCTAATTTACTTTCAAAGATTTATATAGTACTAGCATCAAATGAATTTTTGACTTTTGAAACCTTGTGATTAACACAAAGATAACCAAATAATTTGTAAAATGTCTATTTGGAAGGGTTTGTTTTCAGGTATATCTCTAGTAATCTGTTAAGGTTAATGTTTAAGTAAATATAAAATTGTTTGTTAAACATGTAATGGATTCCTTTGCCAAATTTTTGTGTAAAACTGATTTGGTTTCAGTCACAATCAATTTCATAAGTTTTGATTGTTTCCACCAACATTGCAGAATGCTAAACTTCCAATTAATTATTAATTTTTATTATAAATGTAACTAAATTGGCAAATACTTTCCTAACAAAATACAATTTATTTTTGTCAGAATATAAAATCTAATTCCTTAAAGTTTAGATCACAAAAGATGGTTATTAGTTCGAATTTCTAAAATGAGGAATTATTTACATTCTAATTTAAATTGCCTCTTTGCGGTATGCCAAGGAATAGTAGCTGATAATTCTTTCTTTTTTTTCCTTTCTCTCTCTGCAGACATGAGTAGATAAAATTTTATTCAGCTTAAATGAGTCATCAGTCTGCAGCCTTGCAGTTCTAAAAAAAATAATCCCACCCAAAATTTGGAGTAACATTTATGAGGAACTAGAATTGCTGCTGTTTCATGTTTGCATCTAATTGCTAATATTTATTGGAATGTAGATGGCATTCCTTTCTGAAACTTAGCATTAACTGAACTTTTAAGAAAATGAAATATTGGTTATGACGAATACATGACTTTGATATTCCTTTGTTTACACAAAACTAAAATGTTTTAAAAATTTTGGAACTTTTTTTTTTTTTTTTTTTTATAAATAATGTAGACTATTCACTTAAAAAAAAAATGTATATTTCTTGGAAGAGATATTGTAACTATTTACATTCTTTGGACTGTTGTCCTCATCTTTGTCATATTCACACCTCCAGCTTTAGATATTAGTTGGAATTTTGAACCCCCCTCTTCTAATCTATAGGGGGTAGATTGCTCTAATTTCATATGCCATGCCTTCAGATGTTTCAGTAAATTTTCCTTGGTAACTTAAATCTAAATTCTTGTTCTTTGATGTAGCCAAGACTTGAACTCTTTGGGTCAAGTTACTTTTGGATCAATCAACCAAAGCTTTTATTCATGAGGCCAAATAGAATTTCTATCACCTGAAGAAGGCAAGAGCATACAACAGCCGAAATGTTGTGAATATGTTTATAAAAATAAGTCCAAACAGTGCAAATAGTTGTTAAAGTCATGCAAAACTATAACATTCATATAAAAATCTTTGTACAGTTTTTTTTTTTTTTTTTTTTATTTATTTGCTCACTTAATATATCTTGTTTCAAAGTCCTAGTAATTGTGGTGACATGTGTCAACTCTTAATTTTTCTCTTCTCTCCAGCACAAGAGGTTGGCCAAGAGAAAATAATTGATATTATAACTGTTGGTGCTGGTCAGGCAGATGCTAAAGTAACAATAACAAATCCAAAAGGCATGAAAACCAATGTTCCCACAAAGCCAATGGCTAACGGGCACAGTGCACCAATCGTCTTCAAGGAACCTGGCCCTCACAAGGTCGAGGTTAGCTATGCCGGAATTCCTGCCAAAGGCTCTCCTTTCAAGGTGGATGCAGTGGTCCCCAGCATAGCAAATAATGTACGTGCTTATGGCCCTGGCCTTACTGAGGGAACAGCTAAAACTCCAGCCAAATTTACAATTGACAGAAGTGCTGCTAAACCCGGCGCCCTTGGAGTTTCAGTGGAAGGTCCCACTGAGGCTAAGATTAACTGTAAGGATAACAAAAATGGGCTGATTGATGTTGATTACATGCCTCTCGAACCTGGAGACTACAAGGTGAATGTGACCTACAACAAGGAACACATCCCTGGGTCGCCATTCAAAGCGCACATCAAACCTTCACTGGAAGCAACTGGTGTTAAGGCCTATGGACCTGGACTTGAACCTAAGGGTAAAGAGCCAGTGTTGCAGCTACTGTTGCATGGTGTGAAATTGATGATAAACAAAGGCCATATTTGGCAAATAATCCATTTTCTCTTTGATATTTTTTTTTAATATTTTTTTAGTCTGATCTCAAACATATTGGCGCTTTTCTTTTTGCATATTAACCTCTCTAGTTTCAGCTATTTTGTTTGCATGTTTTAGCAAGCTTTGTGTTGCAAAATGAATGCTGGGAAGGGAAAAATCTGAGGAAGCTTTAATTGGATAAAATAATTGCTTTTCTTGGAGTAAAATGGCTGATTTAGAAATATAATTTACTTTTTTTTCCTTTTTTTTTTTTTTTCCTGGAGACACTTAAAACTACATGGGACTTAGCTTATAGCCAGTTGAATAAATTTTGACTTTGTCTTAAATGCTATAGATATTCCTAACTTTTGTACAATGTTTGTATAATACAATACTTCATATAAACATGCTTACAATATTCAAGCTTTAATTAAAACTTTATTTGTAATTAGATATTATCAAGATAACAATTTTAAGTGTGGGATTGGGTTTGAAAATTAACTTTGTTTATTGAATTTATTTAATTTTTTTTTTGTTGTGGCTTTTTAAAACTTACAACTGTTTACCAGCACTTTTTTTTTTTTTTTTTTTTTTTTTTTTTTTTTTTTGCTCGTATATTATAAAGTTCTGCTTGAAACAGTTTTGATAATCAGCTTTAGTGTAATGACATCCCCCTCCAAAAAACCTTAAGGTTAAAAAAATTTAAATGCAAAGTGGGCACACATATAGATGGATTTACTATGCCTGCTTGAAAGTGTTGAGCATAAACAATTGAAATTTTTCTTTAAGCAATACAGGCTTAACTCTAAGATTACTTGTCTTTTGAGGAAAAAGGACACAATTGAGACCTACTATAGTACCAGCAGGGCTGAATTATAACCCTCTTTATAGGGCCCTTAAGCTAATAAAATTATAATGCTCTAACTTGTCTACACCCATCTTGAATATATTTTACTTGATATATTTTAGCGACATCTACATAGGCTGAACTAAACTTATTGCAAATTAAAATAAACTAGAATAGCTATATTTTTGTCATTTTTTTTTTTCTTATTGTAAACCAAATTAGCGCATTTTAATACAATCATAGTAAAACATTTACTTCATAAACAGTATTATCACAAAATCAAAATGAGCTTGTCATTGATACATTTCAGTTTATGAAGTTTACTTATAACATCTAAACTTTTATTTAACATCTATACTTTTCTTTGCTTTTACTTCCAGCAAAGTCAAATAAGTTTTTCACTGATTTGGGTTATGGGGGACAACAATCTGGAGAGATCATAAGTCAGTTTAATTAGCTTATTCCAGAGTCGTCTGAAGGCAAATTTTGCATGTAATACCACTTACACATTTAGAAAGTAGTTTTTAGAAAGAGCTTAACTGTAAGAGGCAACTCGGAATTTTTTTTTTTTACTCAAGGGGTTAGTTGGTAAAAGAAACAAGGGCAAATAAAACAATTCATTATGGGTAAAAAAAAAAAATTGACAACTTGATTTCTATTAGTCACAAGTACAATGAATGATACAAACTGATAGCTAAATCCAAATAACCTTTGACAAGGCTCTCTATAAAGGGCTAATTTTCACTGCCAAAAGGACTAAAAAAAAAAAAAAGCTATGCACCATAGTTTTTAAATCACTTAATATACTATTAAATGCCTTAAAAAAAAAAAAAAAAAATCTTTGCTGTCTTTGATAGTATTAGGAATGCCTTATCTGTTGAATGTAAAAGTAGCTCCTGCATTTTTTTTTTTTTTTTTTTTTTTTTTTATTAATGCCTTTACACTTTTTTTTTTTTTTTTTTGATAGCAAAACATCAAAGAAAAAATATAATTACTGAACTGCAATTTGAGAAAGGGGGTGGGTTTAGCTGACTGGATTTTCATGCCTCTCTCTTGAGACAGAAATAACACAAATTATGTACACCAAGTTTTGTTTTTTACAGTAACCACACCTTTTCTTTTTCATCTCACTTTGTTAAAACTTGTTTTTAATGGTCATAATAAAGTTGTATCCCAAATCTTTGCTTTATTCTGGAAATTTTTATCATGGCTTTTTATTTTAACTAATGCTTTTTGTTTTGGTTCTTTTTTGAAGACAAATATCCCCTCCCCTCATTTGTCTAGAATTGTAAAAAGCTTTTAATTCTTGTGTAAAAACTCTAAATTCAGTTAGAAACAAACGTACAAAAATATTAAATTTGGATAAATTTAATTTTTCTTAAATTGATCTTACAGCTTTAACAAACTTAAATGAAATATTAAAACTTAAAACACATTTTTTAAACATTTTCATTTTTACTTGCACTTTGACACTTTAAAATAAACTTATTTATTTATTCAAATCTTTACTTTTCTTTTTGCAGGAGTGTTCCTTGATTCTCCAGCAGACTTCACTGTGGATGCTGCTGCAATTGACAAGACTGGAAATGGTAAAGTACGTGCCATTGTTAGTAGCCCATCTGGTGCTAAAGCAGAGCTGCCTATTGAAAATCACAAAGATGGCACCTATTCTGGTTCTTACATGCCTCTGGAACAAGGTAAGTTGTGTGTGGAATGAGACATTTTACTTGAGACTAGACAAATTGAGCAAAAGATGCTAGTGAGTGGATGAAAAAGGACAGTTTAACATGCTTGCAAAACTTAAATGCAAAGCTTTTCTCTTGATGCTATTGTTGGGGCCTTCTATGCAAGGTTAATTTAGAAGTGTTGGAATCATTCATTAAATTAGCAAATAAAAAGTTGAATGAAATTAAAGCATCAGTTGTAAATATAAAGTGTATTAATGAAGAAATATATATACATAAGACATGTTGAAAGTGTCTGTTTAAAAATGTCTTCCATGATCTGCATGAAGTTGTGTTAAAGCTTTTGAGGTAAGTTGAAATGTTCGTTGTCACTGAAAGATTTATCAGTGTAATAGGTAATTTGTGTGAGGAATAATATTGATATAAGAATTGTGCAAATGTTTGAGTTCGTGAATTACGTTCATCTTTGTAGAGTACAGAATGAATTTGTAAGTGAATGTGAGTTGGACTTAATATTTTACATGATGTGCATGGAAGGATTTCTTGTGCCAACTGGCGAAAAATACATGGCAAATTGTTTAAATAGGCATTCAAACATATGATTTGGCAGTAAAAATGTGGTTCATTTACCTTGATTCTGATTGCTAACTCAAACCAATCAGCAAACAGCTTACATTTATTCAAACCTATATGGTTACAACAAAATTCAATACATACACATGCATAAGTGTGTATGTTTCTCTCTCATACGTGTGTGTGCATGTCACACTATATACCCCTTTGGTAACTTTTGCTTTCTAAGCTATTTTTAGAATGTTAAAAGCCAAATATGAAACCAGATATTTTTTTTTTTTAACAGCCTTTTTCAATTTGGAGAAAAGTGTATCCGCTAAAATACAATATTTACTATATTATAAAGACATGAGTGAAATTTTTAACTGATTAATTCTTGAAGAAAAAAATCAAATGTATCAACTCAGTTTCATGTTTAGGTTTTAAGATTCTACTAGGGTTTAAAACAAAAAATATACTGAAAAGTGTAAACTGGTAGCAAAATCAAAATAGTGCCGTCTGGAATGGTCGTCGGAAATTTAACTTAGAAACATCAATCAGTTAAGTGCCATATGTGATACCCACTTGGACAAACATGACTCTTGATCCATGATGATGCAGTTTTCCTGCAGTCAATTGCCATTACTTTCTGCAGTAGATTGGTTGTCAACCAAGGCTAGAGAACCCAATCTGTCCTGTTATTCAATCTATAGCTGGAGAGAGAAGAGATGGATTAATATCTTTCCCAAGGTTATTTGCATGCAAATGAATGTGACAAATTCGGCTAGAATTTGAACCCAGCTCTCAGATTCATAATTCCGAGCCAACATCCACTGCGTGCACACACAAGCTACAATAGTTATTTTTTCATGGAGAAAATAACTAGAAAACTGTATAAAATATGTAATATGAAAATTGGAGCAGGTTGAAGAAAATAATTTGCATGTGGTGACATTTTGTATTTGATATATAAGCATAGTGTATAATTTAAGTCACTTTTTTTTTCTGAACATTATCACTTCCCTTCTAGGACCTTACACTGTGGACATTTCGTATGACAACATGCCTGTGCCTGGTAGTCCTTTCCAGACCACTGCTGTTCCTGGCTGTGATCCTTCTAGAGTCAAGGCCTATGGACCAGGTAAGATATCACAGCAGCCATTGAATTAATGGATTTATATTCTGAATCCAACATCTTTGTTACTTAAAATCTTATTCAATAAATACCTGCATTTGAATAGAACAGCTATTTCTTATCTACCAGCTTGCACACTTTAGAAATTAACAAGAAAAATGTGCCTGAATAGAACATTACTTGGCTGTGAGACTCCTCATAGATTTAATGGTTCGTCCTATGAAGTGGGATGATGGTTTGCATCATCTTGGATGATACCTTTTCAACATTAATAACTCCCAGTGGTTGATATGCTGGTAAAAATAAACAATTGGTCCTGTTAAAAAACACTTTTTTGTGCAATTTTATTGCATGTGTGATGGCTTACTGCTACTATTTGCACAACTTTATTCAAAATTCTCTTTACAGGTCTTGAGCATGGCTTCACTCACCAACCAAATCCATTCACTGTTGAGAGCCGTGGTGCTGGACAAAGCAACCTTGGTCTGTCTATTGATGGGCCTGTAGAGGCTAAAATGACCTGCAAGGACAACCATGATGGTACATGTGATGTAGAGTACACGCCTGTCAAGGCTGGACCCTATGACATCTCTGTTAAGTATGCTGACCAGCATATCCCTGGTAAGTCTTCAACAGCAATTCTTATATATATAAATTTTTTATTTTTTTATTTTTAACTTGCTACCCTTGACTTCTTGAACATATGTGAAATTGGCTATGGGCTTTATAGCTGATTTTTCTTTTTTCCTTAGAATCTTTAATGAATATTGTTTTAACTTCTCTGACTGCAGTTGAATACTATTTAATCTAACAGTGTATTGATCCAGTTAAAAAACACAGCAATAAAAATAAATTGCCACAATTAATCATTGGTGTGAAATAATTTCTGATCATGGCAATACTTAATTTGGAGGTTAAGCTAGCTTTTATTAAATTAAATATTTGTTGAGGGGAGAGTGGTAGCCTTTTCAGCTTCCACTAGATGGAACTGACCAAGAATATAATGTACATTCTGTTCCTTGTTAATAAAGCTTTTTTTTTTTTTTTTTTTTTTTTTTTTTTTTTTTTTTTTAATAGTAACTGATCAGAAATTTAAAAATTTAATCTAACTTCCTATGGCAGTCAAAAACTCATGCTCATACATGGATTTATTCTTGAAATTGATAAGCTAAATTGCTTAGCTGAAAGTAGTATAAAGGTTTGAAAAATTGATTAAATGCTATTTCACAACTGTTCTGAAATATGTATGATATGAACATTTTGTATTTTGGATCAATTTACAATGAATTTATATATCGAACTGGACCTCCTATTAACTTTTTCTCTCCATGTGATCTGGAGAGATTGATCTACACTATTAAAACCAAAAATTGCTATTTTCAGTTATGGTGCCACTTCTAAAATTCTAAATTTTTTCCAATCCTTCCAAAAACAAATTTTCATTTGAAATACAGAAGTGGGTTGAATCAAAAATTGTTCCATGCCCCCTTCTCCAAACTTGCGCAGTTTTCATTGTTTTGTAGGCAGAACAAGAACGAGTTGCAGATATTTGAATATGACTATTGCAAACTTTTTTTTATATATATATATATATATAAAAATACAATTTCATGACTTTAAATGCTTGCAGGAAGCCCCTTCCATGTTCCTGTTGAGACTCCACTTGATGCCACCAAAGTCAAATGCTTTGGCCCTGGTGTGGACACTGACAAAGGTATTCGTGCCAATGAGCCAACCTCTTTCACCATTGATGCTAAAGAAGCTGGAGAGGCTCCTCTTGAGGTGTCTGTCACTGATAAACTTGGTAAGCTTATGAAAATCTTTGTTTTTGTCCTTGTATTTGAGCTAATCTTGTGCCGTTACAATTCGAAATATAACAAAATACTTAAATCACTTTATCGAGCATATGACATGAGTTCAATCTTTGTCAAAGGCTACATGTTCCTGATCTGCTTAAGTCATAAAAAGTTAAAAGAACCTAATCTGTCCATAGCTAGAGGGTATTTGTGCTTACGTGAATGAAACATTCAACTGGAATTCGAACCCAGCTATCAAATTAATTCCGAGCTGATATCCATTACACCACAATGCACATCTTACGCTTAGTAAATTCAGTCAGTTAAGTGCCATACATGATACACGCTTGAGCGATCATGTCTCGAAAGAGACATGACTGACTGGGCAGAAGATTATCCCGCAGTAGGTTGCCATTGCTTTCTGCAGTAGACTGGTTGCCAACCAAGGGTATAGAACCCAATCTGTCCTGCTATTTAACCCATAACTGGAGGGAAGAGACGTATTAATACCTTTCCCAAGGGTATTTGCGCGTAAGTGAATACAATGGATTCAACTGGAATTCGAACTCGGCTCCTCGGTTTCTCGTTCCGAGCCGATATCCACTATACTACAAACGAGTCCAAAATTCGAACTGTTTAGTATAAACAAGGGAGATAATCAACCCCACCCCGATAAATTCAAGGGAATTAATTCGTTATTTTCATAATGTACATGTTTGATTGTAGGCAAGAGGCCTGCTGACGTCATGAAGTTAGAGGACAACGTCTATCAAGCATCTTATGTCGTTCCCGAGGAAGGACAGTGTCAACTTGATGTTAAATACGCCAACCAACACGTTCCTAAGAGGTTAGTGCATTTCTAAATCAATATTTTATCTATTTTATTAATTTAGCAAAATTTATTTCAATTTGTTAGAAAAATCCTTTAGTTAATATTGTTTACTTTATTTTTTTTTATTTTTAAATCAGTTTTTCTTTCCAACCATTTTGGAAAGATATCAGTTTTAACCAAGAATATTAAGTTTCAATTTTGTTCACTGAGCAATTACCTCAATAAACAGTCATTTACCTGTAGTTCACACTTCCACTGTCTATTGAGTAATCTATTATGAAATTTATTTGATACTCTACTGGCATAGATATTAACATTTCGGCCAAGTACCTTCTGGTCATCATCAGGTGTCCATTAATTGGCTGATATAATCTTGTCGATTATTGTGAGATATCCTGTGAAATCAGTTTGACATCTATATTAACCAAGATGAGAACAATAGTTTGGAATAATACTAAGATATTGAAAATTACTCTTCTCATAAATAAATACAAATTATGACAGTGGCACAAACCCACAAACATAATCCAATTGTCAAAACCATCTGACTCTGAATATAAAAAAGGCTCCAAAAATACACTACTAAAGTCCTTTGGCACAGTGTTGTAGTAAGTTATGTTAGTGTCATCTAGTGGTCATGAGTTCAATCCTTGAATCCAACAAAAGAACAATAACTGATTTTACAGGATATATCACAATCAAGATAATCCCTATCAGCCAATCAACAGACGTCTGATGTTCAGAGGGTATTTGATTGAAACATTGTCTATTATAACATCTATATCAACCAAGATGAAAATAGTTTGAAATAATAGCAAGATATTGAAAATTACTCATCTCAGAAAGTTATTTTAGGAAACGTATTGTTACTTGTAAGTGTGCACCACTTTACTTCCTAAATAGTTATATTGCTTAAGCACTTAATTGCTCCCTGCATTTGTTTTAGTCCATTCAAAATGCCTGTGAAACCTTCATACGATCCAAGCAAAGTCCGTGTCTATGGTCCTGGAGTTGGAGATGTTTCTGCCAGTCTTCCTGTCTCATTTTGCATCGATACCAGTGAGGCAGGAATCGCTGAGTTAGAAGTTTCTATCCAGGTAAGCATCTTTTATTATAATTGAACAATATTAACCATTCCATTTACAGTTCTGTTTTTATGACTAGAATTATGGGGAGGAGAACACTGAAGATGTGTTGTATACAATACTGACATATTGGGACTACTGATTATCTTCTGCCTGACCATTTTCCAGAGTTGTGTAGTCACTTTAGTCTAGACAGACAAGTGACCTTAGATTAAAGATGGCACAGACAAATTGTCATGAGTGTAAACAAATCTAGTTACCTAGCATTAGTACCAATTAACTAAGAATTGGTAGATTGCCTCTTGCAGAACAAGTCCAATCTATTCAAATGGATTGTTCCAGTTCAATATTCCTGGAATGTCACCAACCAAGATTACCTGAAATGTGTAATGACAAGACCAAAGATGATACCAGTTGAAGTAAATTAAGATATTTCTCAACACATTAGCCCATGTTATCTTGTCTGTGAGGTTGGGGGGGGCTAGGAATAATGATTTGGGGATTTTTAATAAGCCAATTTCTTTATCTTCGGCTATTACCACTTGTATATTTTTCTAATAATTCCTTACTATCTGTACGTTAAATCAAAATGTTCGTGTGAATACTCTAGGCATAAATGTCTGTATGAGCTTTTCATTATTCATGACTTCCTTCCACATACATAAAGGAGAAAAATACTGTCAATTCTCTTCTAAAACCTCTTGCTATTTCTCAATAGCACCATTAAATGGGTCAAGTGGATTTTTTTGTGATACTTACATTTTGATTAAGTACCAATCCACTTAATGAGTATTTTTTTCATAACCTACTAAATCATAAAAACCTGTTACAATTTACAGCTAGCTTGATTCTATTAATAGATTTTCTCACAAGACTAGCCACTTTAAGGTATAGAAATGAAAATTTAAATTCTCAGAATTTTATCACTAACTCTTGAAGTCGTTTGCTTTTCAGGGTTTTAATGATTTACTGCGGTTTTTGTATGTCCTAAGTGGAAATAAAATTTCTTCAGGAGTTATAGCTCTTGGACTGAAATTAAGGGCGGTAACTCTAGTTTACAAATTATGGCCACATATCCATGAATTTAGGAATTTTAATTATAGTAATTTTCTGCATTAGATCGCTATATTGGGTTGTCAATTTCTTTTTACCAACTTCATTTTTCAAGACATTACAATTTTTCCAAAAACAAATTGACTCAACCTAACAGTCTAGTATTGGTAACTTACCCATTCTATCAAACTAATTTCAATGCTTCTATAAGTAATGAAAATTTCTAATTGACTCTAATTATATCCTCTCATTAAGCCATTTTCAGCACCACCAGCCCACTGTATTGTCTTTACACTTTTAATTTGTAATATCTGAATCTAGATTTCAAGTTTTAGAAAATTAAGCAACTGAAACACATTGAAAGTTTTTGTTTTTTCTGACATATTGGAAACTATTACCATCTTGAGATTTTTTACTTTTGACTTTAATTTTCTCAGAGACCTGATGGCACTTTTATTCAACCCCTTATTGCTGACAATGGAGATGGAACTTTCACTGTAACCTACACCCCTGAAGATGTTGGTGTTTATACCATTAAAATCAAATTTGGTGGGGTTGATGTGCCCAACACACCCATCAAGGCTCAATCCAAACCTGTTGGTGATGCCAGCAAGTGCAGAATCACAAGTAAGATACTTTGTGATATTTATAACAGTATTATTAACCTATTCATTTACTGCAGAACTCTTGAATATTTGAGTTATGAAAAATAATTCTCACTTGTGATTAATTTTATTTTTTTTAATTCTAACTTCTTGCAGAGGGTATGGAAAGAACTGTTATGGTAAAGAAAGAGACTGTAATAACAGTTGATGCTTCCCAGGCTGGAACAGGCAAGGTGACTTGCCGAATTCATGACTCAAATGGGCACGATATTGACATTGATATTATAGAAAATCCAGATAACACCTTCAGCATCCAGTTCACTCCTCAGTTCCCCGGGACTTACTCTATCAGTATCCAATTTGGTGGACAGAGTATTCCTGAAGGAGAATACACCATTGAGGTGAGTAGAAAAAAAATCATGAACAAGCCTAGCTGCTTCATGTTTTAAATGTCCTTGACCCAATCTTATTGGTGTCTGTATCACTTGATGTCTCTCTTTACTTGTTTTCATACAGAAATGAGAAAAAAAAACTTTTTGCAAAGTTAAATAGGGACTTTTGTCAACTGAAACATCTAAATTTTAAACATTTACTTGAACTGTTCTCGATTTGACTTGGTCAGTGTTTTGGGCATTGTACATTATGGCCTTCTTGAAGCATATTCCACAGTTGGGGGCATAGCAAAACGATGGCAACATGGTATTTCTTTCTCATGTGCTTTCTTATAAGGATTATAACTTAGGATTTTGACCAGTACTTCTTACACACATCACAGTAACTATCAATGTAACTAGAATTCTTAAATCTATTAATTAACTATAGTTATACTATGTGTTGGAATGTTTGGCTTTTCCTTTTATAAAGTTATAGAAAGATGAAGTGCACAACAACAGTTATGTGACTATAACACAACACTCCCAGCTATAGATTAGTGACTTGTATCACAAAATAGTTAAATAAAAAAGTCTGAAAATACTTTCCGGTTTTAAATAACCTGAAAAGATTAAACCATACAAATTGGATAAAAACAGTGAATAAATTTCTAAAATTCAGCTAAGCTAATCTACTTCCCACTTTCCAGTTTTGCTACAAGGCCATGAAACTAAGTAAATTCAAGTTTCTAATCTTGATGCATAAAGCTTTTTTTTTTTTATTACTGATGAGATCTTTTCAGTGCTTTTCCATTGGAGGGGGGAAATCTCACGGTTCTCTCTCGTTCTTTGACTGTTAGGTAAGGTCTGTGAAATATTTGTATGAAAAGTTACACACACGCATATATATATATATATATATATATATATATAAAAAAAAAAAAAACACTATTGACTGCAATTTCTATTTTCATTTCTGTCTATGCCTTCTTGGTTTGTATCTTGTACTCTTACTTCTTGACCCAGTCTCTTGCAGCCTATTTTATCTTTTAATTTTCCAACTAAACTTTCCTGTTGGCTTTCTATGGAAGCTAGTATTAGCTCTTTATCAGAAATACTTTCTATCTCTTCAGTCTCTGGTGTCATTGATATTATCTTGCTGTACAGTCATTCTTTCTTGCCTGTCAGAATTAAAATAGTCTTCCAGATAGCACCTATTTCTCTAATCAGGTAAATCCATCAACTTATATAAATTTCTAAGTGATAAATTTTTATTTATTGATTTGTGTCATTTTTATTGGATACCCATATTTGAGTAGAAGCGCAATTTATGAAACGCTGTGTTTATTCTCATCTACCAGCCTGAGTATTTGAGATCCTTTAAGAAAAATGTGCTCTCCAGCAGGATTCAAACCTATATTCCCTCTTTGCAGGGTAAAAAAACTCATGGATTTAGATGAAAGACTCCAGAATGACTTCAAAATTGATATTTTTTTATTCTTTTAATAGTCAGTTGTGCTTACCTTCATTTGTAACCTATATAAATCTAGGTAGGTCAAAAAAGCAACCCTACCCTGTTTGGGAGAATTGGGGTTGTACATGCTGGCCCTGCATATGAGTAAGCAGATATAAATGCCACACTTTCAAAATTCAGCAGTTAAGAGCTTTGTTGAGCTATAAAATATTACAGCTACTATTCAACTTTAACTTCCTTCCTCCAAAATAAGGACAATTTCTATTTTTCTTTTTCTCTCTCTATATCTCTGCTAAAAATGTATCTACAATACAGATCAGTTACAGGTTTCTCTTTCACGTGTTTTGAAGATTTTAGAACTTATCTTTCCAATATATTTTATGTTGGCCAGTTTGTATGCTGACTGGCTAAAAGCCAAATGTGATCAATTTGGAAACCTTATCTAAAATTTGTGGGTGGATATCTTAATACTGGTAATGGCTTGGTAATTGGATTCAATTTGTAATTGAAACACCGGCTTTTTTATCCTGCCTTGTTTCTACATTTACTTCTGTGAAGGTCCTCATTGCCTTGCTGTTGCAAATTTTCTAGCAGTATTTAACCGAGGAACACCTATGGCTAGGATGGCTTTTATCTTGGTAACTTTGTTTCATTCACTTCAAACTTTTCTGTGTGCAGTGTAAATCTTTCAATTTTGCAAATCTAAGTTGTTTTGTGACAAAGATCAGGACACTTACTAAGTCTTTTTGAATAATTCTAATTCATGTTTAGACTTTTTTTTTTTTTTTTTTTTAATGAAGGGAAGAAATGAATTTATCAGATGAAAAGATGATTTAGCTTAATTTCTAATTCTTACAAATGTATTGATTTTAAAATATTTTAAGTTTAACTTAACATGTAATTTTTTTTCCTTAAAAGTTCTCGACACTATTTTTACTAATTTTAATACTTCAAATCACTTCAACAATGGATTCTGTTCTGGACCTACCAAGTCAAAAACTTGTATCAAAATATGGTTAACTTAGATTTTTTTTTTCTTTTTTTTCCAATGGGACATTCTAAGCTAACTGGATATTTTGGAAATTCATATTTTTAATTGTGTATTGTAACAGATTCTGAAGGCTTCTAATGTTGGAGATGAATTTGCTGAAACATGAATTAGCATTTCTGCTTACAGGCATTGGACATACATTTAATTATTCTGACTTGCAAGCAATTTGTACTGAAAAATTGGTATACCATATGTTTTTGAACAAATATGAAGTCCAGGATAAATACTTTCATATTTTTCAATAATTTACGAGTTGGACATGGATTTTTCTTTGTTACAGTTTTTGATTTCTTATGCCCATTCTAAACTTTGTCAAGATTTTTAAAACCTAAATTTACCAATTCTCTTAAATTATTTTTCTATAGTCTCTATACAAAGTAAATTAGTATTTATAGAATTACATTAGAACTGTTTGCTACTAAGAGAAATAACGGATATGTTAAGCCCTATTTACAAAGTATTCTATCTCTACTATTGATATGAAATTGCTTTCTTCCGGCTGGAACATTTAACAGTATTGCCCTAACCGAAATCTGGCTACAATGTGCCATCTCTATAATTTGCCAAAATGATCATACTTTGTTTTAAATCTGTTAACAACCTAATTATAGAATCTTACCTATACTGCTCTGTAAGAAATCCTTATATACATCTGGAAAAGATATGGCTAAACTTATATTTGGTTGGGTCTCTAGTACTTATTACTGCATGCTTGATGATTTGCCTGACTAGAAAAATTGGCAACTTTTCTTTTTATACATGACTAGCAGTATAGCCTGGCATTGCTTAGGTGTAATGAAAGCTTTAAAACTAATCCATGGTCTTGGAGCTCACTCAGCCTAAAGAATATTTGCGTGAAGTTTGGTGAGAATCTCATAAAAATTGGATTTGTATAAAGGACATAGATACGCACACACACATATCTTGCCTTTTATTTATTTATTTATTTATATATATATATATATATATATATGATTTTCTGCACTATTGTAAGAACTGCAACCTTGAAATTTCTGAATATCATTTGTCTTTGTCAATGAGTGAATCAAATTTGATTAAAATCAGACCACTCCTTCTATAACCCGTTTTTTTTTGTTTTTTTTTTCCCCCTCCTTATCAATATTTATTGGGGGTACCTTGACACAAAACCTAGCTAAGAACACTCGCAGATGCTTATAGTACAACTGTAAATTTTCAAGAAAATCGGTTCGGCCCTTTCGGAGTCTATAGGTCTCACACACACACTTCCATTTATAAATAAGTTTATCTACTAATACTTTTAGATTTCTTGGCAGATCTGTTATTAAACATGGGATATTTAATAGCTAAGGATAAAAATGTGAACAAAAGAAACCAAATTAAATCAACTAGACTATATATGCAAATTTATATATCCCCTTCCCAAACATATAAAAGCCTTCATTATACTAGCACTAAATATATGCTTGTACATTTTAACAAGGAATTTAAAGATAATTTCTCAAATCTGGTTTTTCTATAAGCCAATAAATTATTGGCTGGGGAGGCTGAAATATATTGTTCTTAGATTCAGCTCAAATTTTATCAAGTTGCTTTCTTGCATATTCTCACCTTCTCACATCAATTCTTTTTATAGCCTGGAACTTATTTTTACAAACTCAAGACCAATTAAATTTTAGTATTTATAAATATTCTCTAAATGTAGTCTGCTTTAAATCTATTAGTTTTTTTTTTGTTTTTTTTTAAACTTATTTACTGTTGACTTGTTGGCTTACATAGTACTTTACAGTACTTGGTTATAGCACTAAAAATGTTAGATGCTTTTAATAATTTTAATGAATCTATTTAATGCCAGGAAAAAAAAAATTTGTAATTTGTATTTTTAGCCATTGGGATAGTCGCCATTTAATTACTTCCCAAATTATTTCTTGCAAATATTCAGTCTATAGTAGCTATACTCTTGTTCGTCTTTTATTTTTATACACTTGACTTTCAATGTCTACAGGGAAGCCTTGCTTGACTAATCCGTAAAGTATCAAATTTGATTAGATTTCATTTCCAGTTCAACCTGGAGATTTCTTCTGTATCTATTCATCCTAAACTACATAGTTATTTAATTGATCTGCAGGCTTGTTTATCATATGCTATACTACTTTTTCAGTAGAAAGAACAATTAGATGTTTATGCCATAATGTCTCTGAGCATAAATACTAATTCCCACATTTCAGCAAATCCACCTGAACCTCAGAATATATTGGATGAAACATTAAGAGGAACAGGAGTTTAATTATTCAAATAATTCTTAGATTAATGGGGGGACACACATGTCCTTTTACAATCTGAATTCAAATCTTTCTTGCACTTTCCAGATATCTTCCTGGAGTGTTCATTTCAAAATATAAAATTAATTTTGAATCTGATTGCTTAGTACTGACTTTAGTGAAGACAGTAAGCCATCTTGTATGGATATGTGTGTGTGTATACACACACACACACACACACACACACACACACACACACACACACACACACACTGCAGATGCAGCAATTCTTTCAAATCTGAAAGTTCACTCCAATTTAGCTTTTCAAATTTCCTAATTGTTTTGTAGAATTGGTAAATTTACCAAAGTTCATTTTTTTTCTCTCTCTCCAAATACTTTGTTGCAACATTTGTTTTCATGTCGTTTTTTTTTTTTAACTGGTAAATTTGCTGGTATGAAACTAATTTAGAAATGTGACTTTTCAAAAACCTATCCACCTCAAACAAGGTAATGCCACTAAAATGCAAGTGGATACAAAGAGTGAAAAAATGAAGACTTGAGAAGGAACCAAAACCCCAATTCTAAACAGGGGATGAACTTTTACTCTTGTTAAGCCAAAAATTTTTAAAAAATGGCTAGACCAAACTTGTCAGTATTATTCAACAAATATATACTTCTCTCTTTGTGAGATGGGGTATTGTAATCATTTGCACTACTTGGATTGTTTATCATCTTTGCCGCCATATTCACATCTTAGGATTGTACACACGGTCTTCTATCCCAGTGGACGAAAAGGGTTCGTTTCAAAATTTCAATCGCCTGAAAGTTAAAACATACAATGGCCAAAATGTGAATATAGCAACAAAGATGACGGTCCAGGCATTGTAAATAGTGCAAATATACTCTTGTTAGTCTCTAAACAATCATGTGGTGGGTGTTATTTATAGCAACATTTTTTTTCTACAATAGGACACTACACTTTATAGTAAGCAGGCTGCAACTGCAAATATATATTTGTATTGTAGAAGTCTTTACTAGTTGCTATTTATTTACTCGCCTGTGCTATTTACCAAGCCTAATTTGGAACAAGGCAACAAGTATAGAGCACCATTGAGAGTGAATCATCTATACAATAATGGTAACTCATATTAGCTCATTAACTGTTACCAATATCAAGGCCTTTGTTTTTTTTTTTTTTTTTTTTTTTTACATAATTTTTGTATTGTTTCTTTCTTTACATTATTCCCTCTATATTATTTTAATTTTTCTCCCTCTTGTTTTCTTCCCCAAAGTTGTTGCCATAACATCCCAGCTGCTATATATTGATTCTAAGATGTCCATTATTAGCTGCTGTTATCTCTCTCTCACACACACACACACACACATATGCAGTCTTTTTTTTTCAACATTCCATTTGCATTGTTTTCTCAAACTCTGCTAGAGCTTTCTCACAACTCCAAACAATGCTATTATTTCCATGGATACAGGACTTTGTTCTATACTAAATGAATCGCATTTTTTTTTTTTTTTCATTCCTTTGTATTTTTATTTATATTTTTTGTATACTTTGTTACCCATCTGTTTTAAGTCTTTTCTGTGATGTTGCTGTGTCTGTGGTAAACTGGATCACATCATGCTATCTTCTGTCAACCCAACACACAGATGAACCATGTGTTGTACCAGGCCCATAGCCAAAATATGATCAGGAGTAAGGGGAGCAGACCTGCAAAGACAACTTTTTTTTCTCCTCTCAACTCCCCCGCCCCCAATCTTGGATATTTTTAAAATCTTTCAGAGACAATTTTTTTTTTTTTTTTTTTTTTTTTTTTGGTCATGCTAATAATTTTGGCTAAATTTTTGGTAACTTAGATTTCAATATTTCTCCAACTATTTTTTTCTTCCTATAGAACCATTTCCCCCCCCCCTTTATAAAAATGTCTTTGCTAAATCTGGCTTAATAATTTGTCTGCAAAAATCTCAAAAATAATTCATAAGAGGTGGGGCATTTTTAAATATTGTCATTAGCCTCCTGGCATTATATATCTAAAACTTTCAGATGGATAAAAATAAATATTCCTCTGGCTATGGGCCTGACTTGTATGTTGCATGTCCTTGCATGGGAGCTCGTTTCTTGACTCTCTCCACTTTGCGTGTTCCCCTATAGGCAGTTGAATCAGTGGAACTTGATCACAAGGAGAAGGTAAGTTGATGGCTTGATTTTGATTGCTCGAACGGAAAACGAGCAAAGGAATGCCGCTTACCATGCTCCTGGTTAGATAGGCTGGCTGGTGGCTGGCGGTCATCTCCTTAAACTTTTTTTTTCTTATCTGTCTCTAGTCTATCTTTGTGGCTGGAAAAATCGGCCTCTACCCCTTTGTATAACTGCCTTACCTCTTTGACAACTACTGGTACTGTCATAACAGTGATGACTATGCTGCTGCTGTTAATGCATTCTTTTCTTAGTTGCCTTGCAAAAAAAAAAAAATTAATATCTATTGGTATGCATTAAGCATGTCAATGCTTTTCTCCCATCCCCCCTCATAATCTAAAGGACCACACACACACACACACACACACCTTGAGCATGGTTGGTTGGTAGCTGAAAATGTAGCTGCCTCATTCTTAAAACTTAACTCATTTTAGATGCTATATTTTAGTGAATACAAGTTTTTCAGTAGATTAGTGTATCTACTAAAATCTTTTGAAGTAATGTCAGATTGGAAATAAAAAATCCATTATAGTTAGAGAATACTTGTGGGGAAAAATAGATACCAAACCTAATCTTAAATTGAATAAAAATTCAGTTTTGAGAACTTTGTAAAATAAAAACACACACCCTTACTGTTTTCCCTGTACAGTTTACTTGTGTGTGTTCGCACAATTCTCAAATAGTTGAAAAGGGCCGGAAACTCTATTCTGAATTCATATTAGTAAGAACTACTGTAATAACAATCCACAGTACATAGCACTTACTTTGAGTGCTTGATATGTAGTAGAGCAGTATTTGTAGTATTTATTGAAATTTTTAATAAAACACTTTTCACTGCTACATAAAAGCTGTCATATTTCAGTGCTACCTCTAGTACTTCATCAGGTAATACTAAAATATGACCACACTTGTGTAGTGAAAAATATATTCTTGTATAACGCACCATAATTCTCTGGAACTTGTACTTTTCTAACTGATCTAATTTTTTTTTTTTTTTTTTTTTTTTTTACTTGAATAATCTCAACTTTTCCCTATCAGCAATCCTAAGAAATTTAGGCTGGAATAATTTTAAGTATTGTGTGATTCCAAGGTTTCTGATAAAAATTTATCAACTACAGCCTGAAATTTAAGCAGCAGGTTCTTTTAAAATAAAATTCAGACACCTTCAAATTGTGACGATGGGAGGGTTAGAACAAATGTAGAAAAATGCTCAGGAACCATAACTAGCCACCATTTTCATTCTCCTCTTCTAATGAGAAAGTTTTTGCACTTCTATTTACAACATAGCAAATCTCTCAAGACATTTCAAGCTTCACTTGGCATTCTCTTGACTTTGGCACTTGTCGTCATAACTCATGCTTTCACCATTTTTCTACTCATAACTTTTTCAAACACTTGCAATTCTTACCACATACTGAAATCTTCAATTATAACACTTTTCCACATGGTTCTTTGAACTATTTTGGTTTCTTTTCCTTTTCAAGTCTTCCATAACTATTCTCAAATTTATTCTTAACTCTAATTTACAAATAACTACAATATTTGCTAAAGCTATTTTTCTTTTAAAAAGCTTAAACTTTAGTACTCAAAATATTTAACTAAGCACTAACTTGTAAAAATTAAAGTTGATATTTTTGTTTAATAAATTTTTTTTCATACTTCAAAAAAAAAAATGGCTGGTGTAGTTTAAGGATACAATCAAAAATTAAAGCAATGTATATCCATCTCGATATGGAAAAACACTAATGTTTATATTGAATATATCTATATTAAATCTAGTTTCTTCATCCAATGATCCAATTTCTGTTTCTAAATATTGAATCATTTGAAACATTTTGAACTCTCCTTCCCACTCCAGCTTTGTCATCTTAAAACTCAGAACCCCACTCTAGTCCTCCCCCTTTAAGGGTTTCATTCTTTCTGCTACCATCTGAAAAAATATATTCCTGTATATTACATGTATCTTTTTCAGATCTTACTTCAAACAATTGTTATTGTAAACCATGTTCTTGTATCCGTTTGTCTTTAGTCTTATCAATTCTTTCACTATTTCCTCCCCTTGTAACCCCATCCCTCACCTCCCCCCCACAAAACTGCACTCATTGCATTTTGAATAGCCTCATAACCTTTTCATTGTTTTAATGTAACAAATAACATTCTTAATACTGTGCATGTTCTTAATTATTTCAGTCCCAGATTTTGTACAAATTTTTTTTTCCTTAGAAAACCATTTAACCATTCCTGTAGTCTATATTTTGTTTTGACTAAACCTTGAGTGTTGCCAAACAAGCACCAAAATTGTAAGATTTGTACAATTAAAATACAGCCTTTTTTTGATATGCAGCGCTTGCACTGATTTATTTTAATAGTATTTTGAAATTGTACTCAGAAAAAGAAAAAAAAATAGCTTGCTTATATACCAGCTGCTTTGTAGCAGTTTTGCATTATAAAAATTGTGTATTTAGACACCTTAGACTACTTGGCAAATTTTGGGATAGATATGACTGTTGCATCCAAAATCTAGGGGGGGGGGGTGTCATCACTGTAAATTAGACCTTGTTTTGCATTTTTAAAGACTAAAACTGTCTCATGAGATTGATATTAAATATAATCTTTATTTATATATATATATATATATATATATATATATAGAGTACTGAAATCTCAATTGATATACAAGAATATCTATTTATAATTTATAAAATTACTTTAACTAAGCTAGTTTTTAGTTTCATTAAATGACTTAATACATTGGATGCATCTGACATAACAGGTGCTTGATAAGCATGACCATAAATAAAAAAAACAATTCTCAGTTTCCCTTTATATTACCCACCCCGAAGAAATTTAAATTTTTGTGAACGCATTTGTTTGCTATAAAACTTATTAGCCCACAAATTTAGAAAGTGGTGGCAATGTTAATCTTGTATCCAGTGTCAAAAGAACCTTTTTATTCTCATCCGACCTTCACACCTCAGCAATATTTTTTTTTTTTTTTTTTTTTTTTTTTTTTTTTTTTTTAAATAAAGCATCCATCTAAAAGGAATTTATTCATTTACTTTGAGAATTTCCAACAAAAAATATTAAACATGTTTATTTACATGACTGATATTGATGTGGGTTAATCAGTGTCTTACATTGCTTTTTGCCCCTGTTAAGAGATTTGTACATCACAAGATTTGAGCTGAGCTTGGCTTGAAAGAAAAACATGACAAATTCCAAATGAACGAGACAAAACTTTAAAAAAAAAACAAATTGAAGAAAAAATGCTGATTTAAAGAAAGTTATCCATAAAAATCCCAATGTCTTTGCATATAGCAACATGTTTATATTTTTTAAATAAATACCATTTTATATATGGCCTGTTTGCTTTGTTTGGTATAACATGGTCATGATTTTTAGAATGACATGTGGAAATGATTATTCTTGTATGATCTCCAGAGTTAAGCAACCTCGATCCTGGTCAGTACCTAGGGGGGGGTGACAGCTTGAATAGCAGGTGCTGTAAGCTTGGATGTGTAGGTGGTGTAATAACAGCTTCTAATTAATCAGTTCCTCCAATTTCAGTTTATATTTCTTGACAAGAAAATGCTGTTTGGGGTGAAAAGTTTGAATCCACTTCTGTCCCACAGCTATAGATTAATTAGTAAGACTTGTAATCATTATCTCCAAGTGTAAAAAAAAAATAAACATATTCTTACAATCTGTATTTTCTGGCTTTAAATAATCTAAAGTTACGCTGTGTGGAAAAAAAAAATAAAAACTTTTTCAATAGTTGCAGGCATGATCAGGATTTTTGTTTTTTGTATTTAAAAGGACACTTTGCCTCTTATTTCTTTAGTCAAATGACTAAACCATTATGAGTCATATTAAAGACTGAGTGGGGAAGAAATATTTAGCAAATAAAATGTTGGCAAATTATTGAAGATTCCCTATGAGTTTTTCATTTTAAGTTTGAGAACTTAAATTGGTTTGTCACTAACATAATTAAAATAATTTTCTAATTATTTCTGCACTAATTGTTAGTATTTTTGTCCTTTGTGTCTCTGTTAAGACAGATTTTACAAGTATATAATTACCTACTTTGTGTATTTTCATTTTTATTTTTCTATATATCTGCATTTTAAGGTACTAATTATCTGTTTTAGGTGGATGACATGATTCGCCCCGAGCAATACGATCAGGTCCATGCTGCCGCCCCCTACCACCCACTCGACTTCTGTATTCCTGTGGGACCAGTCTTCAATTTTGTATCAGGTTAGTGTTTTAATGGAAGGACTAAAATAACTATCATTCAAAATCTTCATTGGATTATTGAAGCTTATGTTTAAATTTAATTTGTTGAAAATAGGTGGGAGGGTGCAAATCTTGCTATCTTTACCAAATGACCTAAAATAAGTATTGAGAATGTTGTAAATCATTACAAAGAACACAAGCCAGTTGCGATATTTTATGTTCTTTATTTTATCTCCCTGGATTCTATACATCTTCGGTACTTAATAGGTGAGTCTTGATGCAATCAGAACTTTCCCTATGCTATAAACAGGGAAGTTTGATAAAAGAATAGTTCCTGGTTTAGAGGGCCAAAAAGTGCTAAATTAATAAATGGAATGGTCCTTAAGTATGACAGAATAGAAAATTAACAAATGCCTTTTTCTTTTTTTTTTTTTTCTTTTTTGTGTGTGTGTGTGTGTGTGTGTGTGATATTGAAACTTGTATAAAAGATGGATTGCTACCTAAATAACACAATTAAATTACATGACCCAGCAGCCAACAAGACACTCAGAAAAAAAAGTACAACAAATAGCTGAAAAATGAAACCCAAAAACATTACCACAGTACCTTGTCAGGGATTGATTCCACACACACACAAATTTGTTTTGCTGTATTACAGATCTTCAATGCATCTAGATTAACTGTTTGTTTCAAGCCGGGGGTTGAAATTGACTGATTCGTCATCAGACGGATATCTTCCACTGCTCTATCACTGTATGGCAGTGAAAGGCAGCTTTCATAACAGGTTATTCAGATTGTAAAACAGCCAGTAACTGAGAGCATTAGATTTAGCAGATGAACAGAACTGCGTTCAGTTCATTAACCAAAGAATGTAACAGTTGTAAGTGGTTACTGTTATGAAATCTACCTCTCCCTGTAGTCTGTCAACTAATGAGAACACGTGTGCATGCATGCATGCACAACATGGTTCAATAGTTATCTTGGGATTCTAACAACTCCTGGCAAAAATTAATTGGAATATTTATGGTAACATTTTTTCATTACTTGTATGGACTTATTTCACCCACTAATGGTGCAAAATTTAATCAGGTTTCTGACAGCTGCTAAAAATCAGTTGCATAAAAGTAGCTGTTTTTTTGGAAGTTTTGAAAACTTTAAAGTTGAGATTTACATGCTACTACCTTTTTTAGGTATATAAGAAGAAACCTTTGTCCTTGTACAGGGATATCATGCATAATGGATTGACTGCAATAGTTATTGGAAATGCTATTCATGACTGATGATTGTATTGTTAATATAACCTCTTGTCTTTAGTTTCCTCTTGAAATTACCATCTTGCTTTAATCAGAGCAAACTTTTTTTTAATTTTTTTTTTATTTTAATCGTATCACCCCGAGCAAGGTGGTAACGCCACTGATGTGCAGGGGGCTACTTAATAGTGAAAAGATTGGGAAAGAGAAAGCCAGAAACCACATCCTAAACAGGGAACAAGGGATGAGCCTCTTAAACTGTTCAATAGACGTGAGTGGAGTGTGAACCAGGCGATAGATCTATCTACTCCAATTTAACTCTTATGGAAACATGACTTGGCACTAGTTAAAAGTTAATGGAATCAAATTAAAGTATGGGTGCTTCCCCTGCCATTACTTTCTAAAATAATCAATATTCAGAACTTTAAAAAAAAGATTACTTTGATTTAATGCATCATTTTATTTATGATTGGCGTGATGCAAACAACAGTAA
The DNA here is from genome assembly GCA_037127315.1 of Ascarosepion bandense. Taxonomy (NCBI): domain Eukaryota; kingdom Metazoa; phylum Mollusca; class Cephalopoda; order Sepiida; family Sepiidae; genus Ascarosepion; species Ascarosepion bandense. Next base: position 657,275 of record JBBBDQ010000741.1, on the reverse strand, counting down.
GTACATTATTTAAACAAATTAGTTGAGAATCATTATCAGTGCATCTTTTTTTTCTCCCCCCCCTTGTGTTTTTATAGCCATCTGTCACTTATCAACTAAGACTGTTTGCCTACTTCTGCAAGTAGCAAAGTAATCGCTCTAAGTAATGCATCTAACTGAAGTGCTGTATTTTGTAAACGGGCCATCTTTCACATTAAAGACTGATATTGCCCACTCTCCATTTCAGATTAGATATAAAATTTGCTACTGGCTTCCCATGACTGAATTTGTATTTAACTGAATTTTTTTCTTGCACTGATTAAAATCTTTTCCTATTTAAGGTTTCATCATCACACCTTCTGGAAAGAAAGCTTACCCCAAAATTGAGGACAACAAGAACGGAACCGTTTCTGTCCGATACCAACCAACTGAAGCTGGACTTCATGAACTTCATGTCCACTACAACAATGAACCAGTCTATGGTAATTTTTTATTTTAAACTTAAGCTTAGTGAATGCTAATCAAATGACAGTTTGATTACAGTTCAAGAATTTCAATATCAAATTCTTGGTTTAAGTAGTACTTGTAAGTGAAGTTGTCATTCATCAGGTTAAAAATCTTACTTTTTAATTTGTTTTCTAATTCTTTAACATACAGTAACCTTGTCTTTTAGTGGCTTTACAGCTTTACTTGGAAAATTCAATTTAAAAAAAAAATATATATATAATCTTGTATTTTAGATATAATTATGCATGTTTAGCCAAAACTGGAAAACTATTGCAGTGCATGTCTAATATGGGTTTTACTATTGTTTGTAGAAATTGTTTACTAAAATGATAAAAGATGTCTATTGGTTTATATTCATGGACAAAAATAACTGAACAATGTATTAAAGTTGTTAATTCCATTTTAACAAATTGATGTAAAAACCAGTTTCCTTCAAAATAAGTCTCACAATTTCTTTTATAACAGATTCATTTCATTTTATTTCTCTTGCTAATTACAGGTAGCCCCTTCCAGTTCCATGTTGATGCCATCAACAGTGGCTTTGTTACAGCTCACGGTCCTGGCCTTACTCATGGTGTTGTTAATGAACCAGCAGTTTTTACTATTGTCACCAAAGATGCTGGAGCAGGTAAGGTTTTCAAATACTAAGACGGGTTAACTTGTGCACTTGTCTTATATTAGGGGTGGGGTGCATGTCCCACCTAAACAATTCTAAAATACTGATGCCTTGCACTGGCATTTAATTAAAACGACAAAAAAAAAAATAGCTTTGTGGAGAAAACCTAAAACAAGCTTGGTCTAAACAAGCTTCCAAAGAGCATAAGACAGTTGAAGAAATTACTAAGTGTGTGAAACATATTATTTTGAACATTATTTTTACCGATACTCGTATTTAGTATCGGTAAAAATAATGTTCAAAATAATTCATTACAAATTGTCAGTTGCTTATAACAGTTTCGTTAAAATTCGTTAATTTTCATAACATGTTTACACACACACACACATATATATATATATATATATATATTACACACACACACACACACACACACACACACACACACACAATAACTCCTTGAAATGCCCATCTGTAGGAGTGTGCATGCCTCACATTGAAAATTGATACTAAAACCTGAAGCTAATATAAATTCATATAAAGAAAAGCAAAAACCCTTGATGAAACCCATGGACAACTTGCCAAAACCTAACTATCTTATCCAGATAGTCTTGGATGAAAAAAAATAAAAGGTTGGGGGGAGGGATAATGGTTTAAGGCAAATTAACCTACACAGTAAAGTGCTTGCAGCCTAGATTGCCTAGCTTGAGCAAAAATGCTTAACATTCCATTCTATGAAAGGCTGGATCTTCAGGTGACTTGATATAATTCATTTTGTTCTTATGCAAATGGTCCTTGGACTATTATGCTAAAGATCATATGTTAATCCCTAACAAAATTTTTCACTCTCATGTATTAAAAAACACTTTGTATTTGAATCTGTAAATCTTCCAGGTGGCTTGTCTTTGTCCATTGAGGGTCCTTCCAAGGCAACCATCAACTGTGTAGATAACAAAGATGGTACCTGTACAGTAAGCTATTTACCAACTGCACCCGGAGAATACTGTATCACTGTTAAATTTGCTGATAAAAACATTTCTGGATCTCCTTTCAAACCAAAGATCACCCGTAAGTACAACTTTTACAGTTTCATGTCTTGCTCTCTAACAGGATTATTGCATTTTACATTTTGATACCACTCCATAATTTTATTTTAATACTTAGTGTACAGAAATCTTGTCTATATTTTACTGATTTGTAGTTGCTGATTTTAAAGAAATTTACTGCTCAGGACATGGTTCTCATTTAAGATATTAAGCATGTTTATACAAACTATAAAATTTGCATCTCTAATTGCATAATAAATATTTGTGCCTTGTCAATGCAGGTGTAAAGGTATATACAACTAAAATTTTAACACTATGTATTCTATTTATTGGATAATTTTATACATGTTAACTTCTATTACAAATGGTTTTAAGCATGTGATGAATTTCAGTTTTAAAAAAGTTAAACTTGATAACAAAAAGGTCAAATATTTCAATTACATTAAAGGAAAGAATTTTGGGGATTTCTTTTAAAAATGCAAGTCAGCCATTTGAGAAATGGCTCCACTCTAACTAAGGCAAGTTAGAATCTTACAATTTGATTTTCTTCTCCATAAAATACTGTTAGATGTCATGAGCAGGTTTTAAGTTCTGACAGTTTGCAGGTGTCTTTCAGTCGTTCAATAATATGAATCCTTTTGATTTGGAATTTTTTTCCCCCACCACTCTCATAAAGTCCCAGTTGTTTTACCATACTGTTAAAGCCTTCCTTACCCACCCCTCAAATAAGTCTGTCAAAGAAAAATTAAGGAGGTGGGATAACTTTTTTATAGTACCTGCATGTAGCTAAACTATATTTTTTTTCTATATAACTTGTAATTTGGTAAAGAATGAATATATATATATATATATATATATATATATATATATATATATACACACACATATTCTGTGACTGCTGTTAGACCATCCATCACACCCACTAAAATAATTTCTTGACTGATCCAAACAATTTTAGGGAGAAGGGCAGCTAGATAACTAGACAAAATATGCTTATTTTTACTAGGGTGTGGAGCTTGGTTTATAGAATTTTCATTAGTTTGTCCATCACCCCACTCTAAAATAGCCATACATTGATAAATCAAAACTAAGTTTTAAGAGATAAAAATATTTAACTTAATTCTTAAGGAAATTAAACCTTGAAATAGGGCTTTCGTCAAGCATTTTTCCAAACAAACTGGCATATTCAAATTTCAGTAATTTGTTTGTGAAATTGAATAAAATGTAGTTCTTAATGTTAGGAATAACTTCAACACAAAATACTGTGAAGATTTCAACAATCGGGAGTGTTATGAAAAATATCCTAGTTGGGTAAAAGCAAGTTATCATAAAACATTTATCTTTTTATTTATCTCATTTTATTTTATTTATTTTCAGCTGGTGAACCAAGGAGAAAGGCACAGATTTCTGTGGGTAGCAGCAGTGAAGTCTCTTTGAAGGTGACTGAAACTGATATTTCTAACCTTACTGCTATGATAAAGAGTCCCTCTGGCAAAGAAGAACCATGTATCTTGAAGAAACTCTCCAATGGACATCTTGGTGAGCTGCTGCTGCTTATTTCCTTGTCTCAATCAAATTTGCTGTGTCTCCATAACTTTGATTTTACTTATCTTGACTTTAACACTATATTTGATGCAATAAACATTTTTCTAAATGAATCGAAACATGGGGGAAGGGAATCTTAACTTGTAGAATGTCAACCCCCTTTTAACATTCAGGTTTCATACAGTTTGAGATTTGGCACAAGGTTGTTGCAAGTAGAGAATCTAGTGAAGATTGAACTTGTTACTCACATAACAAACCTTGTTTATATCTATAAATACTGAACTTATCTCGTATTCCTGCAATGATTCTCCTGCAGCAAATCTCTAAATTTTGTGCTTTTTTTTCTTTTTTTTTTTTTTTTTTCCATTTAACTCTCCAAACCTTACCCAAGTAAGGTAATAATGTTACTAAGATGCAAGGGGTTACTGATAATGAAAGACTTTTTTTTTTTTTTTTTTTTTTTTTAAGTAGAAACCCAATTGTAAACAAAGTGGGGGAGGGGAACAGGGATAAACTACTACTCCTGTTCAATAGACTGGGAACAGGTGAACTGGATGATAAACCTGTCTACTCTTGATCTTGCAAAAAATTTCGAGCCTAAAAAAAGTTGCAAATAGTTGCTATATTACCTTTCGTCTGATCTTGACTCCTGAAATATTGGATTTATGGTGTTCAGTTAAGATGCAGCTTGAAATATCAGTCTTGTTTACCATTTCAAAAGTGGCTTATAAAATCTTTCGTGAATATTACTTCCTGTTATCAGTTTTGTTTCTTTCTCTGAATTATGCTAAAACTTAAATCTTTTCTTTCAGGAATCTCCTTCACTCCACATGAAGTAGGTGAGCATTTGGTCAACGTATTTCGTAATGGTCAGCACATTGCTAGTAGTCCTTTCAAGATCTATGTTGGAGAAGGAGAACTCGGCAATGCCAGTAAAGTGAAGGTATCTGGACGGGGCATTGTGGAAGGAATGGCCAATGAAGTTAATGAATTCACTGTCAACACCAAGGAAGCTGGTAAGCTTTTATTTTTTGCCTCTCATATATATATATATATATATATATATATATATATGAAAGTGTTAAAATTTGCATGCAGAATTCAAGTTCCAGCTGCTAAAATCTCTTCACCTTGTGCTGATGCTCTTGGAAAAGCATGACTTCTGTTTTTCTAATTTTTAAATATGAGAGCAAAGTTGTCTTTCTAGCTGTGGTTGGCAACCAGTCTAGAACAAGTAACTTTTCAGTTTTGAATCCAATGTGAAACTTTCACTGTTAACAAAGAATAAACAAGTCAATATACAGCAGAGAGATTAAAGGGAAAGGTGGATAACTGTTAGTTGGATCCAGTGAATTGACCCAAAGAGTTGAATTCAATACTTGGCTGAATACTGAATACTCATTGGAATTGAGTTAAATGGAGAAAACAAACCTCTGAAAGTGGCAGGACTTATGGAACAACCTTTACTTCAGTGATTGAAATAAAGGGTTCAATTTGACCTTCCAATCACCTGAAGGTTGAAGCATACAATGGTTGAAATGTGAATATGGCAATAAAGGTGACAAGTCCAAACAATGAAAATAACTACAATACCTCATATCAGAAATAGACAAATAGAAAAGGCAGCTGTAGAGACAAGTGATGTCTAATATTCTGAAGGACATTGAACTTGAGTACAGGTCTTGTATACAGCATAGACAAATGTAAGGAATGGAAATGTTTCTAAAGTAAACTTAGTCAATGCACCCGATTCAGGTAAATAAGACTAGATAACTATTTGTACAATAGTAAGTTATGTAATATCAGTCCTCCTATATCAAAGTGAATGCTGGGCACTCATTACAGATGACTTAAAGCAACAAATTTGGCTCTACAGAAAGATGCTGAGGATATCATGAACTGAACATGTTAACAAATCCATTTTAGAGAAAATGGAAATGAAAAGAATATATACTTAGAATCAAATGTTTAAAGTATCTAGAGCAGGTAAGGGAGCTTAGAAAATTTGACACTCACAGGACATTGAAGGCAAGCAGGAAAAAAAAAACTGCATAACCTATCTAACAAGCTTCTATAGACATAGAACAGTAGATAGCAAAGTCATACTAAAGACAGCAAAGCCAGAAATTGTGGAGAGCCATGATCACTCATATTTTGAAGGGACACTGTACATAGAAGAAATGAAGGGATCATAAAATGACTATGCTCTTAACATTAGGACTACTGTCCTCATCACATTTTGTCTTGTATTCATGAGGGCTTACTGGAAGCCACAATAGCTGAAATTTTGTGAACAGCAAAGACTATGGCAGAAGTCCAAATATAGTGTAAATAACTGATTCCAGAAATTCAGATTGAAATCCTGAAAGTATACTTTGAAGAAAACAAAGTTGATGCATGCAGAAAACCTTTGGATTTGTGAAGCTTCAGTTCCGATGAAAGTGTATAGTATGCTTGATGCTATAGTAAGATGTTCCATGAATATAAGTTCCTCATTTCTTGTATTATTGACCTTTTTTAATTCAAGTTATATCACTTCATTAATTTAAGGTGACAGTTATCATGCTTGTTCAGATCTTTCTATATAAAGATTTGGAAAAGAAAAATATGGAAGATGTCACTTTTTACCCTGTCTTTGGTTGCCAACAGGCAGAGAAAAGTTCTTCTAAACTCATTATTCCAATCCTGGTTATATGTAAATTTTTATTTACATTTGGAATTTTCTTGTGTAAATAAAATATCCTAGATAATCCTGGACTGGAATAAGATTTCTATCATTGCTTCTCTCTACCTTCAAGTGATCAGACAGGGTAACAAGCAACATTGTTCATATTTCTCACATTTTGGCTGTTGTGCCCTCCAGTTTTTAGATATCTTTCAGGAAACTTTAAACTGAACACTTTCTTCCCTGAAAGTAACCTGGACTGACAAATGCCTGGTGGTAGTGGTGGGGGTCATTAGTACTCCTGTAACCAAGGGTCAAAACTTCTACATGTGTGGTAATTGGGTACTAAGCTTGTCTTAGCTGGTTGTACCTACCCACAAGGTAGTGATTTATGTACCCAAAGTCATTTTTGTCTTTGGGCTTGTAAGACTCCTTTATTACCCTTGGAATTACTCTCGCACTCTCTGCATATTTTTTTATTTTGGGTCTGAATTTCTCGTTGCTTTTTTTTCTTCCACAGTTGCATTACAAAAACTCTAAAATGCAGGATTGCTGCAAAAGACTTTCAGAAGACAAATGAAACCACATAGCAATTTTGATTTGGTGCCACATCATGTTGAGTCCCTAGTTCTCATGACTTCAGTTAAACAATGTCAAGCCTAGTCAGTACCTTGTTAACTATTTGGAAACACTAGGTGCACTAAGCAAGGATGTGTGGGTGGTGTAATGAATAATGGCTCTGGAACGTTAATTGGAAAGCATTTCCAATTCTGTTGGGTTCTATTCACACCTGCAAATGCCTATGACAAAGGCGTGAATACACATTCCCCGCACTCTATCAATTCATTAGTAAGATGAAACCATTATTTAAAATGTTCCTTACAAACTATTTTATGACACTAAAAAAACCTATGGGCTAAGCCATACAAAATGGATCAATTTTAACTGAGGTTTTCTTAATGTCTTGGAAAATGCTCATTTATCTCTTCAGGAAAATAGGAAATGTATTTTTTCTAAGTAATTCTTAATGTCTGAAGAACTGATATTTGGATGTGCACTAAAAATATTCGTATAAGGATCCTAATTTTTGTACAATCTTTCAGACTTACTTCCAAACATTAACAGACTAGCAGTATAGCCCGGTGTTGCTCGGGTGTAATGAAAGCTTTAAAACTAATTCATGGTCCTGGAGCTCAGACTCTTTGGACATTGGCACAAAAGACTAAAAAGCAATAGTTGTTTCCAGTTAAAGCGAAACCATGGACTGAAAGAAAAATGAATGGATGTAAGTCAAATTTTGACTTCCTGATATCGATATCAAATTTTCTGCACTATTGTAAGAACTGCAACCTTGAAACATCTGGATATTGTTTCTTTTGTCTTTGTCTATGAGTTAATCAAATTTGATTAAAATCGGACCACTCTTTCTATAACCTGACTTTTTTTCTTTTTTTTTTTCCCCCCCAATATTTATTAGGGGTACCTCGGCACAAAACCAAAGAACACTCAGACACTTGTAGTACAACTGTGTAAATTTTCAAGAAAATTGGTTCAGCCGTTTCGGAGTCTATAGGTAACACACACACACACACACACACACACACAGTTCCATTTATAAATAAGTTTAGATTATTTGGTCTGTGCAAGTGTCATCTGGGCATATACTGACTTCCTTAAAAAAAAGTCTTTTTCTCTTGTTTTGAACTTGTGCTGAAGTTTTATTTCTATTTGCTTTCCAGGTTATGGTGGCCTTAGTCTGTCCATTGAGGGTCCTAGCAAGGCTGACATAGAATGTAAGGACAATGATGATGGGACCTGTGGTGTCACATACAAACCAACAGAGCCTGGCACTTACATCATTAACATTAAATTTGCTGATGTGCATGTACCAGGTTAGTAAATGAGTTTTTGTACTAAACTAGCTACAATTATTTGTAAACAAGTGGGGCTCATGCCATCAAATGACAGCAAAATATTTATATTGGTATGACAGTAATGTAGTGGTCTGGACAAATTGGGTTCCAATATGTAGTAGACTGTCGGGGTAGTGATTTCAACAGTGAAGAAAAGGTTGGTTGTCCAAACCAACACAATTATAAATAAAATAACTCGAAGTACAATGCAATGAATATAACATTGTATTAAGGTTACAGAACTGAATAATTTATGAATGTAAGATGTTGTGAAAAGAGTTCTTAGATAATATATTGCCTCAATATTCATGTTAGAAAAGTTCTGAAAAGGAAATGTTTGTACTGAATAGTAGTGAATATCATTATACATGTATTGAAATGTTCTTATAAGATAAAAAAGTTTCTATGTGGCTAATTGCTGAATGCAATTAGCAGTGTGTGAGTTGGAAGAGACAAACGGATTTTTGACTTAGGCTTCAAAAAACAGCCTCCAACTGGCTAAACACGTGTGGAAATCAGTTTATATATTTCTTAATAAACGTGGGAAGAACAAGTCTCACGTGCAGTCCTTACGTAAGTGTATGGGTATATGCGTGAACGTGTGTGCATGGCAATATGTATGTAGGTATGTACGTGAATGTAGAAGTGATTCTACAATAACATATATTGATGTGCTTACTATTGAGTATCTTACATTGAGATGAGAAAAACAAAAATAATACAAACACCTGAGCATGATAGGAAGGAAATATATAACATACAAATAAATGTCATATATATATATATATATATATATATATTAAAAAAAAAATTAACATAATTGCAAAAATAAAATAAGGCACTGTTGAAGAGCAAACATGCAAGGTTTCCTAACTGGTGGTAAAAATGAACTAAGCCAACGATGCCTTGCTATTGTCATTTTCCATGAGCGTGACATGAGGGATATTTGTATACACATCTTTGTTATAGTAGAGAGGATGCTGGAAGCATATGTTTTATAATGCATATCGACGTTGTCCAGAATGGGGAGGGGCTTTTTCATGAACATGCCTGTTGGGAAATTGTCACCTCAATCTGTTAAGCTATCAGCAAAACTACAAACATTATAGTACAATTGCAATTATGCAGCAATGTAAAATAAAATGGCTTCAGATGCAGGGTAGATAACTTTTTTTTTCTCATCTTGAAAGGGAGGTAACTGTGTTATAAAGGAAACTTAATTCTCCTTGTCCTTTGCTTTCCTGGATAGCAGGAAGAGCTTTAATTTGACTTTTGGATTTAATTACAATCTCTGACTTAAGTGCATTCGTCGTAAAAACAACTTGTACAAAAGACTAAGCTTGTGTAAACCAGTAATGTCACATGTATGAATCATTGGTGGATAAACAAGTTACTACTCCACTAGGCTTTTCTGATGCAGGGGGCTAGATGAAGGGAAAATGAACCTTCTTATATGGTCAATAGCCGTTTAGAACAACGAGCTAGACTGGGTTCCATAGCTATGGATAGAGATAGTGTGGCGGTGGTGACATAGTATCACTGGATAAGACTTTCTAGAACAAACTTGATGACTGGAATGGAGTATTCTCTCAATGGAATCAACAGCCAAGTGACTATAACCTTTAAGTTAAAGGATCGGCTCTGGTCTGACCTCAAAAAGGATGACTTTGTTGTCAACACGTCCAAGATCTATGCAAGAATGAATACCTTTTATGTAGAGGAAACTGGCTAGGTGCTCAGCTTAAATGTGATAGTACTACCATACTATGAAACAGGTCTGATGTTGAATCTTGTTTGGTTACTGATAAATCTAATCAGAATATAAAAACATCTTGCTCTTGGCAACTGAATTGGCACATTTATCTTTGGAAATTCTTTAATTTTACGGCTAATCTAGAACCTTTGAGAAGCACTTTTAAGCAAACCTGATAAGTTAGCATTCTTTTCAATGTGTATAAAATTCTTAGAATATGTTGAATAAAGGCATTGTTTTACTCTTTACTATATTCCTCCCCTGTATCTTCTATCAGGTCTGAAAATGGTTACCACCAGCCTACAATTCTTCAAACACTTTTGTTTGTTTTTTTTCTATATATCCATGCACAAGCGTGTAATTATCAGGCCTTATCTTGTATGACCTTCTCTCCTGACCTCCTATTCTTATCAGAGAAAGAAAACAGATGGTCTTTATATTGCAAGTTTCTTGATATGACACTAAAGTTATCTTGACTGACAATTTGAATTTTCTCTAAACAAATGTATTCAGCAATTACTTTTGCAAATGTTTTGTGCAACCAGCCCTATTGGTTGACTTAAATCGTTTTAATTGTATTTTAGATGGACCTGAAGGAGACTACCACCACCTTTTTAAATTTGTTGCTTTTTTTTCTTTTTCGCAGTTTTATCAATTATTACGTAAAGTTTCCAACTATCAAATAAAATTTGGAAAAATTTTCAATATTTAAACAATTTTAGCAGGCGGGGAGGCTCATTTTCTCATACGTTATAGTAAATTGATCTTCCATTTTGGAACCACTCGCATTGGGGGGGTGCTTTTTTTCTTTTTTCTTTTTTTTATGGGAGACGAGTTGTTGCTCTTGTCTTTCAAGTTTTCTTCAGTTCTTACAATGACACCTTCCTCAAACTCAAAAGTTAATTACACAGGATTAATTATACTATAAGGTTGTATGATGAAAAACTGAGTCCGCCCCACCTTTTTTTTTTCTCAATCAGAAAGTTTAGGGTGTAATTGATAAGACTGCAGTGAAAAACAAAAATGAAAAACAGGTGGTGGTAGTCTCCTTCAATTCTGCCTTATTTTACTGTAAGTAAAACAAAGCAAACTTAATTTATGGTATGGAACAAAAGCATGACTGATAATAGACCCTTGTTGATTTTGTATACTAATACCTATTTGCATCTTGACTGGTGTATTAAACTTATCTATTTGGCTTATGACCATGTGGAAACACCAGTTCCTTTCAATCACCAATTAAGTAACACTAAGCCTGGTCAGTACCTACAGGGTGTGATGGATAAATTGTCTAAATTACATAAAAATGAAAATAACACTAACATCTTATTTAAACAGATATATTTACCAAAATTATACAAATCTTTAAATACTAAAGAATAAATTTATTCAATAAAATTGCCATTGGCTTCAACCACAGCCTCTTAAGATGATTTAAGAATCTCTTGTTACTCTTCTGAACAGTCTCCTTGTTTCAGTTACTGAATGTTGCAATAATCTTTCAGTTCATCTTTAGTATTACAAGGAGTCTTGTTAATATCTTGTTCAACTGTGCCCTACTTATAATCAAAGGGGGTTGCAGGGTGTTAGGTGACCAGATGTAAAGGGGTGAAGTGGGTGCAGAAATTGTCTGACAGCGATGACTGGGTTCTCATGCTTGTGTGGTATGATTGCAGTCCTGTTACCAGACACTTCCAGCAGCCACCCTCTTTACCCAGGGAAGCACTACTGCCTCAAGGCACTTTATGTAGGTCTCCATGTTGAGTCTAAGGCCCTTACTAACAAATTTGGGAGTTCTTATCAGGTGATTGAGTTTTCCAAGCTGCTGTACTTTTGTAATCACTATTGGACTCTTTTCAAATATTCTGCCCTGTCCTCAGATTGAAACCCAAATGCTTAATGTTTCCAGCATGAATACCAAGCAGTAAAGCAGGCTGCTTTCATATTTCTGGTGAAGTAAATTATGGCTCTTTTTTTTTTTTTTTTTTTTTCCTTCTTTTTTCCTCCTCCGACTATGCCCAACTGACCCTATTATACTGTGCAGTTGACAAAATGAAAAATATGCATGCCCAAAATAACTACAAAATAGCATCAATTTACCCATCACACACTGTTAATGACTACTTGTGAATAGCAGGTGCATCACAATGACTACTTGTGAATAGCAGGTGCATCACAATGACTACTTGTGAATAGCAGGTGCATCACAATGACTACTTGTGAATAGCAGGTGCATCACAATGACTACTTGTGAATAGCAGGTGCATCACAATGACTACTTGTGAATAGCAGGTGCATCACAATGACTACTTGTGAATAGCAGGTGCATCACAATGACTACTTGTGAATAGCAGGTGCATCACAATGACTACTTGTGAATAGCAGGTGCATCACAATGACTACTTGTGAATAGCAGGTGCATCACAATGACTACTTGTGAATAGCAGGTGCATCACAATGACTACTTGTGAATAGCAGGTGCATCACAATGACTACTTGTGAATAGCAGGTGCATCACAATGACTACTTGTGAATAGCAGGTGCTGAGAGTTTGGTCAGGTTCCTTTATATTCACTTAAGCACAAATACTCTTGGGGTGGGGAGAGGTATGAATCAACCTCTTTTTCCCTCGATATGGTTTAATTAGCTGGGTTTATTTTCACAAAAAGCTCTTGTAAGCTAAAAACATTTTCTGGTTTTACTTTCCCTACAAAAGGCTGATAAGCTGTAGGAAAGTGAATAATCTGTTGTTTAACTATTTGCTCTTAAAACTTTGACTATTCCATTATCCTATGCTTGGGCCCTTAAGGGATTTTTTTGATAGTTTTTTAGTGCCTTTTTCTCTCTAAATTATAGGACAGCTTGTACTGGATTACATGACAAAATTAGTAATTCCCTGACCTTTTGGGAGAATGTGGATTTATATACCTTTTTACTAAACTTGATATTGTCAGATTAACTACCTGAATTCTAACATAATTCCTATTTACTTTTTTTTTCTGTCCTATTGGTTTGTTCAAGTTGCTTTTATCCAAAAGCATTTTTCCTCAGCAATTCTGTTTTTAGTTAAAACCATTCAGATGGTATTAATATTTCCAATTCAAATTAGTTTTGTTTCTTGTTAGAAAATCTTTGATAGATACAACTTGTATATATTCTTATGGAAAGGTTCAGATTTCTATAATTTTTCACAATTAGATGCAAACACATGGTCTGTATTCAGTCATAAAACTTGGAATATTTATTTATACAGTTTTTTAATAATGTGCAGCAAATTTTCTTAACATGTCTAATTAAATAAATTACAAGCATTATATCTGCTTATTTTTAATAAGCCATTCATACTTCCAAATAATCTTCTATATATTATAATTGAAATATGAGAAATGCACTGTAACTTTTAAAGATGTTTTATTTTTCCATTTCTCAACTTTCCAAGTACTTTCAATCTCCTGAGATCATCTTCAGGAGGTACAAGTAGTAATAGTAACAAAATAACCATAAAATTTATATATATATATATATACACACACACACACACACACACACACACACACACACTGGATTCAAATGCAAAAATATAATCTAGAATATCAACAATGAGAAAATTGCTTTTATTAAAAATCAATGCGTGTTATACTGTATTACTGTGTGTGTGTGTGTGTGTGCAATTAATTTGATAGTTTTATCTTGCTAAAGTTTCATGTACTTGGCTGATGTCAATAGCATGTCTTAGTACAATCAAACAATATAATTTTACTAATTCTAATTTACTCTACAAATGTTAAACAATTGATCACCTACAAACCAATGGACTTACTTTAATGCCAATTATTGACATTGTAATAATTCAAAACTTGTTCATGACTGGCAGATAAGTTTGTTCTGACAACTGTCCAGAATCAATAAAACTGCCTGTTGTCACAACACGCTATGCAGAGTTCAACTGCTTCATAAGAAACATGGCCAAGGTATCTGTTAAGTTTTTGTGCAGCAAAATTCTACGCTAAGCTTGCTTCATTGTTGGAAGTTTTCCTTGAATTATTGGCATCTTTCTATTCCTGTATCTCCTGAACAATTGGAGGCTGACAAATCAATTCAACAACTTCAGCATTTATTTCTATTCTTGATTGTGAACAAGTGAATTCTGTTTTTACTGACTAACCAGATATGGCCCAGAAATCTGACCAATCCTGTCTCCTTTCACTTGCTTTGAATCCAGGTATTAGGATAACTTTTAAAACTTGTTTCATGAAGCATTTGATGTTAAGGTATTTTATGGTATTTCTTCTTGTTGCCCTTATAAACAACCTTTAGTCAAATGCTTTTATTTGATTTTAGTCTAGCAAATCTGAGTGACTTGGCCCAAACTATTCTTGAACTTATCTTCTGTCTGGGGAGCTTCTTTTATAGAATAGATTGGGGGGGGGGGGGTTCCAGCTCTGGAAACTTAGGGATTAAATTTAGTCTTTTTTTTTTTTTTTTTTTCCCCCTAATAGTACTAAGTTCTGATAGTAATAATTCAGTAATTTTCTCCTTGTTAATAAATTTTCTAGCTTATATTTTGGTATTTGAATCTCCTTGTATTGAATGTGTGTGAGCATTATACTAAAGTCAACATGGATATTTATGGAATCTGGGGCTTCAGGGGTTTTTTCTTCTTTCCTCCCTGTAATATTCAATATTGAGATGGGACACTAATAATAAACTGGTTACTTATCTCTGTTCATTTTTGCACCTTCAGAGATCTGCTCATCAGGAAACAAAAGCTTTCTTTAGATATGTGCTTGATAAAATGATTTGAAAACTCCAAATTGCATTTCAGAATCTGAAAACGTATATAAAAATTACTGGGAGCAATGAACTCAACTCTTTTCTATCACCTTTTTTTTTACAGGTTAAAAAAAATACACTATTGTATATAGTGTAAAAAGAACTTTAGTTTCAGATACACTTGTAGTACAATTTTATCTCACATGTATATATATATATACACACACACACACACACACACACACACACCCCTCATGAGAGGCAACACTTTTATAAAACTACCTATTCTAATTTTGCTGTTAAATGTCTGAACTTATGATCCCAAATTTTTCTTTGACTTGTAGGAAGTCCCTTCAGTGTTAAAATTGGAGGAGAACCCTCATCTCGCATCACAGAGCGTATCACCAGGCATCGTGAAGCTGCAGACATCACGCACATTGGTAGCCAATGTGAACTTAGCCTCAAAATCCCAGGTAAGCAAATTGCTAACCTGTTAACTTTTATACTTGTAACATGGTTTTAACCTTGCATTTTAATGCAATGGAGTTTGTAAATTTTAAATAGAAAAAAATATCTTTAATCTGTATATTGCCCAAATTGATTTTGCTTTATTTTTTGCTATTTGGATATATTACTTTCTGTTGGTATAAGAGCTTGTTCTTATACAGGATATATATCTTGTATGTAATTTTGTTTTCGGATATGTGTTCTGTATAGTCTTATTATGGCTGGTGTAGCATACAGTGTGTGTGTGTGTTTATATATATATATAAACATGACTCTGAATAGTTACTTGAGCAAATTCATAAAGACTTGCTTCTACCATTCTTTTTAAACAGCCTAAATGCAGTCTTCAGAAGATTAATCTCCTTAATTTTATTTATTCAATGTTGAACTCATCAGTGGGTTTTAACTAATATGCTTGTTGGTAGTTTGGGGAGAAAGAAGATATGATCAGTTTCTGTTCAATTAATTTTATATATTGTCTGTGATGACAACTTTGGGTTTGATATATTGATTTAAACACTGAAACTGGAAAAGCTTTTTATTCTTTCATCATTAACACAACAATGATGACCTCGGCTAATTTGATTAGCAGGAATATTTATTGATTTAGATGTAGAGTCTTCAATTTCAGTCCTCATAAAAACTGATTTTTCTCTGGATTGACTAAAATTCCATTATAAAAACCATTTTCCTTGTAATTTCTTTCAGCAGCTTTTAGTCTAAGATCTCTACTTCTATTCTAAGAGCTTCTCAACTGTGTTTTCATACAAATTTTTATTTTTATTACGTCCTGAAAAAGGCTTTAAAAGCCAAAATTGATATGTGACCTATTCTTCTGATGTATTTTTTCTACAGAGAATTATCTGGCTGTTAGAGGTAAACTTTAATAATTACCTGTTGTGCAGTTTTTACTTGAAGATACGTTCCCACTGCTGAATCTTTAGAATCTTTGTACTTTAGTTTGCCCAGATTTTTTCTATTTATTAAAAAAAAAAATTGAAATTTGAAACTTTCTTCTAAAGGGTGTGTTAACTTTCCTTCCAACAGTCCTTAATTCAATGTTCGGAGTGAATATTTTTTTATACTAATTAGGTTAAAATCTGAAAATTAGTTTCTTATTAGCACAACTGCCCCACCTTATCTTTAAGCTATAAGGAGAGGGACAGTAGATGTGCTTGAGCCTTCTGAAATGTTTGGAAATGAATTGCACAGAACACTTTAGCAAACTTTTGTGTTCCTGTCAAGAAGATTCATCAGCATCACTTGTATATAAACTTGGCTGCATCAGTAAACTTGTCAGTCAAATTCTGAAACATTCAGATGAAAAAAATATTTGTACTGACTCAAGAGAATTTTTAAAAATATTTTAGATAAGATATATATATAATTTTTTTTTTTTTTTTTTTTTTTTTTTTTTTTTTTTTTTTTTTTTTAGAATATTAATTTCAATATCAAGACCAAGTTTCTTGGATATTTCATTTTATTTTTATTTTTTTTTTTTCTTTAACACACAACCAATTTTAAGCAGTTTTTCTTTTATGGCTAAATGAAAATTCAAAATGGATTGTTACAAAATTATTTCAATGTATAAATGGAAAGTTTACAAGATATTGCTTTAAGATTTTTATAAAGGCTGAATTTTTTTCCTAAGATTTTACATCATAGACTTGAGGGTTTTCCAAGAAACTTTGATCTCTCTATGGATCTGGTAATGCAGGAATGTGTCCATCTGATTATTTTAATAAGTTGTAGCTTCATATAAAATTTTACTTAATGTTTTCTGTATGGGTGGGCATACCCATTCCAAATGTTTTTATCACTTGATTGGCATCAGCTTAAAAATACAAATGGATTAACCAGGAAGCAAAACCTGTTTCCAAGCACAATTCCTTGGCTCAAATCCAAAACTCCTCATTCAAATTTGGCTGGCAGAAGAAACCAGCATTTAGTGAATGGTGCTGAGCATAAAGTAATTCAATCTACCCTCACCTTTTTTTTTTTTTTTTCTTTTTCCTCAACTGAAATTCCTTTTCTATGAAAGGGGTTAGGCAAACTAAGAATAAAGATTCTAAATGCTTCAGTTCTTATACAAGGAACTGACCAAACTCCTAAATCACATTTTTTTTAACAGTTGTGTTTTTGTTTTTCTTTTTAAGGGTAAAAAAAATCTTAACTGGATGGTTCTTATATTCTCAGCTAAAATGAAATTACAGAAGTCATTTTGACTTTTGATCATTTATTGAGTTCATTAAAAAAATAAAACCTCTGCACTATAAATTGTTCTTCAATGCAACCTCTGCACAGACTAACTTTTTTTTTTTTTCTCGGGCCGTCACAAAAACTCTGCAACTATCCTACAGCCTCCTCATCCACCATCACCCTGACTGTTCATAATTCCAGCTAACCCCCTCACTTAACTCAACCCTAAAAACAGATTAACCTAGACCAACTATAAACCTGCCATATCTTAATCATCAAAGAATTTTCTTATTGACTTATCAGATAAATTCTTGGGTATTTTAATTTTATAGATTCTTTTCCTCCTAAAAAATCTTAGCTTTGTAGCTAGTTGGTACTTCCATTATTTTTTATTTTTGTAAACAGTTGGTAAGGCATTCAGATGTTGAGGCAGTATTAAGACTGCCTGTTGCAATAGTATTTGCTCTCTCACCTTGCTGGAGGGCAGTGTGGTACATTTATTTCTCCTGCTGCTGCTACTATTATCATTATTGCTACCACTTGTATTGAAGCTTGTCAGTCCTTAAATTCCACAACAGCTGGTGGTTCTGTGTACACAAGCATCGTGGGCCTGCCTATCAAAGAACTAAGGCTACCATCCTAATAATTACATGGACTTCTAAAAGTTCTGGTACTATATATATAAAAAAAAAACCTTTTAACTTGCTTTTTGTTACTGGAAACTTTAGTAAAATGCCACCGGTACCAATCAGTGTTCAAAGATCTAAAAAGTCTCCCATTACTGTTGTGACTGGTATACCTACCAGAGAAAACTGGGACACCCGTACAATATGTACAATCACATCAGTAAAAGACTCAAAAACTACATTACAAAAAACTGGTAAGTTTTTTTTTTTTTTTTTCTAAGATTTTAGATCATAGAATTGTAAAATTTGAATTGAGTGGATTGTTTAAAGGGAAATCGTTAAATTTGTAGAATCGTTTTGGAATTAGTTTTATACAAAAGTTAATTTGTTATACCTGTTGGATGAAAAAATTGCTCATAAAAGTTTTTTTTTTCTTTTAACATGTGAAAATAAAATGTAACTTCATGAAATTTTACTCTTATAATCATTAGATTTATTTCACCTGTGTTAAAATAGCATATTAATAACTTTCTGTTGCTTATATTTTGTAAGTTTCAAATAATTAAAATTTTATCAAGTCTGTTAAAATAAAATAAAAAAATTAAAAAAAAAAAACTTAAGCACTGAGGATTTTTCCAAGAAACTGATCTCTATGGATCTAGTATTTGCAGAAATGTATATCCTCTGATTTTTAATAAATTCTTAACCAATCAAGTAATATTGAACCCCACAAATATAAACAATCCCAAGGAAAAAAACTTACCAAATTAAATGTTGCTGTTTACTATTGTAACGAGATATTAGTGTGCCAGAAAATAACCACTAAAAGGAACTTATTTTTAATACCTAATGTTCAAATGAAGTTGTGGCCAGTAGTTTTTCTTAGTTAACAAGTTTGTATATAATTTACTTTTAATGCGTAGTTATTCCCCTTGTTCAAATTTTTCTTGTTTTTATTATGGCTAAATGAAAACCAAAACAGGAAATAATGCTACAAAAATGTCTAATGTATCAAATAAAGTTTGAAATATTGCTTTAAGATTTTTATAAAGACTGATTAGTAAGATTTGAATTATTTCAATAGCAATGATACCATAAAAGGCTTTTATTAAAATTTAAAAACGTTAATATTGGCTGAAGAAAGTGTTTGTGGGCAAAGCTGCCACTGAAATATTTCTGCTGTTATCTATTTCTCAAACTAGACTTTTATTGTAAAGGTCTTTGTTTTAAAGAAGGGTTTTTTGTGGGGGTGTAAGGATGGGCTGTTATAGAGCTGTGGTCTCTAGATACCCTAAAATTAACTTCCTACTATGAACCTTTTTTTAATGTTCATGACTAATTTTTTTAGATTCCTCGGTTGTTTTTAAACTCTCAAAAATTCTTGGAAAACGTGCTCATATGAGTGTATGAACGTGGGCTGTTGGCACTTTGCCAATATAAAGTTCAGCTTCCTTCCTCTTCATTCTTTCCTACTGTGGCAGTGGAGTTTTCAGCTCACAGCTGCCACACACACACACACACACACACACACACACAT
Organism: Ascarosepion bandense; assembly: GCA_037127315.1. Classification (NCBI taxonomy): domain Eukaryota; kingdom Metazoa; phylum Mollusca; class Cephalopoda; order Sepiida; family Sepiidae; genus Ascarosepion; species Ascarosepion bandense. The sequence continues at coordinate 637,609 of JBBBDQ010000741.1, read as the reverse complement.
TTAACTGCAGCAGATTCCCAATGTTTCTTCCACTACTTGCTCTTGAAATATTTCTAATTATAGGTGGACAAACAAAAAGCTTAACATCTACATAGATATGTGTGTGGTGGTGGGTATATATTCTCCTACACTTGGCTAGCCTCCCACCCAGACCTTTGCAGATTAATTTTTTTCTTTTTTTTTTAGTTGGAGGGAAGACGCAAAATCTTGAAAGATGGTTGCAATGCTTAAACATCAACAAAAGCTCTTAGCTTGTATAAACTTTTTTTCTTTCTAAAACTCCGTCTTCTGGAAATATTCTTTTTCCCTCTTGAACTAGATTAAGTTTAAATTAAATTTGAGCATTTTGTATTAAATGATCTAGAAACTTTACAGCAGGTAGAAAAATTCTTGAACTTGGTTTCCCTAAACAAAAAAAATCTGCAAGTTTCCTGGGAACCTTGTATATTTTGTGGTCACTTAAGTGATGCCTATAAAAGAAAATTTGAATGTTAAGATTTAATCTAAATTGTTTGTATTTTAATATGCAAAGGTGTTTTAGTATTAATTTTTTCCTATCTTTGATTGAAAAATGTTAGATCTTAATCTAACTGGAAAAGCAAAACTCTGGTACCTTTTTCCACCAAAGGTTTCTTATCTTGAAACTAAGCCAGTGTCTCTTGGGATTTCTTGCTACATTGAGAAAATAAAAAACAAAACTATTTTAAGTACATGTAGATATTTACTTAACCTGGCATAGAGCCATAATATTCTCCTCAGAATTTTTTCAATGCTTGTTTATAAAACTTTTCTGTCTGATAAAAATAATTTTAGTATCAGAATTGCAATGCCTAGTTTTAGCACATTTCAGTTCTCCTTTTCCTAAATGCTTCTTCGTGTCTTTTCTTTTCCATAAAAACAGTAAATATTTTCAACTCAAAAGGCTTTTCATTTTAAAATAGGTTTTTTAATAATGCATTGAAATTTTGAGATTGTCCCAATCCAATAACCAAACACAGTATTTACAGTTGTGGTAAAGTATAAATACTTTGCAATGTTCATAATTGTAGGTCCCACAATTTATAGGTTAATTTTGAATATTTTATTCAAATTAACATACATTTCATATAGATATTCATGGAATCAAATTTGTACATAATTTTTTCTTTTCTTGTATATCACTTTAACAATGCTCATGTACAATTTCAGTGTAAAATTGTTAGTCACTTGATTAACTAGATAAAAGCTTTTTTTTTTTTTTTTTTTTTTTTTTTTTAATTTCACCCCAAGCAAGGCAATAAAACCATTAAACAAAGGGTTACTGAATGAAAAAATAAGAAACTTAGTTCCTGTTTGTCTTTTTTACACAAATGTATATTTGTTTTTGAAACTAGAAAGGGGTAGAAAACAAATCCCCTAATTTTCTTTATAATTGTCCCCCTACAAGCCTTCTTCAGGATGTGGCTGAGTAAGTAAACCAATGTTTGCCCCCACCCCTTTCTTTGCTAATAATTCCTCACCTGCCTTTCTGCCACATCAGTCTTGTTTATGTGTGTATAATTAAAAGAAAGCATGGAATGCTGTTGTCACTTTGTCACTGTAATGTCTTGTTTTCACCAATCCCACATGTTATGCTTTGCCTATGTGTTTTCAGGCCTTTATACTAAACTACATTAATTTTCTTCCTGGTTAAAGATTCAACCATCAGATTAACTAGGAAGAATATTCTATGTACATTTTAGTATATTCTAACCAACTATTTTTCTTCAATGTATAAATATTATATTATTGTAAAGTTCATTAATTATGGCAGTGTTGTTTGTCTGGTGTAATGAGTTCTTTTCTTAAAGTCTTGCCAAGTTCAAATTCTCATGCATTTAAAATCTTTTATGGCATAAGATTGAAGGCATAAGACTTACTAATGCATTGAAATTTTAAGATTTAGTGTCCCAATCCAATAACACAAAAAAAAAAAAAATGACATTTGTGAGTATAAATACTTTACAATGTTCATTATTGTAGATCCCACAATTTATAGGTTAATTAAGAATATTTTATTCAGTAATACATCTTGTATAGATATTCATTGAATCAAATTTGTACGTAAATTTTTTTTTTTTTTTTTTTTTGTATATCACTTTAACAATGCTCATGTACGATTTTTAGTGTAAAATTGTTAGTCACTTGATTAACTAGGTAATTGCTTCTTTTTATAATTTCACCCCAAGTAAGGCAATAAAACCATTAAGCAAAGGGTTACTGAGTGAAAGAATAAGAAAAACTTAGTTCCTGTTTTCTTGTCATAAGAAAACAAGACTGACACTGCATTTAAATTTTTGAATATCAAAGTTAACTGGAAAGTATGAAGAGCTGTTAGAACGGTTAGATTGAAGAATTTAAAGTGTAACATGAAACATATCTGCCAATATATACTTTGTGTACATAGCTCTGTCCAAAAGATATTGAGCACTGTATTCAATAAAGTCAGCCTGTGTTTGGCTGAATTGCATTTTAGTTGAATGATTGTTTATATAAAGTACAAATTGTCTCCCCGCCCCACTTTTTTTTCTTTTTTCTCAACCCCCTGACTACTCAGTGTTCACATAAAATTACAAGTTATGAAAAACAGGTGTATGGTGCAGTGGATATTGGCTCGATGAGAAATTGCAGAGCCAAGTTTAAATTCCTGTTGAATTTGTTACAGTCACTTATGCACAAATACCATTTCTCCCCAGCTATGGGTTAAATGACATTGATTTCTCTAGCTTTGGTTGGCAACTAGTCAACTGCAGAAAAATGTGCTCTTACTGCATGAAAATCTTAGTCCATGGATTGAGAGACATGATTGCTCAAGCAAAATATCTTGTATGGCACCTACCTGACTGACTGATATATAGCAGGCTGTTTTAACTTTTTCACTAATCTTAAAGTAATTTTAAATATCCAATAGAATTTTCAAATATTAAAAGTTGATCTCAATTGTGATAGTTTTGATCAGGTAATTGATAAACAGATCTAGTTTGAATTTACAACTACTAAAAACATACAAAAATCTGTATGAGCAATTGGTTTCAGTGTGATATTTTACACAGGCCTTTCCAGGTTTTTTAAAATGAATATACATTAGTTCTGAGCTTGCTATTTGCTTATGCCATAAAAGACAACTTTAATTATGCACTAACATTTTAAAAATAACTTTTTGGAAGTAACCAGGATTGCTTTTAATCTAAGTCTGGACAAAAACTTCTCAAAGACTTTAAGATTCTACTGAAAGTGTTTTTGTTAAATGTGGAATGTTCTATCCTTAAAAAAAAAAAATTTATCTTGTCTGTAAATCTTTAGTGTCTCACTTTATTTGTAAGTACCTTCTTTTGGATGTTGTTTTTTCTGTGCTTAGTAAAAATTGATGCCCCCCCCTACTTTTAATGTCTTCATTATAAATGTAACTTCATGATTTTTAATGTTAATTCTTTTTTGATCTGATTACAATATATTACAAGGCTTTGAGCCACAGTCTAATTTTTCCTTGTTTTATTCACTCTTGTAACTTTTGCAAAATAAAAAAAAATTAGTTGTGGCTGGATCAAATATCACTTGATCAAAAATGAAGTAACTTTTAACCTAGTTATTGTAATTTGTAGTCATAAGCCATGAACATGTTGGGTTACTGACCAATGCCAAATTTAAGCAGTTAAACTAGAGCTAAAATGTTTCCATAATTTGTATGTCACTAAGTTTTCAGACTCCTCCTCTTAAGGGTTTAAGAAAAAAAATTTTTTAAATCAAATCTGGGCTTGAGTGCTCTAATTTTGTCTCTAGTTTAAAATCCAGCTGATTGTTCATATACATAGTACATTTAGTAATATAATTTTGACTTTCCAGGGATTTTTTCTACATCTTAAGAGTTGTAAATGGTTTGCAACTGGAGTGGACGCGATAAATATTCATCTTTCAACTACAAATTACCATGAATCTTTCATCTTCAACAGTTTTTTTTTTTTCTTTTATTGCTAATAAATTGTTATCCTCAGTTTGAAATACTCCATATTTAAAACCAGAAAAACATGAATATTTTTTTTTTTATTTGAAATTGGCAAACTTAACTTTCTTGCTGAAGCTGTTTTCATTATTTTTATGCATTTTGGAAAATGAATTAATCTCATTTCTCCAAAGAAATTACCTTTGTGACTTTATGAATTCTACTAAATATGGAAATTTATTTCTGTTGCAATATACTTAGACATTTAATGAACTACTTTATTGGTTAAAATTTTAACTTCCTCTTGTTATGGACCTAATCATTTTAGTTTACTTTCTACCATAGTTTCTATGTCAGCATTCATCTTTTTGATAAAATTTAAACCAATGTCCTCTAATTTCAGGTACTAGTCCATTTGACATGACAGCTTCTGTGACCAGCCCATCTGGAGTGACAGAAGTATGTGATGTGGTAAGCTTAAATGATTGCCACTATAGCATCAAATTTGTACCCAAGGAAATGGGGGTCCACACAGTCAGTGTTAAACATAAAGACATGCATATTCCAGGTAAGTAATTTAAAGTGATACATGTAATTGTGTGTGGTTGTGATCTTGCAATTGATCTTTTTTTTGGTTTCTGGTAGTCTAATTGGTAGGAACACACTTCCAGTAAAGTGGTGGCCCTGATTTGGGGTGGGGGGAATATAGGTTTGATTTCTGTTGAGACCTTCTTTAGGAAGGACATCGATTTCTATGTTGACTGGCATTAATTTCACAATTTAAAATAAAAAACCTCAACTTGGATGTGTGTGTGTGGTCATCTGCAGACAGATCTTTTGCTGTATCACAGCTCATCAGTACAGTTAGACTCCGATTGCTTTCAACCCAGGATTGACACCCAACCAAATTGGCGTCAGTCGACGATTCTACCTCTGGGCTATGGGTGCTCGGTAAAAGGCACTTTTTAGTGTGTATATTATCACTATACATGCCCAATAGCCAGAGTGCTCTAATTCATTACTGAATGAGCGATGCATACATGCCAGAGTAGCTACTGTTTTTGAAAATCTATGATTCTTCCAGAGTGCTCAATCAGGATGTGAGAGTTTAGTCATCCGCAGACAGATGTTTTGCTGTATCACAACTCATCAGTATGGTTAGACTCCAGTTGTGTGTGTGTGTGTGTGTGTGTGTGTGTGTGTGTATATATATATATATATCTCATTCACTGTTAGGATTATTTTGACTTGGTTTAACCTCCTGGTGTCAGTTTAAAATTACTTTTTTTTTTCTTTTTTTTTCTTTTTTTTTTTTTTTTACATTAGTTTATACACACATACATACACCTTCAGGCAGAACATTGATCTTTGGAAATATTTTAGTGAAATTTCCACTTTCCAAAGCTATATCTAAACATAAGAAAAAAAAGGTCAGTTTAAACTGACACCAGGAGGATACAGTTAACTAATTAGTTGTTTTGATGCTATTACCAATTAGATATGCCCTCTTTTGCTTGCTGATTTTATATCATATATTGCCTTGAAACTTATGAAGACTATGGTAACTGTGGCACTCATTCAGAAATATCAGCAATCCTACGGCCTCCTTTCATGCATTTTAAATTTACAGTCCATACTTATCCAACTTGGTATTAATATTTAAGGTTCACTGCAGAATTGCTTTTAATTACTTATAAAATATTGTACAGTACTCGAATTTTAATACTTGAACATTCCAGAACATGTGGTATGTTTCTGCTACTATTCCAGAATTGGAAAAAATGCTATTTCCAAAATGTCTGGTCATAAGGTTTTGCATGAGATTTTGTAGATGGACAAGATGCTACAAGTTTGTGTGCATACCTAATGTTCGCTAATGTCTGCAGCTTTTGTGTGTTGTGGGTATTAAAATTTTTATAATATAAATTCTCATTAACTTGCTGTCTGAAATATTCAGAAACAATTTTTTTTTTTCTCCTCTCCAGGAAGTCCATTTGAGTTCACAGTTGGCCCAATCACTGGAGGTGGTGCGCACAAGGTACATGCTGCTGGTCCAGGCCTTGAAAAGGGAGAAGTTCTTCAACCATGTAAGCTTAATTTAGTTTTTGCTCTTAACCTTCTTGTCTTTTCTAAAGTGTATAACTTGCCTCTTTTTAAAGAAAAAGTGCCTTTCCTAACAAACCTTGCCATCTAACCATGCTACTCATTTCCCTTATCTACAGGTGAATTCAACATCTATACACGTGAAGCTGGTGCTGGTGGATTGTCAATCGCAGTCGAGGGACCATCAAAGGCTGAGATTGACTTTGAAGATCGTAAGGATGGATCTTGTGGAGTCACCTATGTTTGCAGTGAACCAGGTAATTTCCTTACCAGATTTTAATATTTAAAGTGCTCAGAATTTTTTTAACTTGAAAATTTCATGAATTAATTATTAAAATGAATTAATATGGCCTTTTTCCCCTCCTTTTTACAGGAGAGTATCTGGTATCTGTGAAGTTCAATGATGAACATATCCCAGACTCTCCATTCAGAGTAGCCATTTCTCCCAGTGTGGGGGATGCCAGAAAATTATCTGTCTCTGCCTTGCAGGAGAAAGGTTTACAGGTGAGGGTTATTTTATTTTTTATATATTTTGAAGTTGTAATTTGGGATCAAATGTTGATCGGAATCTGACAAATATGAAGAACAAATAAGCATTTATCAATATAACATGTTCCACTCTTAAAGCTTCATTGGAGAATGAGAGAGAAATTCTGGTATTTTTACTTTTGACTTTCATTGCACATGAAACTTAACTATTCAATTTGTTGGACCAATATTAGTATAATTTGTAGCATTTCAAATTAAAAACATATCCAAAATTTCAAGAAATTTAGATTCCAAACTATAAATATTGCTTTAAGTGTATATCAGTCTAGTTTGTTTGGGATCTTCAGATAAGATATATTTGTGTATATCTGCTAAACATTGATTTTTCACATGTTGGGAATGTTTTTACATACATACCATTTGTTTTTAGATATCCATACATTAGATTAGGAATGGATTCGATAAAGGTTTTTTTTTTTAATTTCAACTTTTTTTTCTTTTTTCTGTGTGTGGCATTTATAAAAAGTTTGTTCCTTTAGTTTTTTTAGTTGTACCAAAAAACGTCTTTCTTCCTTATTGAATTCTTAAACAATCTTAGTAAAAAATTTTTAAAACTTTTTGTGGAGTTATATCAAATGGCCAAATTGAACATCAATCTTTACGTCTAAACACTTCAAAATGTATTTGAATTTATGATCACCCTTGATAGGTCAAAGTTGTAAACTCTATCCACTTCTCAAAACTGACCAAGTAGCTGAGCATATCTTGTCTATCCCTTGTATCAGTTCCATGTACCACTCCAGTAAGTATCTAATTACATATATTGCTAGCAGTGATACTCCAGTCATATAGGAGCAGGAGCAGCCCAGTCTTTACTTTATAGGCTTGATAGTCCAAAAGAGTCTATTCTATTAGTCATGGATTCTTTTCCACCCTACAAGCCTTTACTCCACAGATGAAATGCCACAAGTCTTATTGCTTTATTGCTATTTTTATGGAAAGTGTTCAAACTGAATTCCTTAATTTCACCAGTTTTAACCTTCAAGGCTAAAATCACCATGGACATTGTAGTGAACCCTCCTCTTATTCCATTGGTGAGATGTAAGTTTTGCTCATGCATCTTCACTCAATCTATTTTTTTTTTAATCGTATCACCCCGAGCAAGGCGATAATGCCACTGAAGCACAGGGGGCTACGTAAGAGTGAAAAGATTGGGAAAGAGAAAGCCGGGAACCACATCCTAAACAGGGAAGAAGGGATGAGCCTCTTAACCTGTTCAATAGACGTGGGTGATGTGTGAACCAGGCGATAGACTAATCTATCTACTCCAATTGAATCTAGTTATCTTCCTACACATATCCAATAAACTGTGCTTTTATTCTGTAACCACTCTGCCTTGAGTGGCTTTGTACAGAGTGAATAGTGTGAAAATCTCTTGATTTGGGTAGATCTTCCAGTTATAATTTAGTGCATACCATATTATCTAAACTTAATCTGTCCTAGAATGACATAGGTGCTCCATTGCATCATGTTCAGTTCAATTAGCAATTCAAATTTGAATCCCTTAAAAGTTAACTTTAGCATTAACTTATTATTTTTACCTACTTTGTTCCTAGGTGAACAAACCTGCAGCATTCAAGGTGTCATTCAATGGAGCTCGAGGCAAACTTCAAGCCAGAGTTGTTGCACCATCCGGTGCTGAAGATGAAGCTTTGGTCCATGAAATTGATGAAGGTAAGTTCTCTATTGGCAAACATCTCTGCAAATGATGAAATCCTGTATGAAAATGAAATCTTCTTGGAAACAATTCTGGTTAACTTGATATCCATCTTAACCTTGACTATATATTTTGCAGATCAAAAATTTTTTCATTGTCTTAACTGTTGAGTTACTGAAACACTTAGTGTAAAGTATTCTCTCTATTTTGTGTGTTCCACCTGTCATGCTAAGGGGTTTGGTATTTTTTCTTAGGTCTTAATCTAACCTGCTCAACAGTTGGCATTATTTTTATATATATATATATATATATATGTGTGTGTTTGTTTGCCATCATTTCGGATGGCATATCAATATAAGTATTTTGCTTTTTATTTATTTATTTATATATATATATATATAATGTCACTGGCACACTTGTTTTTAGATATTAGTCTTGTCCTCATTTGTGAAGTTTCAATCTCTTTAATGTCTTAAACACCAAATCAATTTAGTGCATACCACATTCTAAAGAATAAAATCCTTACCCAAGGAGAATTTAAAACATTTGTCAAGCTTGTCTGATTCCCCAGAGCTTACAGATGAATAAGGCTCTAAATGTTTGGGAGGAAAAGTAACAAACTTAATATGAAATATTAAATGAGTGGTTAATAAAAATGATTTTAAATTTTTAAATTTGAAATTGCCAGTTTATTTCAGTTACAACAAATTACACTTCACTTATTTTGATTCTAAGTTACTTATAATGATTACTTTGCTACTTATATTAGCAACTAAGACTTTATTTATATAAGTGGTTATAAAAAAGCACTATATTGTCATTTACAGGTTATTTAAATAATGCACTGACTATTGTCATGTGGTTATAAGTAAAATGTACTAAAATAAGTAATTGTTTTAAAGGTAGATATTCAGAACAGAATTCAGCTGTACCTGATAATGTTGATCAACTGCCACATTTGTCTTACTAAAATCGTGCATAGTTGTATTTCTAAAGAGACAAATGTTTTTATTCATATAGATATCATTTGAAAATGAAGGCACTTTACAAAAAACCTGTTATAAGGCCTTAAATTAACATCACATTTGATGTCCATAATCTGGAAATTCCAGTCTCCTTTTATCACATGTCCTGTAACCAATAAGTTTTATGAATTGGCTACCCCCCTACCAAGGCAAGAGCCTAGTCTACCCTATTATTTCCAAGTGTTTAAATTCTATCTTTTGGACTTGGCTGCTATCCAAGATAAGCTTAATCTGCAGTCCATTTTAAGGCAATTCAACTGTAAAAAAAAAAAAAGCTATAATATAGTTTTAAAGCATGTTATTTATGAACTAAAGTGCTCAATATCAGGTATAGAGCATCTGTAAATATAAAAATTAATGGGCAACTAACATTGAAAGCAATATTAAGCATGAAGCTGTCACTATTCCATACATGTCTGTGTGTGTGTGTGTGTGTATATATATTTATATTAAAAAAGTCAGATGTGTGTGTGTGTGATCAGTTTTTAGTAAGTTCTCCTGATTAAGAAACTTTGAACAAGAGTGAAACCGGTTTTTTTCTTCTCTCCCTCATAACTTGTAATGTTAAACGTAATACTTTCAAAGTGATACTCGAGTTTTGTGCCACTAAAAAAGTGTGTGTGTGTATATATATATATATATATATATATATATATATGTCATCAGCAATCTGTTTCGATGTATCACAACTTATCAGTACGGTTAGACATCCGATTGCTTCTAGCCAGGATTGAAACCTGACTGAATTGACATCAGTCGGCGATTCTACCTCTGAGCTATGGTTGCTCGGTAAAGGAAGGCAGACTTTAGTATGTTATATGCAATGTAAACGCACACCAGTAGCTGATAATGTTCAAATTCATTACTGAATGAATGATGCATAGATGAGTAGCTACTTTGTTTTTTTTTAAAGTCTACCATAAAAACACCATGCTGAAAAAAAAAAGACAATACTGAGCATAAAATTTTTTGGTTAATGACAAGAAATCTTGTAGTAATTTCTAATACCTGCAAAAACAGATGACTTTACAAAGAATTAAAGTTCAAAATCCCTTAGAGTTTGAATTCCAAAATAGCGAAAGCATTATATCGAATGTTTTAAAAATGTTAGAGTATTCAAACTTGTAACAATTTGAAAGGTCATATACCATTACAGGATTCTCTTAATCTTTTACCTACAAGAGACCAAAATGTTTCAGCATCAGTGACCTGTAGTGGTTGGCATGCCAGTAAAATAATCAGAAACATTTTTTTTTTCTTTATCATTAAAAATTAAAATTCTTTATACTGGTCTTGTCAATGCCAGTTCATCAAATTTTTACATTATGTAAATGTCTGAAGTTATGTCTATTGCTGTAATGTTACATTTAGTTCTGGCTTTTATCCAAAATTCCAATTTTTTTTTTACAACTTGACATTAAACATTTGTGCTTAGTATGAAAATCTAAAAGCATGTTGCATAAGATTCCTATTAAAGTTTTTTAATATGAAAATGTGTAGATTTTAGTTCTTTGATTTTAATCCCAACCAAGACAGTCGAGTAAAAGAAACTTACCTTTTACCAAATCTGCCACAAAAAAGGTAACCAAGATGTATCTGATTATAGAATCTTTTTTAATCTCTATGGAAGCAGGAATCCTTTCCAGCAGTACTTAAATTAAAAACTTTCTAAAGACCTCAGCATATACCAAGCAGAACAATTTCAGTTTTTCAAGGTTAATATTCACTAAATTCTTAGCTGAAAGAATGGTTGGTTCCTTAAGAGTCTGTGGCTTGTTACGTCTTTCAGAGGATCTAGTGAATATTTCAAGTACTTACTGTGTTAGAAGTTGCATGAGAATGCTTTGTGCACTATTGTCCATTTGCGAGGCTTTCACCTCTTTTAACACTTGTCATTGTTATCAACAGCCATATTGAAAGCTATTTTATAAAGTGCTTCTCACTAGATGCTTTTATTTTATTTTTTTCTTACTGATTTTATTTTTCTTCAGTGAATTTTTGTTTTTTTCTTATGCACCTATGATCTTTATTCAATTGTCAATCTTCAAATCTAAGTTTTTTGTTTTTGTTTTGTTTGTTTTTTTTTCCTCGTTCAATATAAAATAACTACATAGACCAAATGTGTAATTCTTTTCAATAACTTCCAAATATGGTTACATTTTGTTCTCATCTTTTAATGAATGAAATGTTTGACCATTTAAGATTTTAAAACTTGGTCTATTTAGTTATTACAATAAAAAAATTATACCTGAGCTTTCAAAAAAAAGCATTAATATTTGAACATTGACTTTTCCGAGCTAAGCTGATTCTAAATACTGGCAATTTCTTTGTTGCCTCTGTGTGATCAGTCTCAATATGTACTGAATATTACTGATATTTTTTTTCCTGAAGCTTCAATTCCTTTGTTCTCATTCGTGTCTGTCAATGTAATTTTGCCAATAACCAGTTATTTTAATGCTTATACAAATTCAACCATTTCCATCTCGTTTGTAAACAACTTTTGTCATCTCATTTTCAAAAAACCTTCACTTGTGGCTTTTCTCCTACAGCCGAGAAAACAATGCCCAGCAACATAGGTAAGAGTGTCACTGGCACTGACTCCACTCAACTCAATTCCAGCCAATTTGGTTCATCTTCAGTCAAGTGTTGCCTCCCACTCTCTCTCCCTCTCACCTTGATTATTATTGTCTACTCACCTGAATCACACACTTCATTTCATAATAGCAGGTTTATAAGTTTGAAATGTAATTTCTAGATTCAGTTCTAAATTTCACTTCAAAAATTGATAACATTTTAGTGTAAATTTTACTGCATTTATCTTTCCGCTCCACTTTCTTCAAATTTTATTTTTTGTGTGTGGTGGTGGTGGTTGGATACCTTCAAATTAAATTTGTGACAGGATCTTTTGGCAATAACTTAAAACTTTCTATTAGGGATGAATTTTGCCCAAGTAGGATTATCCACTGTCCTCTCAAAAGTGAAATCTGCAAAATAACACCAAATAAAAATTTCTCAAACTCTCAATTTGGCACAAAATGACCCATGGGGTTAGTGTGCCAGTAAAACCCATCTAAATTCAATTGTGAATTTTAAGAAACATCAAAAGTTGAACGTCTCCCCCCCACACCCCTGACACAAGACTTCCCCCGCTCTCACAACTAAAATACTTGCTAAGTACAAAACAGATGTTTTAAGCAGTAAGTGCAACCTTTATTTTATGTCAGTGTTTATTTATATACTAATATTTGTTGATACCTACATACATAACACTTCCCTATACTTTCCTTTTTGAAAATGTTAACAAGTTTTCAGATAGTTCACAAGCTGATCTTATTGGCATGGAAAAAAAAAAATTCTATTTGATAGAATATAATACAATGGTTTGGGTTTTTAAGACCACAATATTTCTTACATGTGATATGACTTTTTTTTTTCTTTTTTTTTCCTCTCTATTGGATCACTTACAAAGATGAAAGTACAAATAGAATTGAGTGAAGAATATCAGTGGACAAATTCTTAGGGATATCTTGTGAAATTTTTCTTAAACACAATTTTTACTTGACTAAAGCACTGTTTATAATCCCTTAAAACCTGAACTCTTCAGGTCATTGTAATCCACTCCTTCCTCTTCAATGTGAATTGCCTTAAATTCTGGGAAAGATAATTTTGATATATTTTCCAGTTTCAATTTCAGTTGTCAGTTTACTCTTACAAGGCTAGAGAAACTGGTCTACCCTGCTACTTAGCTATAGCTAGGAAAAGATAAAGTAATCCTTTTCTCAAGGGTATTAATACAAAGTGTAAATACGTGTATTGAAATTTGAACTCTATACAGATCTAAGTTTTTGCTGATAACCACTACACTACCTGTATATCCAGAGTCCTGTCTCTTGAGTAAATAAGATAATTGTTCAAATAAGTCCTTATAAAGCAGCCATTGCTTCAAATCTGAAGTCATGTGTAAAAGGGTTATTTAACTCAATTTAGAACTACATTGTCTTTGTTTCACAATGATTTGTTCTTTCATCTGTTTGTTTTTGTTTTTTTGTTTTTTTTTATGCATGTCTGTCCACACCCTCTCACCTTGTTGAAAAATAAGTGTACACTTTACAAATTTTATTTTATTGTATAAACACTGAAAACCACATGCTGACTCCTAAGACATTTTTATTTTTTCTCTTCATATATTTGTATCTTTATACACGTGCAATAAATGTTTATATCTTAAGACGGGAGGAAATTTTTTTCCTTTCATGGAGAGAAATCCTTTAATTTGGATTTTTCTCTTTACTCTTAGATTTAAGTTAATTTTTTTTTTTTTTTTTTATCCCTTTGCCCATATTCAATGGGTGGAGATGATAACTCTTGGTAAATTCTTGTAGACGTTGAATTGATTGTTTTTTTTTTTTTCCTCCAGGTCCATGTTGATCTTCTTCTCAGTTTTGTTGACATGTGCATTTCATTTAATACTTAATTTAAGTGGAACTTGCTTATTAATCTACCTTTTTGTTTTTTGTCTTGTTTTAACTGGCACAAGATTTGACTGTCCCTCCCCACCACATCAAGAAATTGGTTTGCAATTATTTTTTAGTCTTAAATCAGGTTTGATGTCAATTTCTCTATGAAATGATTCTTCAGTACTTGGCATGAAAAATTGTTTGGTTTAAATTGTAGTATTGATAATCTAATAAGATTTTCTTTTTGAAAGCTTTTTTTTATCTAGTTAATAAATTAGTCATTTTTAAATCACATTTTCTTGTAAAATTAACTTGCAATGCACAACACGATGTTTACTACTCTTGATGGTTCTTAAAATCATTAAGTGAAAATAGTGAAGAAAAATGTATTGAAATTTTAAGATTGTGTGTCCCAATCCAATAACAAAAAACAAGATTTACATTTTAAAGTATAAATACTTTACAATGTTTGTCATTGTAGATCCCACAATTTATAGGTTGACTGAGAAATATTTATTTTATTCAAATTAACATACATTTTGTATAGATATTCATTGAATCAAATTTGTACATAATTTTTTTTGTATATCAATTTAACAATGCTCATGAACGATTTTAGTGTAAAATTGTTAGTCACTTGATTAACTAGATAACAGCTTTTTTTTTTTAATTTCACCCCAAGCAAGGCAATAAAACCATTAAGCAAAGGGTTACTGAGTGAAAGAATAAGAAAAACTTAGTTCCTGTTTTCTTGTCATAAGAAAACAAGACTGACACTGCATTTTAAATTTTTGAATATCAGTCTAGTCTCAATGACTGCAGTATGGCTTTGAGTAGTGCCTTCTGAGTGAGATTAGAGCATTTTAAAGAGGTCAAGTTGTATAGAATTGTATGACTCTGGCTACAATTACATGATTGGAACAGTGGTGAGGAGAAAAAAAATTACTTGACTCCTACAGGCCTTCTGTATGGTCAGGTCAAATAAAATGGGTTCCTTTAACAAAAACACTTTCCATAAAGCCAACATTTAAATAAAACCTAAATAAAGTTGGTGTTCTATACTGTCTTAACCCGAGAGCAAAAATTGGTGACAGAAGATGTTTATCATTCTGTGACAAACCAATTCTTTTATAGTTAGTTCATGACTGTTAGAACTTGTCATTTTTTTCTCCCCCACCTTTTTTTTTTTTTTTTTTTATCACAAGATTACACATCTTAACATTTAAGTAGAATAAGGCTGTTCATATGAGCAACTTTTTTTTTATTACTGACCAGTTCTGTTACACAGGCAGCTTTTGAAATAGGATGGTTTCCAAAATGTTATGTCAAATAACTATCCCTGAACAAGTAGTGTTGAAAGAGTAATTTGAATGATGAATGCAGTTTCAGTAAAACTATTTACTAAGCACTAACTGCAGTTGACAGAAATAAAAGGATAAACTTGGGTAAATACAAATAACTAATGTATTGGAGTAGATAAACTATCTCCCGGTTTACACTCCACCCACGTCTATTGAACAGGTTAAGAGGCTCATCCCTTGTTCCCTGTTTAGGATGTGGTTTCTGGTTTTCCCTTTTCCAATCTTTTCACTTTCACATAGCCCCCTGTGCTTCACTGGCATTACTGCCTTGCTTGGGGTGATATGAATGAATAAAAAAAAAATTTAATGACTTGATTTTTTTTTTTTTTTTTTTTTTCTCATCTTTTTTAAAAAAACTAATTGTAGAACTCTATCCAAATAACAAGAGCTGGTATAGTAAGTCTTGTGCCAGTTAAACTTTACTCTTCAACCTGATATTTTTTACTTTCTCTTCCACTCACCATTGTATTGTGCGTGTGTATTTCTACTTTCTGACTTGGCATGCCCTGGCTGCTTATTCATCCTGTGTGATGTCAAGTTTACCTTTTATTCATTCTTGAACATCTTTGTCTCCAGGTGAATATTCTGTAAGCTTCATTCCTCGAGAGAATGGTCCACATCTGGTCCATGTGACTTTCGATGGCTGCCATATTACAGGCAGTCCCTTCCGTGTACTTGTTGGAAAAGTTGATGCTGATCCTGGTAAAGTTACTGCTTCTGGTGAAGGACTGTTTAAAGGACATACAGGTAAGTCACAAACCTTTTTAATTTTAAAGTTTTCAGTAAATTAATACTAGAGTCTGACAATTCTTTTCTTTTTTTTCCCCTTTAAATTATGCAACTGCTTTCTATAAATTTCGAACCTTATTAAGGATCTTCAACAGACTTGGATATTTACATCCAAATTTAATTCAAGCTTTAAACCAGACTTAGTTCAGGTCAGACATCAGCTTTTTACAGACAAGTAAAAAAAAAAAAAAAAAAAACTTAGCCAGAAGCTATATTTACAAGTGGACTTAAGTCATGTAAATAACTCCTCCCCTGAATCAAGGCAGTTTTATTAGAGCATCAAGTGAAATTGACCAACAATCCAATAGTCCAATACACGTGTATATAATTATACAAGGTGAGATGGATATTGTGGTCTAAGTTATGCAGAAATGAAAATAACTGATCTCCTTTTAACTGTGCAATTTTGGTAAATATATCTTGAAATACTAAAGAGTAAATTTATTCAATAAAATCACCATTGGCTTCAACCATGGGCTCCAGATGACTTTGGAATCTCCTGCATCTCTTCTGGATGGTCTTCTTGTTTCAGTTGGTGAATGCTGTTATAATCTTTACCTTTGGTTTTAAAAGGAGTTTTGGTTTCTCACTCAATTGTGCCTCACAAGTAAAATACTTTTTAGGGGAAGACTTAAAAAATATATTTCTGTTTTAAAATGTCCACTCAACTGTATGTGTTTATTTCCCCTCTTTGTTTTTATATGCAGATTATTATCCGTGTCTTTATCACAATAGTCCTGTAAATAACTCTTCTCATAAATCCAAACATTTTATAGTATCAAGTGAATCTACCAACTTGATCAACAATTCAATAGCCATTACTTTTTTTTGTCTTGTAAATTTTAAAAAAAAAGAATTGTTAGTTAATTAATACTAACAACAATGCTTCCATTTTAAAATGTCCACTTGTATGTATAAGATTGCTTAATTCTGTTTTTGAAAAAGATTTTATCTGATAAAAAGCAAAAAAAATTTTTCATACAGATCTACAATAACAATAAGCTTGTCTCCTTGATATATGGCTAATTTAGTAAAAAAAAAAAAAATTTCACAGGATTATTAGAAATTGTTTCCTCTTAAAAGGATGTTTTTCTTTCCAAAGTACTTGATAGAGCAACTAAAATTAAGATGATAGAAATAAGTCAAAAACTAATAGCTGATTATACTTAATCTAATAAGATTTAAAGATTACTAATGTTTGATATTATTAATTTCAGGTACTATATGTAAGTTTGTTGTGAGTACAGTGAATGCTGGCTCTGGAGCCTTAGCAGTCACTGTTGAAGGTCCTTCAAAAGTGAAACTTGACTGTCGTGAAGTAGAAGAGGGCTATGAATTCAGCTACACACCAACTGCACCTGGTGATTACCTTATTACCATCAGGTATGCAGGTGTACACATTGCCGGATCTCCTTTCAAGGCTAAAATCACTGGTAAGTTGGTTTTATATTTTAGCTCCCTGAAAATTTAAGGCTTCCTTAAAAACTAATTTACCAAATATTACTAAACTTCAAATCCTGTTTCTACTTTGTCTGACAACATTAAAGTTGAGTTGTAATGGTTGAACATATTTCATCTCAAGGTTCTCTACAAAATCCAAGGGAGGCTCTGCAATGTATTCGATCCCAAATTAGCAGCCCAACTTCCATCTCTTTCTCACCAACGGGATGTGGCTTCCCTCTGTCTTTTCTACAAATATTCCCATGGCTTCTGCTCTGACAAGCTTCTTTCCTTGGTGCCCCAACCACATGAATTTACTCATGTTACTAGATTGGCATTTAGGTCCCCACCTTTTTACTGTCAAAATATTGAAATGTAACTAGCACTTCTACTCTAGTAGTTTTTCTTGCACTTCCTTCCTGTGGAACTCTTCCATATACTTGCTTCCCTGGTTGATACTCTACAAAAGCTTAAATGCAATGTCAATTGCCATCTATCTCCTTGATTCTCATCTTTCTCTTTTTTTTTTTTTTTTTTTTTTATTCAACATTGTTTGTATTTTTGTGTGTAAGTAACCCCTTGTGCACTAGTGGCAGCTCTGCCTTACCTTGCTTGGGGTGAAACAATTGTAAAAAAAAAAAGATTTGGCCTAATATCTTAAGTTAGAATCTCAATCATTTCAGTCAGCCTAGCATAGAAATAACTACTATATTAGAGCAAATAATGACAGCAAATTTTCAACAGAAGGTTGACAAAGAACATTAGGTTCAGGATTGTCCTGCAGGACACAGGCTTCGTGGCTTAATGCATTGTTAGTAGATTTGGGGATGTGACAATTGAGGGTTCGTATGTGTTTTTGTGTTTGTTTTGTGTGCGTGTCAATTTTTCATTGCTACATGGAAATTTCTGTTTCGAGATTAATTCTCATCATCAGGCAATGCTGGTGTGGTTGTGTAGATGATTTACATTTAAATGACAAATACTTTCGGCTTACTGTGAATGTATGTGGGTTTTTTGTTTTTTGTGTGTGGCTAATCAGAATGGAGATTCATTTAGGGGTTTGGCCCCAAGGAATTTCTGTGCTAACCAACTTTTTTCCTCTTTTTTTTTTCTTTTCCCTTGACCGTATTCCTCTCTTGTCTGCTTTCCTTCGCATTTATCTGATCTTATCATTTTCCCTTCAGTTTTATTACATTTGATGTAATACCAATCCTCTTCCCTTTATTCTATTTGTTAAAGATTTTTTTCTAAAAGGAAACCTCAAACTATTTTCTTCACTCCATCTATCAATTTGCTGTAAAGTTTCTTATCCTGATACAAAGTGGGGGGAATTATTAAAAAAAAAAGAACAGCTAACTTATTCTAGCTTTGACTTTTTCATTTTTATTTTTACCTAATTCATCAGTGAGCGTGTTATTTTAGGTTTTATCCATTTTCTAATGTGAATAATTTACAATGTCTACATATGACATTAATTTCGTTACGTTTTATTTAATAAATTTTTATTAAGGGATCTAATAAGTTTTTCATATAAGCATAATGAACATGGTTCATTTAAGGACTTACATGTTTTAGCTTCTTTTAGGATTTTCCACTTTATTTTGGGTGTTTTTTTTTTTTTTTTTTTGTTTCCTTTAGGTACCCATGATATCTCGATAGGGATGTTTTTATATATATATATATATATATATATATATATATATATATTTTCAGTTCAAACTGGAGAAACAATAACTGAACAATGCTAAAAAGAACAAGAATAGACAAAAGAATGATTAACATAGCATATGAAATTTTTTGAACATCAAATTTGGCAGGAAAGCATCAGGCCGGAAAAGAGTTTGGCAAATGAGATGACAAACTTAGCATAGTTTTTCAATGTATAAGGTGCTTTGCTAGTTAAAGGATTGGAAGTTAGAAGCCAGAAGAATTCCACAAGCAAGAAATACAAGAGAAATTTAGCATTTTACAGTTGAAACTTCTAAGGTATAACCGACCGTAAATTATATGCAGAGATCTAGCTGCCAAAATTGCTTAATATTCAATGCATGGATGAACGTTACTTGTAAATTTCTGGTGAGAAAATTTGTCTGGCACAAAAGTGAACCAACTGACCTATTTTTCTCACTCTCATTTCAACATCTTGGAATGCCAATAACCGGTTTGCTCACCTACCTAGTGTTTGGCCAAAACTCCAAGGACATCAATATAAACATGAAGTGAACTCTGATGGTTCCACTTCCCATGATAACTCTTTCCCATTCCCTTACGACTCTAAACAATTGTAATTCCCTCTGTATAATACTTGTTTTAACTATAGAGGTCACTTTTCACTTGCTGCAAAAGTAGTGTGCTTGTATCTAGTTCAATACTGATTTTTAAATTTTTTTTTTTTTTTTTTTTTTTTTTAATCATTTCACCCCGAGCAAGGCATTTCACTGCCACTATTGCGCAGGGGGTTACATAGGGAGGAAAGTGATGAGAAAGGATGGTTAGATATAGGAAATGTCAGGAGGGTGATAGACGGGTAAGGATACCGAGAATGAGGATTGGGTAGATGGTGAGTGTTAGAATAGATGCAAGTTAGTGTGATAGGTGTCTATTGACCTTAAATTTAAACTCCTGGAGATTGTAGCTGTCGAAAAATCAGACCTGTGGAAGGGAATTCCACAGGTGGGAAGCACGAGAAAAGAAGCTGTTGGAGTAGAAATTATGGTTACATTTTCTGTTTCACTGTAAAAGGGTGGGACCTAGTTGCTAATCTAGTATCTCGTATAAATTCGTACCTAGGTGGCACCAATGATCAAAGCTGAAGCCACGAAAGTATTTATAGAAGAGGCACAGGGAAGCCACATCACACCGGTGAGCTTTGTGACTTGCTTTATCTTAGATTGTCATTTAATGTTTCCTGAATTTTGTCTCTGTAGGAGATGGTCATGCCTCTGGATTCCATGAACAAGCTTCTGTTGTTGTGGAAACAGTGACAAAGACTAGCACAACGACACGCTTCAGTGGCATACAGAAGTTCCAGTCCGATGCAAGCAAGGTTGTGGCTAATGGAGCTGGATTGAAAACTGCCTACCGTGGCAAATCCAACACTTTCACTATTGATGCAACTCATGCTGGTAAGTAAACAAGCCAGAAACTCAAATGCCTATTTCCTTCTGCATGAGCTTATGTAATATAACTTTTTATATATCTAAGTAAAACCTATTTTCTTTGAAACTTTTTAAGTAATTGAAACTGAGCTTTGTTGCAAGGTGTATTTCAGTCAGTTAAGTGCCATACGTGATAAATGCTTGGGCGATCATGTCTCTTTTGAGACATGACTGACTGGGCATAAGATTATCCCGCAGTAGGTTGCCATTTCTTTCTGCAGTAGACTGGTTACCAACCAAGGCTATAGAACCCAATCTGTCCTGTTATTTAACCCATAACTGGAAGGAATAGACAGATTAATACCTTTCCCAAGGGTATTTGCATGTAAGTGAATGCAATGAATTTGGCTGGAATTCGAACTCAGCTCCCCGATTTCTCGTTCCGAGCTGCTATCCAATGCTCACAACGCACATCCATTATAAAGAACCTTAAATGCTTCAATTCAAAGAATAAAAAAGTTGCAACTGAATTATAATGCTTTGGTATCAGTTTGTGCTTAGTTGAAAAATGATTTCACTATTAACTATTCAATGATAATTATCAAGTGCTATCTTTTTTTTTTTTTTTTTTTTTTTTTTTTTAAAATGAACTCTGTTGATTAAAGGTCTTGGTCTTTTGCAAGGACTAGAACTAAAGCATCTAATCAGTGAAAATTTATTAGAATGTAATTGCCAAGTTTCAATGCAAGACTGACCTCTTAAGTTATCTAATGAGTTCATTGCCTGCAAGTACAAGAATGTCACCAATAAAGCCGGGTAAAAAGAGTTGTAAAGTTAGTGTAAGCTAACCACTCTCATACAGTCAGTTAAGTGCCATATATGATACTTTCAATCCATGACTGACCAGGCAGATTTTACCATGGTAAGTTTGCCATTTCTTTGTAGTAGTGGTTGCCAACCAAGGCTACAGAACCCAATCTGTTCTATTATTTAACCCATAGCTGGAGGAGAGATGACTAATACCTTTCCAAAGGGTATTTGCATGTAAGTGAATGCAATGAATTCAACTGGAATTAGGACTCTGCTCTAATCAATTTCTCATTTCGAACTACGTGGCTGTCAGATGGCTATGGCAGCAAGTATGACTTACACTTTAAATATGAAACATAACATTTAATTTCCTTAAATGCAAATACATGAAATATGCTGAAAAAGTATTATAAATAAAGCATCTTATTTTTAGTGCTTATATATTTCAAAGCAGAAGACTATATAAAAATGTCAAAATCATTTACTGTACTGAAAGATACCTTTTTTAAACAAACTTTTTCTCCTTCTGTTTCAGGTGTGAACATAATGTTTGTTGGCATGCGGGGTCCCAAAGGACCATGCGAGGAATTAGTTGTGAAACACATGGGCAACAACCAATATTCCATCTCTTACTTTGTCAAAGAGCAGGGAGAATATATGCTTATTGTCAAGTGGGGAGACGAACATATCCCTGGTAGTCCTTTCTGTGTTGAAGTACAGTAGACTCAATTTCTGCCACAAACTTCACCCCGTAGTTTGCATACATAAAAATACATACTCTCACACAAATTTACTTTGTTTAATCATGAACTAACAGGCAGCAGAAACCTCCCCCTCACCCACCCACAATGCTGTCTACAGATTATCAATTTTGACAAAATTCTTAGACTGAACTTTCTGCAATGCAATTTGATCATGTTTTCGAGGCTTGCTCACTCAAGATAAATTTTTTTTTCTATAAAGAGATAAAAAAAAATTAACTGGCAGATTGAATTGTTAAACTTTTGTAAAACCTTTTTATATTTGAACTGTGAAGCTTTTTTTTTTTTTTTTTCCCCCCTCCTTATTATTTTTATTAATGAATTCATTTCAAGAACTAAAAAAAAAGAAAATGTTTTAAGGTGATAATCTTAGATAATTTAAATTCAAAAGCAAAATGCTTAAACTTTTTTCTTCAAATAACTTTCGTTTAATCACCTTCAAAAAAAAAAAAATTTACAAAAAAAATGGAAAAATTTTAAATGCAGCTTCCTATATAGCTTCTAATTTTCAATTATTGCTTTTGTCATTTCTAGAAACATTTTTTCTTGAAGTTTATTTTTGCATAATTAACAAAAATAAAACTTTAAAAAAAATTCCCTACACTTCAAAGCCCCTCCCCCCCGCCTTACCAAAAGAGTTAAATCTGCTGTTGCATGGGTGAATGCCATCAGCAGTCGCTAACCATCTAAAGGAATGTTTCCTGAAGAAACTTTGGGCAAAAAATTTGAAAGATTATTTTTGTTAGCGACAGTTTTGTACAAATTTAAAAAAAAAAAAAAAAAAAAATTCTTGCAATTTTCTTGCAAAAAAAATTTGCATTGCTGATAATTTTTTGTTGAAATTTTTACAATTTTTTTTTCTTTTTTTTTTTTTCTACATTGAAATAATTGAATAAAATGAATTTTCTAAATTACTTTTGGTTTGGTTATGTTTTACAGAACAAAATATTTACTCTCCTTCAAATTAAGACTATTGTCGAAACCTTTCAAATCCTTACACTGACTAATTTTACTGGCCCTGCAAATGTACACAATGGATGTAACAATACTTTCTGGATCATAATGAGAAGGGCTTCTCTAGACATTTCAGGTAAATGTTGCTGGGATTTGTAATCCTAACAAAGCCATAAATATTTTAATGGTCAGATAGAATTTACTCTGGTTTGGTTTTTTGTTTTAAAGCATATCTCAATGGGTGACTTAATGCCTACAAGATTTTTAGGATAGATTTGTATGAATAGAAACCATTCTATCTTCAAATAAAATCAAACCGGATTTATAAACTGGTTTATAAATCTGGTTTAATTTTTTATTTAAATTTTTCTTTTTAATCCTCTCCCCCTGCCCCCAAAAAAGTATTGCTGGTATTTTTACTATAAAAACCTGTTACTACTTTCACTACTGCTAAAGTCCTGTCTGGCTACAGGATTCTGCACCATGCCACAAACGGAAACCCAGTCATGACTGTCAGACAACTTCTATTGCCACATCATCCTACATCTGGCCACCTAACTCTCTAGACTGCTATCCCTTTGATTATTATATTTGGGACGTAGTTGATTGGGAGACAACTAAAACTCTTTAGAACTCCAGGCAAGGATTATGGCACTATTCACCAACTTAAGCAAGGAGACTTTCTGGACGAGCTGTAAGAGTTTTTGAAGTCATGGTTGAAGACAATGGTGGTGTGGGTCTTTATTTATTTTTTATTTTTATTTCTTCTAAAATAAAGTTCAGTATTTTAAGATATATTTACCAAAATCAAACAAATGTTAAAATGAGATCAGTTTTCATTTTTGTGTAATTTAAACACTTTATCCATTTCACTGTGTGAGTGAGAGATATATTGCAACTAATTTTTCATCCTGGCACAATCTGCATATGTTGCCACCATCATATGGTTTGGCTATTTTCACTATATTTTTGGAGTATGGTGAAAATAGCCAAACCATACAATGGTGGCAACATATGCAGATTGCATTAAAAAAAAATTAGCTATTCTTTTCACAGGAAAAAAAAAATTGACAAAATCAGTTTATTGTAAGTTGCCTGAAGATACTGAAAGGTCACAACCCAAGTTACAGAAATAACTCATGTGTGAACATCTTTCAAACATCTTATTAAAGCTGACAAGACTAAGATCTTAACATTTTTCCATTTTGGTGAAGTTAATATAAACTGCTTATTTTCAGCCCCTTCTACAGCTGTTTTCAAAGGTGTTTCAAGATTATTTATTCTGACAAAAGAAATCCTGTTCGTCACAAGCCCCCTTTCAGCCTTCATAGAATTTATAGCAAATTTCTTTTAGTTATGTGAACTATTAATAGATAAGATTTTCAGATAATCCAACAAATGGTTAGCTAAGCTTTATCATTTTTACAAATTGGTTCACATGAAATGATAGTCTTATTCAGGGGTAGCATCATGTCAGTGTAAATGAGGTATCAATTTTTTTTTTTTTCTTGCTTACATGAAGTTCAATAATTTTTTTTTAACACAGGGAAAAGGATTCTGCATGAAAAGATAGAAATGTAAAATATATGTAGACCAAGTGGCTACCTTAAATTTTCAAATAGCATCTGAAACGAAACTGATGGAGAGAGGTTCTTGAAAGGTACATGATGATGCTATCATAGGGGGTAATAGTGGGAGAAGAAAAAATGAGTCATTTCTGATGATAGCTAAGGGGAAACAGGAAGTTGTCAAAAACAGTGACTAAAATGTACCCTAAACAAAGGGGAAGTGAAAAAGTTCTGTACTGTGATAATAGAATATTTAAATTTTATTATTTAATAAAGGATTGGGTACAAAGAGGGACAAAATAAAATTATTACTTCTAAAAATGTAAAAAAAAATTTCCCCCTCCTCCAAGAGGTAGAAAAGAAAATACTCTTGTACAGTAAAACTAAAATATTTTCAACTTGAATGTTTAGTCACTGTGATCAGTAATTAATGACATTGAAATTGTTTACAACTCTCTCTCATGTGTCATTCAGAATTATCCTGATTTCAGCTTGTCAGTTGTCTGGGTTGACCTCACACACTCTCTTCTTCAAGTAGACTCAGAAAGTAGTCTAGTGGTCTCAGATCAGAGTAGGACAGCCATAGATTATCGGTCAGCTGGAAAGTATTGCACGAGGTATTGAAGAGTGCAGTCAGAATAGTGGGGTGGTGCACCATCCTGTTGAAATACAACTGTATTCATGCCAAACCCCCTTAATGTAGGAATTAACTCTCCAAAGCAATTTGATGTATTAGTGTGCATTTACTGCCAACTAATGACGATCTTCAAAAACAAAAAAAACAAAAAATTATAGCCCCAAACTACTAGTGCATGTCATACTGTTATATATATATATATATATATATGGGATTTTAAACATGTTCATGAGGTTGTTCACTGACCTATAAATCTGAAATTTTGTTTATTCATTTGCCTGCTCAGATGGAAGTGCCTCTCTTCTGAAGAGAAGAGGGTCATTCTCAATACCCTCGCTTATCATTTGATCCGAACTCTGTATCGTTTGGTCATGTTGGTTTGAGTTTGTGCTTAAAGGATCTACACTTGTAGGGAAACAGTTTCAAACCACTGGACAATTTGGTTCTCAGATCTCCTAGAAATACCCACTCGCTGTGACCACAGTAAGTGGTAGATCTACAGGGTGACTGTTTCAACTGGTCCCTGACATCTTTAACATGAGCCAGCGTCCTTTCTGTTAACTTTGGGCCACAGTGGAATTTATTGTTAACCACACTGTTTCTAAACTTTCTACCAAACGTGTGGTCACATGGCTAATGGGGAATTTTCTTCTCAGGATATTCATGCCGAAATTGTCTCTGAACTTATGTAGATGACTTTGTTGCAGAATAGTCCCACAATCTTTGTCCTCTCTTCAATCAAAAACTGCTTGTAGTGGTCCATCTTAGTATCAGATAAAACCTATAGCTATGCATCTCTCCTGAAAAAGAATCGATTATTTCTTTAGAACATGTCTTTACTTTTGTCCCTCACCTTGTACAATGCTTAATTACTAAGTGTTGTCATTTGCTAAGCAACTTTTGGTTACTTATAGTATCTGCTCTTTTTTTTTTTTTTTTTTTTTATACATCCTGAAGAGTCTCATTACTGTTCCACATTAGTCTAACAGAAATCAGTGCTTTCAGTGTAGCAGCCAAGGGCAGAATTCTAAATATTTTGCCAATTTTCTGGTACGGAGAAAATGTCACTCTTTTTCATTCTTCTAAAATTACTTGCCAAGGTACACAAACTAAAATATTAGCCTTTTTAGTACTTTTTGTAGATAAATATTGTGTTGTCTCCCCCCCACCCAAACCTTTTGAAACAATTAAGCATACTAGTCCAATTGTGGGTGGGGGAAGGGAACTAATCTATTTTGGTAGATTTTCTACTGCTTATCAAACCTTTGAAGATTATTTAAAGCTAGAAAATTCTAAGAATTTCAATGATAATAGTTTAGATACGTTTTACTAATTAACCCATTAATTAATGGGGTATATCCTAAGTTCTTTCCATCTGAATCTATCCTGCACATATATTAGGTTCTCCCAAAAGTTCATAAACACTTGCGAAATGGGTCTGACAGGTTCAGAAAGGGGCAAGAAAGTCATGTTGTGCGTTTGGAACTTTGAACGAATCATGCATTTTGAGTTGGTTCTGAATGGTCGTGCCATCAGTGCCGAACTTTACCATCAGCAACTTGAGCAGGTCTACGAAAAGTTGAAGCAAAAGTACCTGGCTCTGATAAACCGAAAGCGCGCTTTGATGCAGCAGGACAATGCCAAGCCACACACAGCCAGGAAGACCAAAGACAAGTTTGAAGAGCTGGACGGTGTTAGAGGGTCTGCCACATCCAGCCTACAGTCCTGACTGTGCTCTATCAGATTACGGCCTTTTCCACTCATTGCAACACTTTCTGAAGGGCTGAGGAAGCATGTCACGAATTCTTCGATTCGAAGCCGGCTGAATGGTACTTTGACCAGATCCGAAAGCTTGCAGATTGATGGCAGAAAGTCTTGGCAAATGATGGTCTTTATTTTGAGCAATAATTTTTGTTTTTGCAAGTAAAATTTCAATTTTTGCAAGTGTTTACAAACTTTTGGGACAACCTAATATAAATCTACCATCCACCCGTGTATTGAATACTGCTGCCACATCTGGTCGGGTGCCCCTGCTATTCTCCTGGGGGTTCTTGACAAAATATAATGAAGAATCTGTAATGTGATCCATACCAATTTGGCTGACTGCCTGCAGTCACTCTCTCACCAACATGTGCCTCTTCTATAAATACTTTCATGGCTTCTGCTCCAATAAACTTAGATCACTGGTGCCCCCTAGGTACAAATTTGCACAAGATACTAGATTAGCAACTAGGTCCCACTCTTTTACAGTGAAACCGATAAGATGTAACTGCAATTTCTACTTTGACAGCTTCTTTTCTCGCACTTCCCGCCTGTGGAATTCCCTTCCACATACTTGCTTCCTCAACAGCTACAATCTCCAGGAGTTTAAATGTAAGGTCAATAGACACCTCCTAATACACTAACTTGCACACATTCTCTCAAACACTCTTCCTATGTACCTCGTTACTTGTCTATCACCCTCCTTCTGACATTTTCTATATCTAATTGCTCTCTCAGCACCTTCCCCTATGTAACCCCCTGCGCTACAGTGGCAGGGGAATGCCTTGCTTGGGGTGAAATGATTAAAAAAAAAAAATATCAACAGCCAAAACATTGTAAACATGGCAATAAAGATGAGGACAACAGTCCAAATAATGGAAATACTACCTCATCTCAGAAGTATAGACAAATATGTAAAATTCTGCATATTAGACATTCTAAACAGTACTATGCAAACATCTTCAGTTATTTTAAACTATTGTAAATTTCTAATAAGTGTGTCTCTGGCAGAAAAAATGGTGATGCGGACATCTGTTATTGAAATGAAGTTATTTGTTAAACAAATTTGTGTGTTACTGAAAATCTTTCAGCCAGTTATTAATATGTCAAAGATAAAACTTAATCCCAAATCCCTTACCTAACATGATTGAAAGTACTATTGACTCTAAGACATTTCTTGTTGCAAATAAAGCAATGTAAAGAAATCTCTTAAAGGAATGCTGGGTTGGTCTATATCAGTCAGTTAAATGCCATGCTTGATACACGCTTGGGCGATCATGTCTCGAAAGACACATGACTGACTGGGCAGAAGATTATCCTGCAATAGGTTGCCATTGTTTTCTGCGGTAGACTGGTTGCCAGCCAAGGCTATAGAACCCAATCTGTCCTGTTATTTAATCTATAACTGGAAGGAAGAGATGGATTAATACCTTTCCCAAGGGTATTTGCGCATAAGTGAAGGCAACGAATTCAGCTGGAATTTGAACTTGGCTCCCGAGTTCTCGTTCTGAGCAGATATCCACTGCACCACAATGCACATCCATCCATCCATCTATCTATCTATCTATCTATCTATCAATCATCCTGGTCTATATAGGATTGTGAATATTCAACTGCACTTACTGATTCAGTCAGTCAGTTAAGTGCCATATGGGATACATGCTTGGGTAATCATGTCTCATTCGATCCATGATTGACTAGGCAGAAGATTTTTCTATAGTCGGTTGCTATTTCTTTCTGCAGTTGACTGGGTTTTGTAGCCTTGGTTTACAACTGATCTGTGTTGCAATTCAACCCCTAGCTAGTGGGAAAAGAGATGCAATAGTACTTTTTCCAAGTCTGCTATGCCTATTTTGACTAAGGCATGCCAAGCAGAGCTATTTTGTAAACCACCTTCCCAGGAGGCAGGGGAGATGTTGCAGTATTTCAGGAAGTTCCTTGAGGGTGACCTTGAAGCATTTCTCTTCTTTGAGCTCCCAGTAGAAGAGATGCTCTGGGAGGTGGTTGTCCTCCATGCTGTGTACATGGCCAACCCATTGAAGTTATGAGTGTGGTGTGAATGCTCCCCATCTGGGCTTGCTCAAATACCTCTGTGTCTGGAACTTTGTCTTGCCAGTTGATACAGAGCAACATTGTCAGACATCTCATGTAGAAAGTGCTCAGTCGCCTGGTATGGTGATTGTAGATAGTTCATATTTCATTGGTGTACAGTAGGGAAGGAAGCACCACTTGGTCTGCAGGCTCGATTCGTGCCACAGTGTCTGCCGAAGGCTGCACTGGCTCTGGCAATCCTGTAGTCCACTTTCTTGTTAATGTTAGCAGAGTGACAGGGTGCTTCCAATGTAGACAAACTTGTCAGTCATAGCAAATCTCTGTCCCTTGACCATTATTTCTGGCTCTGTGTAGGTGGCCCCTGGGGATTGCTAGTGCATAACCTCGATCTTCCTGGTAGAGAACATGAGGCCAAAGTTGTCACATGCATTGGAGAACAGGTCCATGTTTTCCTGCATTTCAGATTGTGTACTAGCATTTTATGTGCAATCGTTGGCAAAGAGAAAGTCACAGTAATTTGGTTTTGGCCCGCAACTTTCTCAAGTTGAAGAGCTTTCTGTTAGTCTGGCAACTGAAGTTGACCCCAATGTCACCATCCTGGAAGGTGTTGCTGAGCATGGCAAAAAACATCATGCTGAACAAGCTTGGGGCCAGCATGCAGTCCTGCTTTATGCTGTTGGTCATGGGGAAGGGCTCAGAGAAATCTCTGTCATCCTAGACTCTCACAGACATGTTGTCCTGGAACTGCTGGACCAGTGAGTTGAATTTGATGGGCATCCATATTTGATCATGATCTTCCACAATCATTTGCAGCAGACACTTGTTGAGGATGTTGTGGAAGTGTTCTGCCTAGTGCTTCAGGATCTTCTTGTCTGCAATCAGCATGCTACTATCTGCACAAAGAAGGAGCTAACAATCCAGGCAATGTGGGGCTGTAGACATCCTTGAGGATACTGTAGAAGTTCTTTATGTCCTTGTCAGTGTACACCTTGCTGATCCACTCATCCTTCTTGTGGCATAGCTTGCACTGAGCAGTTCTTCTTGCATTGCTGGATGCAGAGGAGGGATTGTTGAGGTCTCTGCTTTTCCTCAAGCAGGGTTTGGATGGCCTTATTGTTGTCATTGAACTGGTCCTAGTGTTTGTGGGTAACAGGTCCTAACACATTTGAAGTAGCAGCATAGACAACATCATGTAGATGCACCTATTCTACCTTGATATCTGTTCGGGTTTGGAAAATATAGCTTGCTACCAAGCTTCTCAACCTTTTTCAGCACTTGAGCCTGGAGATGTCAATCACTCGTGACCTTGATGCATTATGGTCTCCTGGAGGGCTGGATTCAGATGTTCATCTGAGAGATGAGTGGGCGGTAATTCATCCAGTATTCCGCACCACACATGGCCCTTTTGACACTGACATCACTGACATCCTGCCTATCTTGCTGCCTGATGATGGCATTTATTTTTTATTTATTTTATTTTTTTTATTTTTTATTTTTTTTAGCTGTTTGATAAGAAAATCAGTTCATACTTTAGGACGAGTTCATGTACGGTTCACCTCTTAATGTAAATTAGCTCTGATTGTCACCAATTGGAAGCGTTTGTAAGACTTTGTATGGGGCCCAAACTTTATAAATTTTTTTTCTAGTGTCTGAAAGTGCTTATTGAGGGTATGATGTTGAGAGACCCGAAACCCCCTAGTGATCCACGCAAAGACATCACTGATGACACCCTCTAGCGCCCCCACTACGGTGCGTATATTTGAAATCAATAGATGATAAGAAGTTTGAATGACTAGCTTAAAGATCATTGCTTTAGGGTAGGCATGATCAAATTTACATGTACCATATGTCCATATTTATCTGCATAAATTCATTAAACATGGACTTCAATTATTTTTTTTAAAATCATGTCACTCCAAGCAAGGCATTCCACTGCCACTATACCGCAGGGGGTTACACAGGGCGATAGACGAGTTAGGATGTACATAGGGGGAGAGTTGGAGAGAATGGGAGGGTTAGTGTGTTAGGAGGTGTCTATTGACCTTACATTTAAACTCCTGGAGGTTATAGCCGTCGGGGAAGCAAGCATGCGGAAGGGAATTCCACAGGCGGGAAGAGCGAGAAAAGAAGCTGATGGAGTAGAAATTGCGGTTACATTTCATCGGTTTCACTGTAAAAGGGTGGGACTGAGTTGCCAATCTAGTATCTCGTGCGAACTCACACCTAGGGGCACCAGTGATTTAAGTTCATCAGAGCAGAAGCCATGAAAGTATTTATAGAATAGGCACAGGGAAGCCACGTCACGCCGGTGGGAGAGTGACTGCAGGCGGTCAGCTAAGTCGGTATCAATCACGTTACAGATTCTTCGCTGTATTTTGTCAAGAAGCCCGAGGAGAATAGTAGGGGAACCCGACCAGATGTGGCAACAGTATTCAAAACACGGGCGGATAGCAGATCTGTATAAGTGCAGGATAGATTCAGGCGGAAAGAATTTCCGGGCCCTGCACAGAGAGCCAACTTTCATAGCAGCGGATTTAGCAATGAATTCGACGTAGTCATTCCACTTGAGGTCCGCTGAAAGTGTCAGGCCAAGCAGGCGTAGTGTTTTACTCTCTGGGAGGCATGCCTGTTCCATGCTAATGGGTTTAACAATTTCAAAACGAAATATCTTTCCAGTCAATACAGTGAAATATTTGGCTTATTGGAAATATTAAATTAAATATATTCGCTTGAAATTTAAACAAAAAAAGTTACCAGCAATTTTTTTTCATTTTTAAAGTTTCTACAGCGTTACCTCTTAGATGGTCAAGATAACTAAACTTCTCTACAAAAATTTATATAAAAAACATGTATATTAAATGATTAACAAAAGTACTCAAAGACCGCAAACCTCAATACCGACCTAATCTCAGCGATTAGCATGTAACGATTGTTAAAATGAGAATAATTGCAATGAACTTGACCACCCTAAAGAGTGAAAATACAAAAAATGAACTAGACCGCTCTCAAAATCAAATGCACGGCTAAAATGACCCATGAAAAGATTTAAAAATTAAATTAAAATTTTAAAAAATTTTGAAATATGGAAAAATAACCCAGAAACTTTACCCTGTACCAAACTGAGCCCAAAATCTAACAGTTTATGCCAGTCATGAGGCCAATCATCCCTGAAAGGATTATCCGAATCCATCCAGCGGGTCTTAAGATATCTTGTCAACGGACGGACGCGACCGATTCGGATGAAACTATAGATATATAGGAAAAAAATTAGCAACTGACTGTCTATCTGATTAATTAAAAATTTAAATATTCTTCAGGTGTTAATTTCGAACCGGAGGCCGAAACGTCGTAAACATGGCAATAAAGATGAGGATAACAGTCCGAACAATGTAAATATTGTCAATACTACCTCATCTCATAAGAATTAATAGCTGCGTCCATTACTAAGACTGTTGAGTCGCTGTGCAGAGCCGGAAAGTTTTTCTTGTCAGAAACCAACCTGCACATTTACAAATCCGCCATTCGTCCATTTATTGAGTATTGTTGCATTATCTGGTCAGCTAATCCTGCTCCGAATCTCGGGGTTCCCGACAAAATCTAGAGGAGGATATGCAATGGAGACTTGGCTGCTCGCCCTCAGCCACCCTCTCACCGACGGAACCTGGCCTCCCTCTGTCTTTTCTACAAGTATTTTCACAGCTACAAGTTTTGAACTCAATTTAGCGGTTAGCTATTTGCCTATAGCTAACAGGTGCTACCACTCTGGGTCAGGGTGGACCTGGGCACAACAGCAATTAAGATGTGGTTCTATGTGCCTCACAACCTCCCAATCAGAGGATTTTCCGCAAGATGCAGTTCTTATGTATGTTTATTTTATGTTTAAAGATAAAATAGATGACAGAATTAACAAAGTTTATAATAAACAAGAAACAAAAACAGCGCAAAAAATAATATAAAGCAAGCAAATATTATATGCCAGGCATATCTAAATCTAAACTTATTTATAAATGGATCTTTGTGTGTGTGTGTCTGTGTGTCCGTTACCTATAGACTCCGAAACGGCTGAACCGATTTTCTTGAAAATTTACAGAGTTGTACTATAAGCGTCTGCCAGTGTTCTTAGCTAAGTTTTGTGTCAAGGTACCCCCGATAAATATCGAAAATCGAAAAACTCGGGTTATAGAAGGAGTGGTCCGATTTTAATCAAATTTGATACACTCATAGACAAAGACATAAGAAACGATATTCATGAAGTTTCAAGGTCGCAGTTCTTGCAATAGTGCAGAAAATCGAAAATATATATATATATATATATATATATATATATATATATATAAGGTAAGATGTTTGTGTGTGTGTCTGTTTATCTGCCTGTATGTCTGTATCTTTTTTTTTCAGCCCTTTTATTTTAGGTTTTGCTTCGAATTTGGCTCTAAGTAGGTATAATTGTAGTTCTTAGTCTCAGCCATGATACCATTTACTCAGAGGACTTATTTAGCCTTCAAAATTCAGTTTACGACAAAAAAAACTTATTTGATATCAATACCAGGAAATGAAAATTTGAATTACATCCATTCATTTTTCTTTCAGTCTATGGTTTCGCTTTAACTGGAAACAACTATTGCTTTTTAGTCTTTCGTGCCAACGTCCAAAGAGTCTGAGCTCCAGGACCATGAATTAGTTTTAAAGCTTTCATTACACCCGACCAACGCCGGGCTATACTGCTAGTTAACAGTAATAAGACAAAGTAGTAGCAATATGACAAAAAGTTTACAAACTAAGAATTGGCATCAACACATAAAAGCAACTTCGGACATAAAAGGCAAAACAGACCGGGAGTGGTCAGATGAAACCGAGAACTGGCCTGTTTTATTGGCTAGGACAAAATTCCAGTATGCATTTGGGTGCTTTTGCTTATAAATTGGGGAGGAGAAAGTGTTTTGCAGTCATTCCTACAATTGGTTGTAAATCGGATTAGCTAGCATTTAGGATAATGTAGATAAGCCTCTCCTCCATTTCCTTTTCTGTCCTGTGCCACAATTGTTTATTTTAAAGAATACATAATCATTCCCACTAATGGACTGGAACCAACATGATATTAGTTACTGAAATCAGAGAATACTTAGTTTTGATCAGTTACAATTTAATTTAATATTTTTAATCAATTTAATGATTGAAAATGGATGTGCGTTGTGGTACAGTGGATATCGGCTCGGAACGAGAAACCGGGGAGCCGAGTTCAAATTCCAGCTGAATCCATTGTATTCACTTATGCGCAAATACCCTTGGGAAAGGTATTAATCCGTCTCTTCCTTCCAGTTATGGGTTAAATAGCCTTGGTCGGCAACCAATCTACCACAGAAAGCAATGGCAACCTACTGCGGGATAATCTTCTGCCCAGTCAGTCATGTCTCTTTCGAGACATGATCGCCCAAGCGTGTATAACGTATGGCACCTAAACTGACTGAATGATTGAAAATACATGTTCATATCTGTAACTCATTCTGAAATTGTGTGTGTGTGTATATATATATATATATATTATAAATTACGTTTTAGAACATGTACATAATTTTTTCTATATATGTCCTCTTCTCTACAATCATATGTTTGTTTCAATGTTGTGTTACCAACATTTCATCAGGAGGAAAGAGCAAGAGTTGGAATCATCCTCTGTTTATATTTTGTTCGTTGTGGGGTTGGTTGGGGTTATTGATAATGAAGGGAATGTGTCTTTCGTTTTGACCGTTAGACTTTTGAAGAACTTGGTGTGTAAGTGCAAGATTGTTGATTAATGGCCTTATCTGTTGGAATGTACATTTTTATCGGTTGGGTATATCTATACATATCTTATATATATAAGTCATTCGCAAACAGATCTGTTTCGCTGTATCACAGCTCATCAGTAGACGTTGATTGCCTTTAACCCAGGATTGAAACCCGACCGAAGTGGCGTCAGTCGACAGTTCTACCTCTGGGCCATGGGCGCACAGTAGAAGAAGACAAACTTTTTTTAGCATGTATATTGTCATTATACACGCCCAATATATTGTCATTATACATGCCCAATTATATATATATATATATATATATATATATATATATATATATATATATATATATATTTTTTTTTTTTTAATCCCCAGAAAAGCATGTAGGTAAAATCCCCAAAACCAAATCCTATTAATAAAAATTTTATTAATATTAAAAATGATCCAGGTGGAGGGCTCAATGTAAATAGTATAATCTATTTACAGAGTCAAATAGTCAAATATGTATATTATATCAAATAAAAATCCAAATTTACGCACATTGTGTAGCTACTTCAGTAAGAAACTTTTTGCTTCTTCAGCAACAATCAAAAACACATAATTATATTAATTTTAGTTTTTGATCGTTGGTGAAGAAGCGAGATTTTTCTTGCTGAAATAGCTATACAACGTATGTAGATTTTGGAATTTTATTTGATATTTATAATTATTACATTAGACCCTGTGAAAAACTACTACAAAATTGTGCATTTTGTTTCGACATTGAAAGAACAATGTCTCATTGTTTCATGAAGTAGTTAACAATGATGATAACTATCTGATGGGACATTGTTCTTTCAATGCAGAAACAAAATGTACAATTTTGTAGTAGTTTGTAGTTTTTCACATGTTCTAATGTAATAATTAATAAATATTCATTGCTATATTTTCACTGTTTTAAATTAATGTTTTGGATGTTGTAATTTTATTTTTTGTTTTTCTTCATTTATATATATATATATATATATATATATAGGCAAATCTTCTGTTGTCATGGTGTTGTTCTTATAACAAAAGTGATAAAAACAATGAAAAAGAAACTAAATGAAAGTGGTTAGACAATATACAAACACATTTAAGAAAGCAAAAACTTAAATTCAAACCTTCAGCATCCCCTCTCCTTCATGCACATGTGTAACCACACCAAAATAAACATCACTTTAGTTTGATGAATTCCTAAAGGATGAAATGCATCACATGAAAGATTTTTGTTGTAAATTTTCCTAAAATTATTCTATATAAAAATTGATATATTTCTTTGGGTTTGACTTCTGTGTAAAATAATTTATTTCCTGTATCATAATTCAACAGACTTTAGCTCAAAAATAAAGAAGGGTTTAATTCAGTTTACTTTTTAAAATAAAAATGCTTCCCACCTACCAACACAAAATTTCTAAAAATGTCACCCCCAACATGAAATTTCTAAAGTACTATGATTTTTTGAAACCTGGAACTTGTTTTTGTTTATTTGTAAGGTTCTGACTTATGCTATGGCTATAAACTGTGTTAAAAAAATTATTTAAGTACTATTCAATTACATCATTAGCAAATTAAATAAATAAATTTCTACATGTTTGTAATTTTTGTATATTTGTAAGGTTGTATGTTATATTCTGGCTATAAACTATTAAATGCATTAAAAATATAAGTAATATTTAATTACATAATTAGCAAATTGAAAAATAAACCTTCTGAAATATTTTTGGTTTTTTGGTTTGGGAGTGACCTTTTTCAAGAACTAAAACAAATTAATGCCTTTTTCTTTGATTTATGACACTAGAACATAAGGTTATAAAAAGTAGGGTTACAAAAACATCATAAATCACACCAAGTTTTTGGATAATAAACAACTTAGGATTCTGTTTAAAACTTGTGGTTACTTGATTTTGGCACAGTAATTACAACTCGGATGTGCATTGTGGTACAATGGACATCCACTCGGAACGAGAAACCGGGGAGCCGAGTACGAATTCCAGTTGAATCCATTGTATTCACTTACGCGCAAATACCCTTGGGAAAGGTATTAATCCATCTCTTCCTTCCAGTTATGGGTTAAATAGCAGGACAGATTGGGTTCTTTAGCCTTGGTTGGCAACCAGTCTACTGCAGAAAGCAATGGCAACCTACTGCGGGATAATCTTCTGCCCAGTCAGTCATGTGTCTTTCTGACTGAATTACAACTCAAGAGCTCTTAAACCATACAGTGAGGCAATTCTGAGAGCTCTAGAAGTCCTGCCAAGGTTAGTCATTGGTGGCTTCAAGCTGAAGAATATAAGATATGCAGAAGATACAGTGCTGATAAATGACACGAAAAGAAAACTACAAGACCTCCTACAGGAATTAGTTAAAGAAAGTAGAAAGAAACAACTACAAATAAATTACAAGAAAACTGAATGCATGGTCATCAGTAAAAAGAGGAATCCAAAATGCCAGCTACACGCTGAGGAGATTAAAATCAAACAGGCGCAGAAATTTAAATACCTGGGAAGTATTCTAACAGAAGATGGTCAGTGCGACACTAAGATCCGAATGTGTATTGGCATGGCTAAAGATGCATTCCAGAAGTTGAGTAGAGTATTAAGAGACAGGAAAATTTCACTGGAAACAAAGAAGAGAGTACTGGATTGTTATGTGATGTCTGTCCTTCAATATGACAGCAAATGCTGGACAATATCATTAAAGATAAGGGAAAGTCTGAAAGCAACAAAATGTTGTTCTACAGAAGGATGTTGAGGATGCCACTGATCAAACATGTGAGCAACAATGTGGTTTTGGAGAGGATGGAAATGAAAGGGAAACTGATATTTAACATCAAGAAGAGACAGCTGAAGTTTCTGGGATATGTAATGAAGAAGGAGGGCTTGGAGAATCTGATACTCACTGGATGGACAGAAGGAAGAAAAGATAGAGGAAATCAATGCATGACATACTTGATTGGCTTGAGCAGATAGATGGCAGAGCAGGGTTTGGGAAGAGTAACAGGAGAAGGAGTGTTAAAACCTACAAAGGTTAGGGAGATGTGGAAGGCCATGATCGTCTACGTCGTGAAGGGACACAGTACATAGAAGAAGGAGAATTACAACTCAAATTTCTTTAATGGTCCCTTAAATTTTTATGCCTGGATTTCTTAGATTTAAATGATTTTCTTTATTATTCAACTGCATACAATATAAAGTAACATGTTTAATTCTTTCTTTCTCTTACATATTTACTAGCAGTATAACCCGGCGTTGCTCAGGTGTAATGAAAGCTTTAAAAGTAATCCATGGTCCTGGAGCTCAGATTCTTTGGGCGTTGGCACGAAAGACTAAAAAGCAATAGTTGTTTCCAGTTAAAGCAAAATTGTAGACTGAAAGAAAAATGAATGGATGTAAGTCAAATTTGGATTTCCTGGTATTGATATCAAATAAGTTTTTTTCGTCGTAAACTGAATTTTGAAGGCTAAATAAGTCCTCTGAGTAAATGGTATCATGGCTGAGACTAAGAACTACAATAATATTTACTTAGAGCCAAACCCGAAGCAAAAACTAAAATAAAAGGGCTGAAAAAAAATACAGACATACAGGCAGATAAACAGACACACACACAAACATTTTGCCTTTTATATATATATATATTATCAATTTTCTGCACTATTGTAAGAACTGCAACCTTGAAACTTATGAATATTGTTTCTTATGTCTTTGTCTATGAGTGTATCAAATTTGATTAAAATCAGACCACTCCTTCTATAACCCGATTTTTTCGATTATCAATTTGCAATATTTATCGGGGATACCTCAACACAAAACTTAGCTAAGAACACTCGCAGACGCTTATAGTACAACTGTGTAAATTTTAAAGAAAACCAGTTCAGCCATTTTGAAGTCTATAGGTAATGGACACACACAGACACAGACACAGACACACACACACACACACACACACACAAAGTTCCATTTATAAATAAGTTTAGATTTAGATTAGATAGCTTTAGATATTCTTTAGGTGGAAAATATTTTAATTACATCAATAATAACTAAAGGTCAACATTTAAAACTTAAAGATTTTGATATTACATTTTGGTTGGCACTATTATCATTTTGAAAGTGAAATGGTACCATTATCTATCACTTAAGTACTTCAACACATGGTAAAGGTTAAAAAGGTTAGACTGGGTGACTCTTACTGATAAGTGTTGAGTATGTCCTATATGCAAAATCTCATGCTAAAACTAAGCTTAAATTACAACTATAACTTGCAATATCACTCTCCTTGAATAATTTACTAGGTTTAGACAAAAATTGATCTTGGTTGGCTGATTGAAAAAGTCTTCGTTTTCATTTCTTCTTTCTTGTTTAGAAAGAGAAAGTGGGGGATCAGTAAGCCATGTTCAAATTCTGATCAACTGATTTCACTTTCACACTAATAACTTTGGAAAAGGCATGAATCCATTTCAAAATAAACTATGCTCTCCAGTTTTGGTTGGCAGCCAGTCTACGAGAAAAGCCACTCTGAACTCGAAAGCAATGGGAATCTACTGTCTTTCTCAAGAAACCATGGCAATTCACAGATATAAAAATGGAATCTGGAGAGCTATAATTGCCTATATATTGAAGGGACATGACATTTAAAATACAAACGTACACTGATGGTGTCTATGGCAAACAGTATTACTATTTTGTGAGTTTAAATTAACACTTGTAAATTTATATAAAGCTTTCTATTTCAACTTAGTCTTGAGCTGTTAATGTGCTGTGAACTTAGGAGTGAGTGAAATGAGGTGGGGGTGTTGTTACATGTTAAGTGTAACAAAAGAAAAAAATGATTGACCAAAACTCAGAGTTAAATCTCATACAAATATTTAATTTACAATAAACACAAAATGATATATATACAAAATTTACAACTTTTTGCATTCAAAACAGAAACATAGAATTTACTACTGGCAGCCGAAGTGTTATGAAGGGAAAGGAAGGGTCAGTATCTTTACCCAGTTAAGTCAGCAAAGTATTTTAAGTGCTATACTTTTTGGAAATCCTTAAATGTGTACATAAAGAATAATTATTAGTTTGGTCAATGAAAGAGTCAAAAATATCTATTTACCCATATAGTTGCATGAGGTTCTCTTTCAGGTTTTAGTTGGTCAGCAACTTTTCTTAGAGATTCTTTCGGCTGGATGCACAGATCCATGAATCAGGCCGGAGTTGATAATGTCAGCAAATCCTGTTAAGAACTAACTACTCTCTTCCCAAAACCTATTTTTATAGGGCTAACACTTAATTTGCATATTCTAGAATCCTTTAAATTCTCTAGATTTTACACGAATTTTCTCAGACATTCTAGCATCTTCCAAACGTTCTATTTCTAATTTCCTTATTTTTACGAGTACTTCACGAATTAAATTTTTTTTTGTAATAACAAGTAGGACTCCAATGAATCCCTTACTACAACTTTTTAGACATTATTAATATTATTTTTATATATAAATGCATCCTCGTAACAGTGTAGACAAATATCATCTATTCTCTGTGCGTGCAGGCAGGCATAAAATCTAATAAAAATCAATGTCACAGAGACTGGGGAGCAAGTTCCAAAAAAATGGTTTTTGAGATTGAAATTGTCAGTAGATTTTTGATTTGTTCCCCAAAGGGCTTTACCCTTTCAAATCTTTCCAAAACATCCTTATTTCCGTGCAAATGTATATGCTGAACTCAAATCAATAATTGTTTATTGAAGAAACCTACATTTTTTCATGTTAACGACCTGAAAAATATTGAACTTGTTGTCACTGTTTATCTCACCCCATAACCACGCTTCAAAAATGTTATTCACTGCAGAATGACTTTACGCGTAGTTTGCCAATTTTTCGGCCTATTTACTTCCTTTGTGCAATTACTATGTGGAAATTGAGTTCAGAAACAAAACAAATCGTGTAGTAATTGCTCAAAGGAAGTAAATAGGCTGAAATAAGTATCCTACGCATTAAGTCATTCAGCACTGAATCAGATATGAGAACGGTGGTAAGGGGTGAAATATAGTCCAATTTTTTCTGGTTGATAACATGAAAAAAGGTATGTATTGAATTTCACTCTGGGGTGAAAAAAATTCTTTCTTCTCTATTTCTCTCTTCTTTTCTTTCTCTCTCTCAGTTTTGATATTTGATGGAAAGAAAACCTCAATATTCCTGGCAAATATCTGATGATGCAACAAGAATAATTTCAATACATTTAGCCTTTTCTTTTTTTCCTTTCCTTTTTTTTTAATTTTCTTTTCCAAAAAAGATTCAGAGTTCACTTTCTAAATGGGAAAAGAACGACGTGTTTGTACAAGAAAAAACTAGAGGCAAGGAGAAGTGGGTGTGCATTGGCAAAATGATAGAACTTCTGCAATTTATTATTAGAATATTATTTTTAATGCTACAGAAAATGTTATATCCATGGTTCTCAAGAAAGGAGTTCAATTATGATATGGAAAGAAAAAAATTAAAATTTAACAACTTAAAATATAATATGGAAAGAAAAAAAAATTAAAATTTAACAACTTAAAATATAATATGGAAAGAAAAAAAAATTAAAATTTAACAACTTAAAATATAATATGGAAAGAAAAAAAAATTAAAATTTAACAACTTAAAATATAATATGAAAAGAAAAAAAATTAAAATTTAACAACTTAAAATATATGGAAAGAAAAAAACATTTAAATTTAACTTAAAATAGAAGAAATACAATCTGGGAAACACTAATTTCTTTTATAGTGATTGATATTAATTGGCTTTTGGGGCACTTCCAAGTTATGTAATGGTTAGCAAGCTAGTCTCTCTAAATCAGTGATGACTAATTAGTGTGTTTGATCTTCCTTGGGTGGTCCATACTTGTGTCATATCTAAACTATGCTTATAAAATCCTCATCTCAATTGGCTCTCTTTTTACTGATTCCTCTAAAGAGTTGGGAAAAACACTTTTTATTGGTGCATAATGAATTTCATTTCAGATGAAAAACTTTCATTACTTTTTTTTTGTTGTTTAATTAAGTTTCTACGAGTTTGCAATTTTTGTATATTTGTAAGGTTGTATGTTATATTCTGGCTATAAACTATTAAATGCATTAAAAATATAAGTGTATTCAATTACATAATTAGCAAATTCAAAAATAAAGCTTCTGAAATTTTTTTTTTTTACCTTATTGTGTATATAATAAAACTAAAATCTTTGGTTTGGGGGTGACCTTTTTCAAGAACGAAAACAAATTAATGCCTTTTTCTTTGATTTATGACACTAGAACATAAGGTTATAAAAAGTAGGTTTACAGAAACATCATAAATCACACAGAGTTTTTGGATAATAAACAACTTAGGATTCTGTTTAGAACTTGTGGTTGCTTGATTTTGGCACAGTAATTAAGATGTGCATTGTAGTGCAGTGGATATCCGCTCGGAATGACAACTCGGGGAGCCAAGTTCTAAATTCCAGTTGAATTCATTGCATTCACTTATGCGCAAATACCCTTGGGAAAGGTATTGATCTGTCTATTCCTTCCAGTTATGGGTTAAATAAC
This sequence comes from Ascarosepion bandense, assembly GCA_037127315.1. Taxonomy (NCBI): domain Eukaryota; kingdom Metazoa; phylum Mollusca; class Cephalopoda; order Sepiida; family Sepiidae; genus Ascarosepion; species Ascarosepion bandense. The sequence continues at coordinate 595,280 of JBBBDQ010000741.1, read as the reverse complement.
AGGACAGATTGGGTTCTATAGCCTTGGCTGGCAACCAGTCTACCGCAGAAAGCAATGGCAACCTACTGCGTGATAATCTTCTGCTCAGTCCGTCATGTCTCTTTCAAGACATGATTGCCCAAGAGTGTATCACGTATGGCATTTAACTGACTGGATTGCAACTCAGGATGTGCGTTGCTGTGCAGTGGAGATTGGCTCAGAATGACAAATCAGAGACCCGGGTTCGAATTCCAGTTGAATTCATTGCATTCACTTATGTGCAAATACCCTTGGGAAAGGTATTAATCCATCTCTTCCCTCTAGTTATGGGTTAAATAACAGGACAGATTGGGTTTTATAGCCTTGGTTGGCAACCAGTCTACTGCAGAAAGTAATGGCAACCTACTACGGGATAATCTTCTGCCCAGTTAGTCATGTCTCTTTTGAGACATGATCACCTAAGCGTGTATCATGTATGGCACGTAACTGACTGAATTACAACTCAAGGGCTATTCAACCGATACACTGAGAGCTCTAGAAGTCCTGCCAAGATTAGTCATTGGTGGCTTCAAGCTGAAGAATATAAGATACGCAAACGATACCGTGCTGATAGATGACACAAAAAGGAAACTACAAGACCTCTTACAGGAATTAGTTAAAGAAAGCGGAAAGAAAGGACTACAAATAAACTACAAGAAAACTGAATGCATGGTCATCAGCAAAAAGAGGAATCCAAAATACCAGCTACATTCTGAGGAGATTAAAATCAAACAGGCGCAGAAATTTAAATACCTGGGAAATACCTAACAGAAGATGGTCAGTGCGACACTAAGATCCGAATGTGTATTGGCATGGCTAAAGATGCATTCCAGAAGTTGAGTAGAGTATTAAGAGACAGGAAAATTTCACTGGAAACAAAGAAGAGAGTACTGGATTGTTATGTGATGTCTGTCCTTCAATATGACAGCAAATGCTGGACAATCTCATCAAAGATAAAGGAAAGTCTGAAAGCAATAAAATGTTATTTAATCATTTTTTTTTCTTACCCAAATTCAATATGAAACAAAGGTTTTGGTCTATGTCCTGTTTTGCGTATTTGCTTAGATTAAAAATCAGAGAGCTGAGTACAAATTCAAGTTGAACTTCTCACATTTACATTCATGCAAATACCTATGGAAAAGGTATTAGTTCATCACTTCTCTATCCAGTTAGGGGTTAAGTAGCAGGAGAGATTGGGTTCTCTAGCCTTGGTTGGCAACCAGTCTACCACAGAAAGTAATGACAACCTTCTGTGGGAAAATCTTCTGCCCAGTCAGTCATGTCTCTTTTGAGACATGATCGCCCAAGCATGTATCTTGTATTTCACTTAACTGACTGACTGTTTCATTCCAACTGCATGTTACTTCCTTTAAAAGTTGGTAAGTATTTATGATAAAAAGAAAACTGGTTCAAATCTAACAATACCTTATATGAATACTCAATACTTTTCTCACCAATATTAAATAGTGTTCCACTAAACCAGGGGTGTTTGTAACCCCTAGGGTTGTGATATCATTTTGTAGGGGGTGCAAGGATACTGAATCATTAGCCTTAGCTTATTAAGGAAACTCTAATGTTTAGCAATCTACGATAAAAGTTTCTTCTTTTTCTTCTTTTATATGCCATGTCCTTTCAGGATGTAGGTGATCATGGCTTTCCACATCTTCCTATCCCTGGTTGCTCTTAGCACGCTTTCTCCTGTTGCACCATTCAACACTTGTTCCATCATCCGCCTGATCAGGTCCTTCAAATATGTTATCCACTGCTTTCCTCTGTCTCTTTTCCCCCTCTATCTGGCTTGTTAGTATCAGGTTCTCCAAGCCCTCCTTCCTCATTGCATGTCCCAGGAACTTTAGTTGTCTCTTCCTGATGCTTGGTGTTAATTTCCTTTTCACTTCCATCCTTTCCAAAACCTCATCATTGTGCACATGCTCGGTACATGATATCCACAACATCCTCCTGTAGAACCACATTTCAGCTGCTTCAAGTTTTTTCTTCATCTTCAAAGATATTGTCCAACATTCATTGCCATATTGAAGAACCGACATCACATAGCAATCCAGTACTCTCTTCTTTGTTTCTAGCGAAATTATCCTCTTTCTTAATACTTTACTCAACTTCTGGAATGCTTCCTTTGCTATGCCAATTCACCTTCTGTTAGAACACTTCCTAGGTATTTAAGTTTTTGCCAATTGCTACTAACATAATAGCATAAATGTATACGTTTTTTTTTAAATTTTCCAAGAATAATTATATATTTATTATCTAATAAATAAAGCAATTAATTTTTTTGTTATCAATTCTCAAGACAGGGAGAATGCGTATATTCAGTTTCATGTGTTTCAGTTTTATTAAAACTTTACCAATGCATTTTGAAAATTATATTTTTTGAAAGTATAATTTTCTTACATGTAAAAAGCAGATTAAATATTTCAAATAGTAATGTCTTTTCTCTTGTATTTTAATATGCTACTAAATTTTCTTTTTCATTTCTTTAGAAATAAGCCTTCTCTAGTTAGTCTTTAAAATCCATTGCCTCTGACTGAAAGCAAGAAGTTGTCTCAATGCAATTATATCTGATGTCAAGTACCTCAATTTTCAGCAGCTTCTACTTCCCTAAATACATTTTTTATTTCATGGCTGTTTGACATTTTACAGATCATTTCTTTGCTTTTGTTATCAAAGAATTTTTGGCATATATTTTCTGCTAAAGAGTTCCCCAAAATAAAAGAAAAACGTCTTATTAGAAAATTGGTATTTTCTGCTAAGGGCTCTCCAACATCAGAGAAAACATTGTCTTGTTAGCAACCTGGCATATATTTTCAGTTAAAGACTCCACCAAAATCAGAAAAACATCTTATTAATAACCTGGCATAGATTTTCTGCTAAAGAGTCCCACAAAATAAAAGAAAACGTCTTATTAGAAAATTGGTATTTTCTGCTAAGGGCTCTCCAACATCAGAGAAAACATTGTCTTGTTAGCAACCTGGCATATATTTTCAGTTAAAGACTCCACCAAAATCAGAAAAAAACATCTTATTAATAACCTGGCATAGATTTTCTGTTAAAGACTTCCTCAACATCAGAAAAAAAGTTGTTTCTTAACAATTTGGTATAGATATTCTATTAAGGATGTGTGTCATGATGTGGATATCGGTTTGGAACAAGAAATTGGAGAGCTGAGTTTGAATTCCAGTTGAATTTATTGCATTCACTTATGCACAAATACCCTTGGGAGATGTATTAATCTGTCTCTTCTCACTCCAGCTGTTGTTTAAATAGCAGGACAGATTTGGTTCCATAGCCTTGATTGGCAACCAGTCTACTGTAGAAAGTAATGAAAACCTACTGTGGGAAAATCTTTGTCCAAGCATCTATCACATATGGCACTTAACTTTGATTCTACTTAGGATTCCCCTACATCAAAGAAAACATTGATTTATTAGACACTTGGCATATATTTTCTGTTAAAGACTCTCCCAAAATCAGAGAAAATATCTTATTAATATTATAAAATATCTTATTAATATCATAAAATACCTTATTAATAACCTGGCATACATTTTTTGCTAAAGACCCCCTTCAAATCAGAGAAAATATCTTATTAGCAACTTGGCATAAACAGGTATTCAGCTAAACTTGCACTTTCAGATTAACACATTTTGATCCCTACAAAATTCTTTTAATGTAAAGAACCTAATTTCTCAGGAAGCCTGTAAAACCACTGTTGTGTCTTGGCTCATACCATGTGACATCCAGTTTGGCCAGATGTATAAAAGACAATGTGCGTTTAACATGAGGAGTTGTCATTACCACGGACTTCGTGAAGTAACACCTACTACTGCGAGAGACTGTAAAATAGTGTATATACATCTTGGTGGTACCACTCTGGTAATAAAGTAGTTTATCTACATTTCACTGTGTATCTCTTCATTCTACAATGCAGCAACCACTTAAATCATTTCATCAACTAGAAAGATGCCAAGTTCTGGGAGAATAGAATCATGAAGCTGCCTCAAAGATGGTTGAAAATAATGAAACAAGATGACACATATATTGTTGAATAAATCTATAGAGAAATATTTACATATTAACTTTGAGATTCACTTAACATTACATTACATAACCCAACATATGAACCATATGATTGCAGTTTTATTTTATTTGAAAGATTTGGTTCGTCCGAGGGGAGTAGTTACTCCTCAACTACACAAACAAAAGCTAACAAAGTTTTTACTTATCCCATCAGTTATTACTTATGAAGTGCAGGGAGCTGGTGAAGGTTTCTTTTGTTCGATCTTGTGTCAGACTTAACTGAACTCCCTACAGCTTATAAATTTAATGTTGAATAATATTCATCAGAAGGGTTTTCATCATTATCAGAAGGTTGGTTGTTGGCAGGATGGAATATGTGTATTAGTGTAGAAGAGTGGAATAATAAAATATACACTTTGAATGCTAAAATAGAAATTTATTAAAAGAAGGAATAACAAGAGTTGTAGAAATTAATGTTCAATTATAAACCTTAGTAAGAAGTTATGAATAGAGTTCATATTCAATGATAAAGTTGTTTGTAGCGGTAATTGCAGAGAGAGAGAGAGAGAGAGAACAATGTCCAGGTCACTTGAAGTTTAGAGTTACATCTTTGATGTGTGTCAGCAAACTGCCTCCTCTGAAATGACCTGCTGACTGGTTAGAGACCATCCTTAAATATTGAATGGGGTGGATCAGAAACGATTGTTTTCTTTAGCTATGGAAAAATCATTTCTCTGATGTATTTTGAATTTTGCGATTTGATGACCAATCAGAATCCAGAGTTCTGCTACAGGTCTGTAAAAGGAATTTGATATTTATTTGTTTTTGGTTTACCTCTAGAACTTCTGCATAGAGCCCAGATGCGCAAAGACCAGTTTTAATCATTTGCTTTCTGGATCTCTGAGGACAAACATCTGGTCCCTTGCTTGCTCGGTATCACCACACTTACTCCCTTCCACAGTGCTAGGATGGGACATAAGGTGTGTTGTACATGCTGGTGACAAAATATGCTAAGTCCCTGCAACCACAGTCATGATAGTGTCAGTACACGCCGATAAAGAAAGTAGTGCCACAGAGTTGGAATCACCAGAACCAACCAGGCTTTTCCTGTAGCTTAAAAAGTGGAACAGATACTAAAAGCAAGGTCAGGATGGTAGCACCTGTTAGAGTCCATGGGCAAATAGTTAACCCCCAAACTGGGGTCAAAACACTATGAAAGTATTAAAATGGATTTTTATAGTAAAAAAAAAAAATTACAAGCAACATATTTTTGTAAAATAAATTACTAACGCTCTGAAGATTTTGGCATTAAATGACCCATAAGAAGCTGATATATAGCTAAACAAACAAAACTCCCAAGAAAAGCCAAACTTATTTACTTGCCTCTTCAAGAAGTGACAAGATGTGACACTTTGCTATTTTTTAGTGTTGAGTTGTCATGACCAAACTAAAAGTTGCCCAGTTCTTGCAACCATTGTCATATTGGTATTCCACTGACCCTTTTAGTACAATGAGGAAAAGGCTCCTGCAGGGTTGGAATGCTCAGGGTCAGGCATTCATCAAATTTTTTTCTGAGAACTGCCCAAAGACAGAAGCCCACGGGGAACAGACATGACACTAGATATTTATCTAACCTCCACACTAAAACAGGACGTGACACCTGATTTTTTGTTATGCATAGAACCAAGAATAAAAATTGCCCAGCCCACACAAGCACTGTCATACTAACAGAATTATTACACTTGTAGGAGAGTTATAACTTTCAATAAATAATAATAAACCTCTAACATTTATCTATGCAAAAACACTCATAAAAATGAGAAACAACAAAATGAGTATTATTATGTGGTGTTAGAGAGACAGTAATACTGAATAAAATTGTGAGTTAAGAATCAAATAGAAATTAAATATAGATCGGAAACTGACAAAATGATAAGATAAAAAATCTAAACTTATTTATAAATGAAACTCTGTCTCTGTGTGTGTGTCTGTTACCTATAGAGTCCGAAACGGCTGAACCAATTTTCTTGAAAATTTACACAGTTGTACTAAAAGCGTCTGCAAGTATTCTTAGCTAGGTTTTCTGTCGAGGTACCCCGATAAATATTGAAAATCGATAATTGAAAAAATATATATAAAAGGCAAGATGTGTGTGTGTGTGTGTGTGCGTGTGTGTGTGTGTATGTGTCTGTTTATCTACCTGTATGCCTGTATGTCTGTATTTTTTCAGCCCTTTTATTTTAGTTTTTGCTTTGGGTTTGGCTCTAAGTAGGTATAATTGTAGTTCTTGGTCTCAGCCATGGTACCATTTACTCAGAGGACTTATTTAGCCTTCAGAATTCAGTTTACGACGAAAAAAACTTATTTGATATCAATACCAGATTTTTAACATTTCTAGAATTTGCTTTCTGTTGTTTGTATTTTATCATTTCTCTCGCTCTTATATATGATGTGAGGGAGCTGAAAATTTCATATGACAACCAGCAAGACCCCTCCTCGTGAAAAACTGATGCCTCCCCTCACCTCAAAAAACTGATATTCCATAATATTTTGAGAAATCGAGAGGTGTCTGCCAATAATATGCCTACTTATAGTGAGGCACAAGGCTGAAAGTATGGAGCACTTAGTGAAGATTGAACTCACTACTGCAAAAGAATTTTACAAAGGATTCAGCAGTTGAATCTGCGCAAACAAAAAAGTGAATTGCACAGGATTGATTTAAGGTTGTATGAAAAACTGACCCCCCCCCCCCCGTTAAAATTGTTTAAATGTTGAAATTTTTACAAATTTTTTTTGTCATTCGGAAAGTTTAGGGTTTAATTGATAAGATTGCATTAAAAAAAGTAAAAATATATTGATAATCAACTAATTTTACAGGTGGTGGTAATGTCGTACTGGTGAATGGATTCAAAGTAGAGGATCGATTTACTATAACATTGTATGAAAAACTGAGCCCCTCCCTAAAATTGTTTAAATATTGAAATTTTTCAAAAAATTTCTTTTTGTCAGTCGGAAAGTTTAGTGTGTAATCGATAAGATTGCACTGAAAAAAGTAAAAAAAAAAAAAATGAAAAACAACAAATTAGTCTCCTTCAGGTCTGCCCAGGTTTCTAGCAAGACAAGCTTGCTAACCATTACACCACATTGGAGTGCCTGCATCACCTTGTATGATTATCCTCATGTAACATTTAAGGGGTATTGTTTAAAGATGAGAGAAGGTTATATTTATTATAAATTTTTGTTGGTGGGTTACTTTGCATATTTTGGTTTGTTGAAATTATAAAGAAAATATCTACAGTATTTTTTTTTTAATTGTATCACCCCGAGCAAGGTGGTAACGCCACTGATGTGCAGGGGGCTACATAAGAGTAAAAAGATTAAGTGGGAGAGAGTGAAGAGGAAGACGACCCAGTTAGAAAGGAGCAAGAGAAGGATGGGAGTACAGGTGTGATGACAGTTGCAAAGGTGGATAGAAAGGAAAGGATATACAGGGTGGTGAAGAAAGAACTAGAGTCAAGTGGTTAGAAGATGAATATTGACATTGCATTTAAATTTCTGGAGGTTGTAGCCATCAGGAAAGCAAGAAAATGAAAGTGAGTTCCACAGGTGGGAAGCGCGAGAAAAGAAGCAGCAGGAGTAGAATTGTCGTCTGCATTTGGTTAATCTGTGAATGGGTAGGATCCAGTTGCCAATCTGGTTGCACGAGTAAGCACTTGTTGCAGAGGTTTGTCTATATTTCTGAGATGAGGTAGTATTTGCAGTATTTACATTATTTGAACTATTCTCCTCATCTTTCTTGCCAATTGTACGACGTTTCTGCTGTGTACTCTCTGGCCTTCTTAAGGTGCTAGGAATTTTGAACCGAACCCTTTATTACAACTCACTGGAGTACATAAACTCCATTCCTTGCAAAGTAGTGACTCTTTTGGAAGTCATGAGTTATCTCCCTTTAACTCTGTAAGTTACTTGTTCACCACTGCTGTAGCCTGGTATTGAACTTACAACTCTTTTGGTCAAGTCACAGGAACTAACCAACGTCTATATCCGTGGAGATAATGAGTATATATGTGTATATCTGTGTATCTATGTAAAAATTCTGCTCAACTTCTTGAGATATCATTTTTTTCTTGTGCTTTCATATCTATCAATCTATCAAAATGGTGACCACTGAAATAAAAGAGGAAAAAAGAGAAAAAAAGAGAAGAGTGGAGAGTGAAAAAAAAAAGTAATGCAGAAAAGGACAAGTACATACAGCTTTCTATGCATACATTAGCTTACGATCATATCACATTGAATACACTGGTTCTCATTTAATCACCAAAGTTAAGCAATGTTGAGCCTGGTCAGCACTTAGATGAGTGACTGCTTGGGAATACCAGGTGCTGTAAGCGTTTATTGATAGACATGCATTCTTATGGTCATATCACATTGAATACATCGGCTCTCGCTCAATCACCAAAGTTAAGCAACATTGAGCCTGGTCAGTACTTAGATGGGTGACCGCTTGAAAATACCAGGTGCTTTAAGCATTTATTGATGGATGTGCTTTGTAGTGCAGTGGATGTCAGCTCGGAAAGAGAAATCGGTGACCCGATTTTGAATTCCAGTGGAACACCCTGCATTCACTTACACACTAATACTCTTGGAAAAGGTATTAATCCATCCCTTCTCTCCAGTTATGGGCTAAATAACATGGTAGGACTTGAGACCCTGCCCTTAAACAAATCCCAATTAAACTTTCTCCATCGGGGAGGAAGCTGGCTCAACCTACCTAGGGTGCATGTGGCTTGGACAAATACATCTATGTTCATATGAGTGGATGAGAGCACACATGTACAGTATGAAAAAAACAAACAAAAAACTTGCACCAATGAGAAGTGTATATAAAAAAGAAAAATCAAAAAGTATAAGCAGTGATGAGTGGATGGAATAATTTCCAGAAGACTCATCTACAAAACTGGGTGATAGTTTAGTCTATCTACTCTAATTAAAAAAAAAAAAAAAGAAAAGAGTGAAAAGATTGGAAAAGAGAAAGCCGGAAACCACATCCTAAACAGGAAACAATGGATGAGCCTCTTCACCTGTTCAATAGACGTGGGTGGAGTGTGAACCGAGCAATAGTTTAGTCTATCTACTCTAAAAAAAAAAAAAAAAAAAAGAAAAGAGTGAAAAGATTGGAAAAGAGAAAGCCGGAAACCACATCCTAAACAGGAAACAAGGGATGAGCCTCTTCACCTGTTCAATAGACGTGGGTGGAGTGTGAATTGGGTGATAGTTTAGTCTATCTACTCTAATTAAAAAAAAAAGAAGAAAAGAGTGAAAAGATTGGAAAAGAGAAAGCCGGAAACCACATCCTAAACAGGAAACAAGGGATGAGCCTCTTCACCTGTTCAATAGACGTGGGTGGAGTGTGAATTGGGTGATAGTTTAGTCTATCTACTCTAATTAAAAAAAAAAAAAAAGAAAAGAGTGAAAAGATTGGAAAAGAGAAAGCCGGAAACCACATCCTAAACAGGAAACAAGGGATGAGCTTCTTCACCTGTTCAATAGACGTGGGTGGTGTGGTTCAATTCAATAGCTAAGTGACAAACTGTTTGCTAGTATTTTCTCTCTCATATATATAAAACCAAGTATAGGGTAGGTATGGATAAAATAAAATTCTGTATAAAAAAAAAACACTGTTCTAAAAAAGTGCTCAATATGAATATCCTAGAAGTAGTACACTGTTTATACTGATTTGCTTTATTAAGAATGCTCGATACTTGGTAAAGCATTATATATGGTAATATTTTTATTTTAAGTTTATAATAAAAACAGTTTACTACAGCACAAGAGCCATTGTGTTTTGCTACTATCTAATTAGCACCTAAACTGCCTGACGAGGTGCTAATAAGATAGTACCGAAACACAACAGCTCTTGTGTTGCAGTAAACTATGTTTTTATTATAAATTTATAATAAAAATATAACCATGATTGGTTATCCCAATGGCTTTCCATACTTAATATTTCTGGCCCCCACTCTCGGGTGGTCATATGAGACGCCACAAGCTGTAGTGCGATTTTCACTTCCAGCTTGCATGCACGTGTTTGCCAATCCTCCACACAAACAAAATAGACGACTACTACTATCGTTCATCCGTGAACTGCCCGTTACAACACTATTTTCATCTTTGGTAATGGTTGATGTAAGCCGAAAGCCCAGAAAGGATTAAATAAAAACATGTATCAATATTGTGATTTTCTTTCCTCTTTCAACGATAATGGTATTAAGCTTATCAGATGATATGAAAAAAATTTACATAAAATAAATTGACAAAACTTATCTATATATATATATATATATATATATATATAGAGAGAGAGAGAGAGAGACATGTGTGTGTGTGTGTGTGTGAATGCATGCATACACTATGAAAAAATAAACTTACACCAATGAAAGGTGGATATAAAAAAATTGCAAAGTATAAGCAGTAAATTGTTGATACCCACGGATCCATGACAAGTGGATAGAGTAATTCCTGGAGTGTCTGTCTACAAAACTCTGAAGTTGGGATACTGAAGATAACATCAATCAGCTAAGTGACAAACCTTTTGCTTGTATTCTCTCTCTCATATATATATATATATATATATATATATATATATATATATATATGTCAGTCAGTTAAGTGCTATACGTGAAACACACTTTGGGCAATCATGTCTTGAAAGAGACATGATTGACTGGGCAGAAGATTATCTTACAGTAGGTTGCCATTGCTTTCTGCAGAAGACTGGTTGCCAGCCAAGGCTATAGAACCCAATCTGTCCTGTTATTAACCCATAACTGGAGGGAAGAGACAGATTAATATCTTTCCCAAGGGTATTTGTGCGTAAGTGAATGCAAGGAATTCACTTGGAATTCCAGGATATTAGACTCTAAAAAAAAATAAATAAATAAAAATCTCACCTCTAAAAGAATCAGTATTCTTTGAGGGTAGGGGGAAACAGTTCTTGTCTCTGTTAAACACAGGTGGAGACAGAGAAAAATTAGCCTAAGAATTTCAAGTATGAAGAAGCTAAACTCTAGCATCGGGCAAGAAATATTGTCAGGAAATGTATCTTGAATGCTGAATAGGAACACCCCCCCGTCCACCCACCAGAATGTACATTTGGTAGATAGAAAAAACTTCTTACCCAGTCTAGAAAGAAAGAAAAGGGAGGGAGGTGGAGAAAACAAAGTTTTGCTGTTTGCCTATCTGTGTATTTGTCATTTTACCAAATGTAGAAATATTACAGAAGAAATATCATCACCGCCCCCCCCCCCAACCTAACTGCTTCCAAATAAACAAACCCTGCCTTTCAGTTTTGAGAAACAAGTATCCAAATACAAAATTATGGCTGCTACGACTCACTTTATTTTTGTATAAACCTGGTTAAGAATACTTATCAACATGAGTTTATTTTTCAGTGGGTTCTCAATATATTTGACCTTGGGTCACACATGTATTATATAGTGCTAAATTTGGTCTTTTTACTTAAGTGCCTACTTACTTAAGGTGTGGCTTTTATTATTCTTGTAAAAGAACTATTTCATAAAAAAACAAAAAACTGAAAACTTTTAAAACACACTGATTTGTTTCAAGTTAACTTACAAGCCATAGATTCATTAATATTCTTAGATCCGCCCGTGCATTGAATACTGCTGCCATATCTGGTCGGGTACCCCTGCTATCTACCTAGGGGTCCTTGACAAAATCCAACAGAGAATCTGTAATGTGATCGATCCTGACTTGGTAGCTCAGATACACTCACTTTCTCACCAGCCCAATGTCGCTTCCCTCTGTCTCTTCTACAAATACTTTCACAGCTTCTAACCTAATGAACTTAGCTCACTGGTGCCCCTTATGTATGAATTTACTCAAGCCACAAGATTATGAACTAGGTCTTAACCTTTTACTGTGAAACCAATAAAATGTAAATGCAACTTCTAATCTATCAGCTTCTTTTCTCACACTTCCCGCCTCTGGAATTCCCTTCCGTTTACTTACTTCCCTGACAGCTACAATCTCCAAGAATTTAAATGTAAAGTCAATAGTCATCTCCTATCTCACTGACTTGCATCCTCTCTCTCATGCTCTTTTCTCCATCCACTCTACTCTCATCAGACCAATATTCTCATCTTTCTCTTACCCACTTCCTGACACCCACCTATAACCTGTTCCTCTTTCTCATAACTTTCCTCCTATGTAACCCCCTGTGCACCAGTGGCAGTAAACTGCCTTGTTTGGGGTAATATGATTATAAAAAAAAAAGAAAGATTGGGGAAACTCAGTTTATATAGTCTAAAAGTTATAAAGTATGATTTTGATCAGGGCTTTTTAAAAATTTATTTTTAAGAAATAAGAATAATTTCTATTATTGAAATAAGGATATTAATCCGTAAATAGGTGAAATCATTTCTCACATCATAAGTCCAGGAACCTATCAGGGCTGATGGAGTACAATATGTGCTGATGCCATAGCTGCAGTATTAATAGCCTGACAGAGTTTATACAGTAGTTTTATTACAGCCAGGGAAGTTTCAAGACTTTTAAAATATCTTGACCCTAGGAATGTCACTGGCCCAGACAAAATTCCAGTGATTATTCTTAAAAATATCAACTTGAAATTGTCCCTGATCATAACAATCCAGTACTCTCTTCTTTGTTTCTAACAAAATTTTTCTGTTTCTCAATACTCCACAAAGCTTTTGGAATGCATCCTTGGCCATGCTAATATGCCTTTAGATCTGTGTCGCACTTTCTGTCCTCAGAATGTGTGCTATTGATCAGAATCCAGGTGATGAGTTTTGTTATGTGAATATGTGATGAGTTTTGTTATGTGAATATTAACTCCAAACAATCAGCTTAATATTCTTTTGTGCCTGGCTTCTTAGTGCTATGAAAATTGATCTGCTTAGGTCTTCCAGTATATTGCAACTGTTGTAGATTGCATTTATTATTTCTGTAATTTTTATCTAAGCCAAAATCGTCTGAATCTTCAGTATTTTTATTACAATACCATCTGGTCCTGCTGTTTTGTTTCTATTCAATTTGGCCAGTGAGGCTTCCACTTCAGTTTTTAACATTCCCGGCCTGTCAGTATTTATGCATTGTTGACTGCTCTCTCTTGTTGTGGAAGAGATCTCTGATATATTCATCCCATCATGCTTTTTCTTATAGGAGTATTCCATCCTTGGATTTTATACTTCTTGGTGAGCATGTCTTTTGTCCCATTAGTTCTCTATTTTTTTTTATACTTGTCTCCTTTATTAGTCCTGCTCAACATCTCTATTTCTGCACATTTGACAATGAGCCATTCTTCTTTATCTTCTCTTCATTTGCTCCTTATTTCCTTGTTGGGCATTAAACTCACCCCAGACTTCAAATGAAGTTCCTACAAAAGATGCCACAGAAACGGTTGGTTCCCTGTATCACTCTAGTTGCTACTTGACTCCTAGTGCTATCCTCTACCTATAGAAGAGTTAGGTTAGCCTGAAAATGGAGTACTGCTACCATCAGTGGTTCAATCTTCATTTTCAAGTCTCAATAGTTGGTTGGTTGATTGTTTTGTTTTTATGGCATACCAATCTCAGCAGGTCATTTATTGCCAACTAAATTTTTTATTTATTTATTGCTGGTAATAACTTTTTTTTCAACAATTTATTGTTGGTTTTGTATAAGATTTTATGTCTAGTAATACTTTTTTTTCGAGTATCAAGATTCACTGGGATTTGTTTTTAAGGGCAGGGTCCCCAAGTCCTACCCTGTTATTTAACCCATAACTGAAGGGAAGGGACGGATTAATACCTTTCCCAAGGTTACCAGTGCTTAAGTGAATGCAGGGTATTCAACTGGAATTCAAATTTGGCTCACCGATTTCTCTTTCCGAGCTGATATCCACTGCACCACAATGCACATCTGTCACTAAGTGCTTACAGCACCTGGTATTCCCAAGCAGTCATCCATCTACGTACTGACCAGGCTCAACATTGCTTAACTTCGGTGATCGAGCAAGAACCGGTGTAGTCAACGTGATAGGCCATAAGCCAGTCTCAATAGAGTACAAAAGCATCTCTGCATCCTTGTGGGTGATGAATTATTTTTCCATCCTACAACCTCTTTCCCCACAGATGAAATGTTACAAGCCTATCATTGCTTTATTACTTTTTTCTTTGAAAATGCTAAGACAAACTATATTCGTTAGTTCCACCAGTTCTTACTTTCAAAGTTAAGACCTGCCATGATATACATGTTGTAGTGAACCACTCCCTTAGTATTTCATTTGTGAGATATAAGTTCCCCCAAAACAGCTTCTTCTTGCAAACTTCTGCTCTGTGGAACTCACTCCTAAGATTGCTTTTTCCTGATTACTACAATCTTGGCTTGTTCAAGTCAAGAATTAACTGTTATCTTCCCTACATCTCCACATAAACTAAGCATCTTACTTAAGTGGCTTCCAGGCCTAGACATCATCATTTATCCATCACACCCAAATGGTGCATAGGGCAGCAACTTGTTGCTGTTTCTGTAACAACTGTTTTTTTAAACCCCAAACCTGGAGGACCGATGGACCATTCTTGGTCCTTACGTTTACAGCACCTGGTATTCCCAAATGGTCACCCATTTAAGTGCTGACCAGGCTTGATGTTGCTTAACTTTGGTGATCGGACGGGAACCGGTGTATTCAACATGATATAGCCGTAAACCCAGGCCTAGTGCAGGGTGAAAAAAAGAATCATTTTCAGACTGGATTTGAATTTGGTTTTTCTTATCCTAAACTGGTTGCTACCTCAAGACAAAAAACACCAGCCAGTCTTGTTATTTAACTCATAGCTATGGTGGGGAAGATGGACTCATACATTTTCAAAGAATTTGTGTGAAAGTGAACATTATGAACTTGGCTAGAATTTGAACTTTGCTTACTGATCTCTTCTTGCAAGTGACTCACCCTAACCAATTTCTCTTTGCCAATGACTAATCTTTACTGTAAAATCAGTCCTCACCCACACATTCTATTTGAAGAAATCATTATTTAAAACTATAAATATATTCATTTTCATGTTTTCTTTTCTTTTCTTTTTTGAATAAATGTTAAAGTTGGTGAAAACTGGTAAAATATTGACCTCAAATATAAGCCTACCTCTGCCCCATTTTACTATCAATGTTTTGTTGTCATGTATCTGTCAGCATATATATAATTATATACGGTAATGTTACAAGCTCTGTGTTTATCAGAAAAGAATAAACAAGGCACCCATCATTGAAAATAATTGTAGTTAAGAAAATTTAAGCAACAGAAATGTGGTTCCACAGAAGGATGCTAAGAATATCATGGACTGAACATGTGGGTAACAACAAAATTTTTGAGAAAATAGAAACAAAAATGACACATACTTAGGATCAGAAAGAGACAATTGTAATTTCTAGGGTATATAATGAGGAAAGAAGACATGAAAAACTTAACGCTCACAGGGCATGTTGAAGGACAAATGAAAACAAAGGACAACCTACTAAATGAACTTCTGTAAATGGTTGGTAAAACAGGGATTAGGAGAGATATAACATGATCCCTGGACATACTTTGACCTTTCCGCCCACGTTGTGTTTGTTAGATCTCAGACAGTCAATCACCTGGCTAGGTTAGTCCAGAAAAGTGAGAGGTTAGTATCTAGTTAAAACCAGATATAATACAATCCACAGTCCCTGGTAGCTGGCAAACAGAATATAATCAGTACAACCCTACAACAACCCTTGTGTAGATTTATATATATCAATTATAAACACAATTATAAGCAAGTCTAAGCTGGGTGATGCAAAATCAGTTGGCTGGTATTTCACTATCATATTACAGTAACAATGTTCTTGGGGATGGTAGCTTGTTCAGTTGGCTCTAGCAGCATGCTGATTTCAGATTGAACATCTTCAAATCATGGGTCCAATTCTGCTAATTTCCTTTTCCACCTCATTTTTATTGAAAAGGCATAAAACTGGAGTGGTGAAGTTAGTTATGGGAATTCAGTTTTCCCTCACTGTATAATTCTTAGCAGCTCGAAATGAAAATAATATCAGTTATTCATTTTGACTAAGTCTTCACCAACGAAAAGAGAGAGACTTACTCTCTCTTATTGCTTGCCTGTTCATACCAAAAGCTCAGGTAGAACAAGACAGGAAATTCTCACAGTCTGATTTGATCTGGGGGCCATACAATTTGTCAAAACGGAATGACAATATTATGTCTATGAACCTTTTACATAGATTCAACCAATTCAGTTACTTTTCCCAACAAGAATAATTGTCTTCTCCAGTTTTATCATTTTGGTTACTTTTCCTGACAAAATAATGGTATATCTCCAATTTTAGAGAAATTAATTCTTATCTTTAAAATCAATAAAAAATTAATACCAGCCATCTAGAAAGAGAGTTACAGAGATAACAAAAAGATAAATATTGCTCATAGCTACAAAGAACACAAAGTTGTAGAGAACCATGGTCACCAATGTCCTGAATGAACACAGCACATAAAAGTAAAGAAAAACTGTTGGAAATTTCTAGGGTAAAGAAAAGTACAGCTTTCTGAAAATTTTTCAGTGGGTGCCTCACAACTGTGACCTTGTACCATACTTAATATTTCTAAAAGGAGTTTCAAATGATTGAATTTGAAAGTATCAGAATTAAAACAATTTTCAAAATTGATTAAAAAAAAAAAATCAGTATTTAATGTCAGAAAAAGTTTTAGTCAGAGGAACTCATTTATTAACAAAGTAAAAACTAGTCAACTGTAGTCAGGATCTCCAAGTCAGTGCGAACGATCCTTGCCTTACCTGCATAGTAGGTACTTTATCAGGACTGCATACACCTTTGAATTCAGAGTTTTCTTGTTCCTAGACCAGTTGCCACCCAAGGCTATAGAACCCAGTCTGTCCTGGTATTTACCCATATCATCATCATTTATCCATCACACTCAATGGTGCATAGGGCAGCAACTTTTTGTTGCTGTTTCTGTAACAAACTGCTTTTTACGGGGCAGGGTTGTTAGCCCTGCACCCAACCCCCAAATCTGGAGGACCGGTGGACCATTCTTGGTCCTTACGTTTACAGCACCTGGTATTCCCAAATGGTCACCCATTTAAGTACTGACCAGGCTTGATGTTGCTTAACTTCGGTGATTGGACGGGAACCGGTGCATTCAACATGATATAGCTGTAGACATTTACCTATAACTGGAGGAGAAGAGATGGATTCATGTTATGCCATTCCCTAGGGAATTAACACGTAAGTAAATGTAATGAACTTTACTGAAACTTGAACTCAGCCTTCTGATTCTTCTACTGTGTCTCTTAACATAAAACCCTAAAAACAAAATGAAACCAGTTGTTGCCATATCTTAAAAAGTCATACCTGAATTTTAAAAAATGTATGTAGAGAGTCAGTTATATGCGTCATGGTGCAGTGGATATCGGCTCGAAGTGAGAAATTGAAAAGTCGAGTTTGAATTTCATTTGAATTAGCAGCATTCCCATATGCACAAACACCCTTGGGAAAGGTATTAATCCATTGCTTCTCTCTCCAGCTATGGGTTAAAAAGCCGAACAGATTGGGTTCTATAGTCTTGGTTGGCAACCAGTCTAACGCAAAAAGTAATGGCAACCTACTGCAGGAAAATCTTCTGCTCAGTCTGTCATGTCTCAAAAGAGACATGATCGCCCAAGCATGTATCACTTATGGTACTTAACTGATGTAGAGAGTGTTTAAAAGTGATCAGTTTTGATTAATTTTTCTATTTTTTTTAACAGACCAAATTTAATATAAATTTAATAAATGTGATTAGTTCTGGTTAACTTTTTTTTTTTATCAGTGCAAATTCCCATAAGCAAACAAGTTTGGAGTATATATTTCCATCCTATGACACATCCCAAAAGATATTCCTGACATTCCAAAGTTCTGCTGGTACCAATTAACCATTTAAGATAGAGATTATAATCTTGTTATGAGATCACCGAATTACAAGTTACATATGCAGCCGGATAGGGTGGGAAGAATAGATAATTCTTGAGTGGTGTTCGTATTGGCTTCTCCACGAAATATATGTTTATATTAATCTTTCTAAATGCATAAAATGTGGCGTATTATTTTTCAGCTTTTATTAAAAGGTCTGGTGATATGAGCTAATATGTTTATAACTGGAAACTCGAATGTGAATGTGTTATAAATTTATTCTAGTTTTTTGTGCCGTCAAAACAAAGATGTTATTTTAAAACTGTACTCGACTTTTATAATATCAAAACTTTTACTGCTTTGCAATTTCTTAATGGGGAATATGGCCTAAAGATGTAGTGGGAAGAGTGTGGAAACTTCCAAAATGACTGAATTCAAAACATGTTTTATATATATATATATATTAATTTTGTTATTACAAGGGTTTATAAAAGCATAATATGACTATACAATAATTTTTAACAGGAGGTTGGATTTTGGGTTTTTTTTTTATTGAACAATTGATGTCTTTTATTATTATCTCAGGAGTAAAGGGGCTGGAATGTTTAGATCAGAGTTAAGATTAAATAATTATGGTATACTCAGCTATATTGTATTAAGAACAACAATTAAGTATCATGTGGATCATTTACTTTAGTAAAATAATTTTTTTTATAAATTATGTTGGAGTATAAGTTATAGCTATAAATATATATCCCTCCCTCCTCCTCTCTCTTTATATATATATATATATATAAGAAAAATTAAGGCAGACATTATTTCATGGTGAATCAGAGGTATAGGCCTATTTCAGGCAAACCATCATCAGCTTCCAACTTTATTTTACAAAGGATTTTACACGAATGCATATATGTTTAGAGCTCTTTTAGAGTTATCCTACCACTGTATGTACAGGATACTCCTTTGGATTCTTCTATACCCACACTGCATGCTTATATATATATATATATATATATATATATATATATATATATATATATATGATAGATAGAGATAGAGTGAGAATATATATATATATATATATATATATATATATAGATAGATAGATAGAGATAGAGTGAGAATATATATATATATATATATAGATAGATAGATAGATAGAGATAGAGTGAGAATATATATATAGATAGATAGAGATAGAGTGAGAATATATATATATATATATATATATATATATAGAGAGAGAGAGAGAGAGAGATAGAGTGAGAAAATTAAGTAGCTGGTTTGTAATGTGACTAATTGTCTCTGGAGGGAAAAACTGAATATGTTTTTTACCTATCTTCTGTGGCTGAGAGAGTAAAATAAAGACATTTTTATGCTCATTATTACCACACCATCTGGTGGGCATTAAAAGAAGTCACCTGGCAGACAAGATGAGATAATTCTGTGGTGCTTAATTTTAAACTTATCAAAGATTGAAATACTGTCTGTTTATGAGAAGTTACATCATTTTTTTCTTTTGATAGAAATTTTCAGCTAGGTCTCCACATCTTCAATGTGCTGCGTTCCTTCACTATGTATACAATCATGTCTGTCCATAATTTCCTATCCTTAATAAATGTTGTCTTTTTTGTTATGTGTCCTCCATCTTGTTCCGCTATTTGCTCAAGCTTGTTAAGTAGGTTACATGTTAGTTTCCATTGTCCTTCTCTTCACTGATGTTAAGCATAAGTTTCCTTTTTCTTTCAATTTTCTCTAAAACTTTGTCATTGCTCACATGTTCAGGCCATGAAATACTCAGCATCTTTCTGTAGAACCACATTTCTGTTGTTTTAAGTCTCTTCATCTTTGAGGAGATTGTCTGGCATTCGTTGCCATACAGGACTGATATCACGTAACAATTGGAGTAGATAGACTAAACTATTGGAGTAGATAGAGTAAACTATCGCCCGGTTCACACTCCACCCACATCTATTGAACAGGTGAAGAGGCTCATCCTTTGTTTCCTGTTTAGGATGCGGTTTCCGGTTTTCTCTTTTCCAATCTTTTCACTCTTTTCCTTTATTATTATTATTATTTTTTTTTCAATTGGAGTAGATAGAGTAAACTATCGCCCGGTTCACACTCCACCCACATCTATTGAACAGGTGAAGAGGCTCATCCCTTGTTTCCTGTTTAGGATGCGGTTTCCGGTTTTCGCTTTTCCAATCTTTTCCTTTTTTATTATTATTATTATTTTTTTTTTTCAATTGGAGTAGATAGACTAAACTATCGCCCGGTTCACACTCCACCCACATCTATTGAACAGGTGAAGAGGCTCATCCCTTGTTTCCTGTTTAGGATGTGGTTTCCTGCTTTCTCTTTTTCATTCTTTTTACCCTTACGTAGCCCCCTGCGCATCAGTGGCGTTACCGCCTTGCTCGGGGTGATATGATTAAAACAAAACAAAAAGAAAGAACTCTTTTCTGGCTTCTTACTTTCCATTCAAGTTTGCTCTTTTTCCTCATATTCTTTAACACTTCGTTGTGGTACAGTGGATATCGGCTCGGAACAAGAAATCAGCAGAGCCGAGTTCGAATTCCAGTTGAATCCATTGTATTCACTTACGCGCAAATACCCTTGGGAAAGGTATTAATCCGTCTATTCCTTCCAGTTATGGGTTAAATAGCAGGACAGATTGGGTTCTATAGCCTTGGTCGGCAACCAGTCTACCGCAGAAAGCAATGGCAACCTACTGCGGGATAATCTTCTGCCCAGTCAGTCATGTCTCTTTCGAGACATGATCGCCCAAGCGTGTATCATGTATGGCACTTTAACTGACTGAACCCCTTGCATGTTAGCAGTTTTATTGCTTTGAGTAAAAGGATTAAAAAAGAAATAAATGCCTTGATGGTACCATTATGATGATAACGTATCACAGGGTTCTTCTATGTTGTTAAATCAGTAAAGTCTTTTTCACAACTTCGATTATCATATCTGATGTCTCTAATGTGTATCTTGTTATGAGTGCTTCTTTTTTTTTTTAATGTCTTCTGTTTCACTGTTTCTTACATCTATCAAAGTCAGTCAGTTAAATGCCATACATGATACATGCTTAAGTGATCATGTCTTGAAAGAGACATGACTGACTGGGCAGAAGATTATCCCGCAGTAGGTTGGCATTACTTTCTGCGGTAGACTGATTGCCAGGCAAAGCTATAGAACCCAACCTGTCCTGCTATTTAACCCATAACTGGAAGGAAGAGACGAATGAATACCTTTCCCAAGGGTGTTTGTGCATAAGTGAATGCAAGGATTTGAACTGAAATTTGAACTCGGCACTCCGATTTCTTGTTTCAAGCTGATATCCACTGCCCCACAATGCACGTCATCTATCAAAGTAGTAGGGAAGAAATACATCTGAACTGTATTATAATGTCTGTTAAACCTCTTAGTGAGTTTCTACTGGTGTTGAATAAGCCAAGTGGAAACTTGTGCAATGTTATTTAGTCTATTTAACCATCAGGGGTCATTTTCAAGAAAAGAAGAGAGTCCAGAAATGGCTAGTGGTCTGAAGTTTGAATTGAAAATGGTTGTGTCACAGATTTTAATGTCATGTAATTAAAATGACTTAACAGTCCAAAGACATTTTAATATATGCACTAAGATTAAATGATTTTATTGAGTATATTGCAGTCTTTTGATGTGAAGTGCTTCCAAAATTTCTACTCATTTTTTGCAGTTATATTGACACTGTTGTATTGTTTGCCAAAATCTAATGGAAATTAGGAAGAGTTTTTTTTTTTTTATAAGCGTTTCACCCCGAGCAAGGCATGTCACTGCCACTACTGTGCAGGGGGCTACGTAGAGTGGAGAAAGGCTGATTAAATATAGGAAATAACAGAGGGTGGGTGATAGGCGGGTGAGGATACCGAGAATGAGGGTTGGGTAGATGAGAGTGTTGTGAGAATAGTTGGGAGTTAGTGTGATAGGAGGTGTCTATTGACCCTACATTTAAACACCTGGAGATTGTAACTGTCGGGAAAGCAGACTTGTGGAAGGGAGTACAATGGATTTGTGTTAATAATCTTTTAATGGTAATAGTAATGATAATATTAGTTGTTTCCTTATAAGGAAACATTCAGCAATTATTGACTGAGCAGCCAGTGCTTCTTTCAGCTGAAATTTATAAAATATTTCTCAAAACAATTTTTCATAAGAATAGTGAACTTGAGAAACTTGTGATCACTCTTTCTAGTATTAAGGGGATTACCTTCCTCACCTTTTGTTTGAAGTAGTATGGAACGTCAACATCTTGATTATGCCATCAGTTTTTCTTTGAGTAGTTGGGTTCATTATATTCACTTGCATACAAATACTCTTGGGAAAGGGTATGGTTCTCTACCATTCCTTTTCCCAGTTATGGGTAAATTAGTAAGAATTGCATCACTAAACATTACCTCAAAAAAAAAAAAAAAATCATATTTGCTTACTTTAAATAACATGCAAAGAGTTGATAAGCCGTAAAAAACAAATCAATCAAAACAATCCCAAGCCATTATCCATTATACCACCTGCATATCCAAGCTTACAGTACATGGTATTTCTAAGTAATCACCCATCTAGGCACTGACCAGGCTTGATGTTGCTTAATTTTGGTGATTATATGGGAACCAGTGTTTCAACCTGGTGCAGACATAAACCTCCTAAAAATCTGAGAATCATGTCAGCAACCAAATATAGACAAACATGGCCTGTCATTGCTTAACAGAGAAATGGTATAAAGCAAAACACAATGGTACTACTACTACTACTACTATTACTCCCCACCCCCCGCCCAGCCTAACAGATTCTTTGGAAAGGTTAGTAGGAAGCATTTGCTGGAATTTTGCCGACAGAAACAAATCATGTAGTCATGAGATAAGAAATAAGAATAGGTGAGAAGTTTAATAATAGTAGGTTGTTTTTTTCTTCATTTGGAGTAGATAGACTAAACTATCGCCCGGTTCACACTCCACCCATGTCTATTGAACAGGTTAAGATGCGCATCCCTTGTTCCCTGTTTAGGATGTGGTTTCTGACTTTCTCTTTTCCAATCTTCTCACTTTGGTTTTTTTTTTTCTCAATTGGAGTAGATAGATCTATTTATCGCCCGGTTCACTCCACCCACGTCTATTGAACAGGTTAAGAGGCTCGTCCCTTGTTCCCTGTTTAGGATGTGGTTTCCGACTTTCTTTTTTCCAATCTTTTCACTCTTATGTAGCCCCTGGCACATCAGTGGCGTTACCGCCTTGTTCAGGGTGATCTCGATTAAAAAAAAAAAAAAAAAAAAGAAAAAAAGATCAGTGAAGGCTTGTTGAGTTTTAAGCCAGTACAAGTTGGTAAACCCAGTCTTTTGTAAGATTCGTTAATAACAAAGATAAGCCTCAACTTACTTAAAGAGGAAAAGCAAAAATTATTCAAATACTCATTCATAATTTTCAGTAATGGAACACTTTATCTAAGAATGTGTGTAGCTTAAATTATGAGATAGGAAGGAGATTTCCTGAATATTTAATTAAAGATGTGGTTGGAAGAAGCTTGTCTTAGTGGTTGGATCCTTAAAGAAAAAAAAACTCAGCTTATTTGAAAGTTGAAAGTACTAACATTTGTGTGTGTAATTTAAAAAAAATTTTTTTTTAAAAATTCCAACTCTTTTTCTAGGTTGGTGGTATGATGCTAAAAGGTGGGTAAATACATTTTTGTGAAATGGGGAACATTTTTTTTTAGAAAAGGTTCAACTCAAAATGCATCCATGTTGCATAATACAATTTTGAAAAACATTGGAGCCTAAAGTTCACAAGACGTCTTTGTATAAGTGTAAGAAGGCACTGGCCATAGTTTGACTTTTAGTTGTGTGAGAATGCAGAATGATGTTTCGAGATAATTAAAAATAAAATCACAAAAACTCCCCAAGGGATGTCTTAAATAACCAAGAGGAACATAGAAAAAGAAACGGAAATTTAAAATTACATTAAATATATGAAATGCAATTACTGAGGGAATCCAAGAGAGTTGAATCTCGAATTAATTTGGTAAAAAGTAATTAACTTCAAAATTTCTCAAAGGTGGTCTGATAAGGATAAATATTTGCTTGGGTTTCTGTGCCAAAATCTGATTCAAGACTGACAAATTCTTAATTTAAATCTAAAGCTAATCTAATCTAAACTTATTTATAAATGAAACTTTGTTTGTGTGTGTCTGTCTGTCCTTTACCTATAGACTCTGAAATGGCTGAACCAATTTCCTTGAAAATTTACACAGTTGTACTATAAGCACCTGTGAGTGTTCTTAGCTAGGTTTTGTGTCAAGGTACCCCTGATAAATATCGAAAATCGAAAAAAATCGGGTTATAGAAGGAGTGGTCTGATTTTAATCAAATTTGATACACTCATAGACAAAGACATAAGAAACGATATTCAGAAGTTTCAAGGTTGCAGTTCTTACAATAGTGCAGAAAATCGATTATATATATATATATATATATATATATATATATATATATAAAAGGCAAGATGTTTGTGTGTGAGTCTGTTTATCTGTCTGTATGTATTTTATACAAATCCACAATTTTTGTCCGATTCTCACCAAACTTCACACAAATATTCTTTAAGCTTTGTCTGAGCTCCAGGACCATGGATTAGTTTTAAAGCTTTCATTACACCCGAGCAACACCGGGCTATACTGCTAGTATATATAAATTTGGTGTGCAATGACTTGCTGTGTTTTTTAAAGAAAAAAAAAATACAATTGATAACGAACCTGGTTGCCATCTGCAAGGATGCTGGATGATTGTGGTAACAATTGACATCAAGGAAAGGTAGGTGACTTTTCGTTTTACATTATGTGTATTCTGCTCTGGTGATTATTAATAAAAAAATAGTTGCTAGTTGATAGAACAGTATACTTTTTTCAGATTTCAGGCTGAGTCAAATGATGGTGTTAAGAAATGTGGCTTGTTTGAACATATTAAACGGGGTAGTACAAGCATGCATGGAAGTTGGCAGAGGAAATGGAGTTGGTGAAGGAAATCAAGCATGTTAAGATCCAGAACAGTGGCAGTATATAACATACAAGAAGACAAGAGCACATATTATATGCATGAAAAGAACCACCAGTTTGTTTTGTTTTATGGCTTATCAACCCATCTTGGGTCATTTAACGCCAAATCGAATTATTAAAAATCAAACAAAAAGTTAAATTTCAAGAGGTTTGTATATTTAACAAATTAACATATATAACAGACTTATACATTTAACAAATTTATGTATTTAACACATTGGAACCACCAGTTGATTGCTTTTGAAAAACAGACTTATTTGAGAAAGCTTAGTACAGACTGGAAGTGGCAATAGAGAAACATCCAAGAGAGTGTTTGGTTAGTGTCTGTTTACATTTGTTTTGGTGGCCAGAAACAATCTAGTCATAATTAAGTAAATAGGCTTTGGGTGGAATCTACATATTCCCATTTATGTAAAAATATTATCTATGGCATTCTTATAGAGAACATTTAAAAAAAAAAAATTATATATATATATATATATATATATATATGTCATCCACAGACAGGTCTGTTTTGCTGTATCACAGCTCATCAGTATGGTTAGACAGCTGATTGCTTTTTACTCAGGATTGAAACCTGACCAAATTGGCGTCAGTCTGTGATTCTACCTCTGAGCTACAGGCTCTCGGTAGAAGGAGGCAGTATATATATATATATATATATATATATATATACATACACATACACACACACACACACACACACACACACACACACACACACACTCTCACACCCTGATTGAGCACTCTGGAAGAATGATAGACATTGAATAAAAACAGTAGCTACTCTAGCATCTATGCATAGTTCATTCAGTAATGAATTAGAACACTCTCACTACTGGCGTATGAATACATGATATATCACATGCTAAAAGTCTGCTTCCTTCTACCGAGCGCCCATAGCTCAGAGGTAGAATTGCCGACTGATGCCAATTTGGTTGGGTTTCAATCCTGGGTAAAAAGCAATTGGATGTTTAACCATACTGATGAGCTGTGATGCATCAAAACAGATCTGTCTGCGGATGACTATATATATATATATATATATATATATATATATAATATAATTATATGGTTATGTCAATCTTACATTGCGACATGGAAATTTCTATGTTTCGAGATTAATTCTCATCATCAGGCAATGTTGGTGTTGTTGTGCAGATGATTTACATTTAAATGACAAATACTTTCAGTTTACTGTGAATGTATGTTGGTATTTTTTGTGCATGTGTGTGGCTAATCAGAATGGAGATTCCATTTGTAGCCACACACAAAAAAAACACCCATATACATTCACAGTAAACCGAAAGTATTTGTCATTTAAATGTAAATCGTCTGCACAACCACACCAGCATTACTTGATGACGAGAATTAATCTCGAAAAATAGAAATTTCCATGTCACAATCTAAGATTGACATAACCATATAATTATATTATATTAAGCTCTATAATACTCATTATATTGAGCACTGTTTATAATAAAATAAATGCCAGAGCACTCAAAATATAAAAAAAACCTTGAGTCATCTGCACTTGGAATTACGCATATATATAATTTCTCATTTGTAAACAAGCTATTACACAACCCAGGTTTCTACCATCTGGTGTCTTTAGGCGATTTACAATAACTAATTTTACTGATTTTTTAAGAACACTCACGTAACAGGGATTTTTTATGAACATGCAATTTTCAAAATTAGAAAAAATTATGTTTTCATCCATGCTTGTATGATCCTAATAGGTAATTTTTTTAGTATGGTTACACTTAGTTTTAAGTTCTGTTTTTTCATTCAGTAATTCATTTTTGCTTGGGAATAACATAATAGTTAACTTTTCTTCCTGGCACAGCCTACATATTTTGCCACTGTTGTAAGGCTTGGCTGTTTTCACTATACTCCATGTTATGTCTGGGTCTTTTCCATATATATATATATATATATATATACTATTGTCATCCGCAGACAGATCTGCTTCGCTGTATCACAGCTCATCAGTACAGTTAGACTCCGATTGCTTTTTTTACCTAGGATTGAAACCTAACTGACCTGGCGTCAGTCGGCAATTCTACCTCTGGGTTACGAGTGTTTGGTGGAAGGCAGACGTTTTAGCGTGTATATCACCATATATAGATGCAAAATGTCAACTTACAACCTTTTAGAATCACACTGACAATTTAGTATTTGCTGATAATTTTTTGTGGAGAAGATGGATGTTAGAAAGATGCAGTATACCAATTTTATTTTGAATTCTAAAGCATCTATGCAGCCCTTTGGGTGATGAATTATTTTCGACTATACCCTTCACCCCCCTCCCGGTGAAATGTTGCCAGCTTCTCACTATCACTATTTCCATGGAAAGTGTTTTGATGCACTACATTCCTTGGATCTACCTGGACCTTTGCAGCTGGGACCCCCCCATACCACATATACAAGGATGAGTCATTCTTATTCCTTTCATATTCCATCAATAAATAGTAAGTTTCACTTGGATAGCTTCTTCCCAAGACCTGCTGCTTTGTATTGTGGGATAGGAAATTAAGAATTAAAAGCAACCTTCTTCACTTTTACAAAGATTCACTATGATGTGTGAAATCTTGGTTTTTGCTAAATAGAAAAGGGATTGATCATGAGCTTAAAGAAAAAGATGAAACCAGATTTTGCGAATAGATGTTAAATTAATTTTCTGAC